>CM048845.1:123199532-123799532 GCA_026545225.1 Cornus controversa
TCGGTAGAATCAGAGCCTGAATAATTTTATAATTAAATCATAGCATATAAACATAGGTAGCTAGCAAAGCTAGCTTAGAAATCAATAATAATATGATTGATGCACGAAGAGAGACAAGTGATACACACAGTTCTTATAATTACTGCTTCACCATGCACCAATTAAAGCAAAGAGGAGTTTTTGCATATATATATATATATATATATATATATATATATATATATATATATTAGTTCTGCTGGCCTAGGCGGCACCTATTGAAAGGATTGCAATGACTATTTAGTTGTCCCTTTTGATCAGAAAGACAGCTTTGATATCTTCCTCTGTCACACTTTGTGCCCAAGGCTGCACCCGATTTAAGACTGGGTGGAGTCACTCCTCCTCCCATCCTGTTGAATATAAATTGCATTCATCTGCTCATGATTTCCGAATCCATTGAAAAGTTAACAAGTTGCTGCTCAATGTCGTCGTTGTCGTTCATCAGGCATTCATGAACAAAATACTTTGCTAATTTGTCAATTAGGATTCAATTTTAATACTGAATACACCTTGAACTATAAATTTTACAAGTAATTTTAGTGTGCTTAAATGACAACTTTCGTGTTTTTTCAAGTGCAGTGATCCAGTATGCAAAACACCACTTACTAAATTGGTTATAACTCACATTATAAAAATCACAACGAAATGTCATTTATGGTTTGCACAAGAAATTATTAAATAATACAAATTCCAGTACTAATAAGACCCTATTTTCTATGATTTCTTATCATAATAAAAAATAGTGTCATCCATTTAAGAAATTTCCTTAACATTGTAAACTAGTTGAAGAAATTTCCTGGATGTTGTAGAACTAGTAGGTTCCCGCGTATGGTTTGAAAGCTTAGTAATAAATTCTACAATTGGGACCTTTAACTTTATGACTGGCTCATCTTCCAATTAAATTCTACAAAACACTCATCATGGAATGGAAGAATCTACTAAACAGTTATATTTAATCATGCAAAGGCCACACGTTAAATTGATAAATTTTTAACATTGTCCACTATAGTTACTATAGTTAGTAGTTACCAGATGAATTTTCGTTTTAAATGAATGTCGTATTGCCATCAAATTTAGATTATATATCAATTTATCAAATTAGAACGCAATCAACAGCTAATTCTCCACTGGAAATCTTTCTAGTGTCCAAAATACTTCACATTTTTTTTCTTTCCTGAAAATTAACTTGGAAAATTGTTTAGGTTCAAATTATAATGATAGTTACGACAGAGACCTCCTAGAACCCTCCACAAGAACAAGAGAAGTAAAGGCAGGGCTGACCAAGTTTTGAGTCTGAATATAGCAGCGGATTGAAATGTATTTGTTATATAATCAGGAAAATGGTGAAATATATATGTCCAAAATCAATAATGTTTGATTCAAACTTGATCGAACAAGCATCACTAGAATCAGCAGCAGCAGAATGATTCTATTATTTAAATACACAATACATAATATAGTACCTGGTTTAAAATCAACAAACAAAGATAGACAAGTGATGTTTCTTGAATTTGTCATTTGATCGATTCTCATCTGCTCTCGCTTCTTGCTATAGTTACGGCATCACCACCAAGCAAAGATTTTGCATGCTGTAATTAGGAACTGTTGTGAAAATTAACAAAAAAATAAAAAAGAGAAAAATAAATCAAACACAAGAAAAGATATACAAATTTAAAAGATTCACTTAACATTTGAGTTTGCAGATTTTATTATGATGAGAAAAACAACTCACAATTACACAGAAAGTTTAACGTGAACACGTCTTATGACTACATAACAAATTGAAACCACAAAATTTAGCTAAAGTATACGGTATTATCATCAGGCTCCGCAATTCCATCACAAATTTCCAATGCGACAACCATCATAAGGTTGGCACCTATTATTTACTTTTCCGTTTGCATCAGGAAGGCAACTTCCATAATTTCTGTCACAATTTGCGCCTACCGCTAAACCTGGATTAATCGCTTGTGTAGTTGGTTCTACCCCATTCCCGGCGAGTAGCCTTCTACTTATTTCAGAATCCATTAGAAGCTCCAGCTCTTCGACGTCCATGAGACATTCGCCAATGGTACGATTGCAGGAGGAGTAGTGTGACTTGAAGTTGATGCTATTCTCATGTGAGCCAGAAGCAGAAGTAGCTCCACATAAAATTGTGCCCAGAATAAGTATTACCGCAAGGAAGGCTAATGAACAGCCTTTCTTCACAAATACTAATGTAAGCACCATTTTGCTTGCTCCAACACAATTCACCACTCTATATATTTCTTTCAACAAGCTCTTAGCAGGCAATATATATGCCCTTAGAGACTTAGAGTAGCTAGTATCTTTTATAATTGAATCATTAGCTTCGGATATCAAATTGACTGGTTCTCATTCCTGGCTCCAACTTGTTTAAATTATTGGTACTATCTTTGTATGTATGTTAAAAGTATGTTCCCCACTTTTTCTTCTTTTCATTTTTCGTCGTCTTGTCTAAATGTCTAATTGATATTTTGTCGTCTTGTTGAAGCTTTATCAACTGCATCTCTAATATTTCCTCAAAAAAAAAAAAAAAAAAATCACCACATATTTGAATTTAAGAATGAGAATCAAACAAACGGCCCGTGACTAGCAGATATCATTCACCCCTCACAACTTAATCATCAACTTTGTCTCAGCAAAGGATAGAAAATAAAGGAGGAAAAGGAAAAGTTATTATAAAGCAGCATTAGCCCAATAATTATTGATGTCTATGTGTGTCCACTGTCATCCAATTAGACTAAAATGACTTTTATCTAATATGGATCTCCTTCAAGATTATCTTTTTATTTCTTACCATGAGAAACAAATATTTCCTGCTCTCTTCCTATACTGTGTGTTTGGCTCACAAATATACTTTGGTCGATTAAAGTGCAGGCGTGTCAGAAATTTTAGGAATTTCAATGAGAGCCTAACAATATTTCAAAAAACTATTAAATGATTAAGTTCAGACAATTGTAAAAAATAGTCTGAAATGACGACTCTCAAACATTCTTTTTTACCTTTAGAACAAATGACTTGGGGATTAAGATGACTAGAAGATTGACTAGGAAATTGAAGTGTTAAATTGAAAGACATGGCTGGAAAACTAAAATACTGGAAAGTAAAAATGAGAATTTAAGTGCTGAAAGAGAAATTGCTGAAAATTAAAAGAATGGAAAGATAATGACATGAAATGTAAAGAAATAAAATGACTAGTCATGTTGTTGAGGTAGGGTTGTAAATGGTTCTAGGTCCATCTATTTACAGAACTCTTAATCTGACAGTTTGCTGACAATTGCATCTTTCGGTTCAAACTTTCGAAAATTCTTCCATATTCCTCTAATAAGATCTCTCATGCATACTCTTTTCTCTCATCATCACGTTCTCACACCTAATCCACTCTGTACCCACGTCTTGCTACTTTTCTGCACGGTCTTCAGCGCTAATCTTCCATGTGTCCCCAAAAAACCGTCTGCTACCATGTTCTTCCACCAAGTGTCCCATATTCCCAAGTTTTGTACTTGGTTTATAACTGGCTCGCTGAGCGGTCTTTCATGCAATACTTCCCTATGATCAAAGCCCCACTTGTAGATCAATATTTCTTCCATGATGAAGAGGTGGATTCTTTTTCTAGGATTGAGTCAAGTGACAGTCATCAAAGCCCCACTTGTAGATCAATATTTCTTCTACTTGGTTAATAAGCCATGTGTCCACTTTGATTGGTTTCTTGGTAAAGTTTTTGGAAGACTAACCACAATACTCCAAGTGGCAATCTTCCATGGGCAATCAGCCACATGCTAGTCTTTCACCGGTAGTCAACCTATAATTTGTGGTATAGACATTGTGAAAGTCCTTCAACAAACTATGGGATTAAGTTTTCTCTTTGACTTCATTAAGATAACTGAGAGGGAAAAAATGAAATGATAACATTTGTTAGTTATGAGAAAAAATAAAAGAAATAAGATGATAGTGTTGACTTCTTTGTGTTTTTTTTTCTAGTTGAAAGACTCAACACACCTTTTTTTTTTTTTCACACTGAGGCTCGAATTCCTCCTCTTTGAGAATGGGAAGATTATCATTCCTATTTGTGTTTTGATAACCTATGAGAGAAAACAAATGGAAAGGATAGTAATAACATCGCATTTGGAAAAGATAATGTAGATAAAACAAATGAATGATTTGTTTTATTTTTCATGTGACAAGGCCAAAACATAGATTCACTCATTATAAAAACTAAGCAATAGATAGGAAATTACCAACTCCTTATCCTTTCCTTCTGTTTTCTTTCCCCTTTTGGAAGGGTAAGAAAATTATAAGAAATCCCCCATTCTCTCTCCATATCATTTCCCTTTCCCTTTCCCTTCATTTTTGTAAAACAAACACAAGTTAGACTATCCTTTCATCCCTTTTCCCCTCTTTTCCTTTTGTTTTCGTCAATCCAAACGAGCCTTAGAGCGCGATATTTGGTGTTCTCCATAAATCAATTTTCCTTGAGCAAATAAAATAATGACAGGTTGGATAATCCAAACGTGGTCAATTAACCCAACATTCAACAAGAAAATAGGGATGTTGAAATATGCATATATGTATTTCATGACCACACAACACGAGCAGAACACTTGCATCAAATCATTTGTTACTACAGTTTATAGTTGACAGATGAATCTTGAATTGAAGTATATGCCATCAGATTCGGATTTGGATATCAATTATTCAAATCAAAACTTGTTCATAACTAATTTTGTCACGAGAAAAGAACTCTTAAAACTTAGAGAATGACTGTATTAGAGCTCTAAATTCAAAAGATTAGTCATGGAAAAGATTTAAAGTCACGGTGATTTGTCAATCATGAGCTCATATTAATAAGTTCCAATTCTTTAACGAATACCACTCACAAGTAAGTCACAACATTACATAACGCTTAGTGAGAAGGTCATGTACTTTGGCTATCCATTCTGAACCATTTCCCTCCACTTGACAAGAAATCCATATCATTTTTACATCTTCGAAATCATTGTTTCCTATGCCTCTCATCTAGTGAGTCTTCGAATCACCACCTCTTCTCGTGCTCTTTCACTTCCCCAATTTAGAATTTCATTTAAAACCACTGTGAATTGCACATCCCTCACTTACTTGGAATGACTTAATTATATGGGTAGCAAGGCTTAGATACGTAGAAGGGAAAACTGGATTATGGGGTTCGAAGACTTAAATGGTTGTTGGTGCAATTCGAAGGTGGAGGTGAGACAAATTGCAGAATCTTACTTTTCGGATATGTTTTCGTCTCAAGGGATTGTATTGGAAGAGAATTTTTGGTCTCTTATCCCATCCACAGTTTCTGAAAATATGAATTCAGTTTTGATGGCACCTGCTACAGAAGTTGAGTTGCACCAAGTCATATCACCTATGGGGGCATTCAAGGCCCTAGGACTAGATGGCATTACGCATTTGTTCTATCAATCTAACTGGAATCTGATAAGGGGAAGTTGCTTGCTGACTTTAACTCAATTCTGTTGGGGGTTTCTTGTTGAAAACTCTAAATCATACAAACATTGTCTAATCCCCAAAATTTGTAATCTGACACAAATAACTCAGTATAGGCTTATATCTCTTTGTAATGTGGTCTATCGTATTTTTTCAAAAGTGTTGAAAAACAGATTGACGATCATCCTTCCCAACTTGATATCAGAAAACCAATTCATTTTTGTTCCAACGCGCCTGATTTATGAGAACATAATTCTTGCCCATGAACTCTTGTATGTTATGAAGTCAAAGAAAGAGGAAAATGAGTGGAATAAGTGTTCCTGGAGTGTATTGTAATACCCCGCTCCACTACATGGTATGATATTATCCGTTTTGGGTCTAAGCCCGCACTATTTTGTCATTGGATTTTACCCCAAAAGGGGTTATACCATTTGGAAAGAGCACACTACATATAAGCACATCCCCTTCTCCACACCCAGGCGATGTGGGATTGAGCACCTTGTAGCCTGCTAGTGTGGTATCTAAGTCTAGTGTCTCTTCTTGTACCCGACCACATCACATCAGAATCCACCCCTCTACAAGGCCCAACGTCCTCGTTGGCACACTTTCAACTGGTTTCAGGCTTTGATACCAATTGTAATACCCCGCTCCACCTGATGGTATGATATTGTCCACTTTGGGCCTAAGCCCGTACGGTTTTGCTCTTGGGTTTTACCCCAAAAGCCCTGATACCATTTGGAGAGAACACACTACATATAAGCACATCCCCTTCTCCACACCCATGCGATGTGGGATTGATCACCCTGTAGCCTACCAGTGTCTCTTCTTGCACCCGCCCACATCACACCCGCCCACCAGTGTCTCCTTCCTATGTAGGATAACCTTTCCTTCACGCCATTATTTTTTGAACAAACTGATCTAGAACGAAATATAATTTTTATGTATTTTACCGTTATTTTATTATCATTATTTTTTTTTTGTAAGAAAACTAAAAAATTTCAATAACATATTTTTATTATAAGAAAAATGATATATAATACAAATTAGGGATGATTTCGAATCCAATTATGTGAGTGAAATATGACTTGATTATGTTTCTAATGTCATACGCCACTCTAACAATTTCATTCTAAAATTTTGGAATTCAAACTTTGTATAATGGCTCTAATTATAATTATTGCTATGGCTGTCCACTAAAAATTTGTTTCTAATATGTTGATTGGGTCAATTACACGCTGTATAATAATACAAAAACATTATACTAAATGGCGTTCGTTAATTAATTTTTACACAATTTTATGATCTTAAGTTTTATAAAAATAGAGAATCATGGTTAGAAACTAAATTTTTTTTTCTCCCATCGTATTGCTTCACTATCAGGCCATTAAACCAGTTGAATAAATTAACAACCATAGTAATCATTTTGAGATAGTAAATCAACACACAATAACATTGGCCTATATATGTTGGATTCAAACGTACAGTTGGGTTTTCTTATATCAACAAATCCCTTAAATTATAGTACTAAAACAAGTTGGAGTAGCAAGCACTATTATTATCTACCCTACTACTAGTAGTCTAGTATAGTATAGTATAGTATAGTATATTTGAGTACATTACAACTTAGTAATTCAAAATAAATTCACAAATTATGAGTAGATCAACAGGTTCCGATTGCTTCACCGCCCCTTGGGACTCCAAATTTCTGAGAACACAACACGTGACGACAACAATAATTTATCAGATTCATCAGTCGTAAAACTCGTCCCACTATTACTCGTCCTCGTCGTCGTCATCGTCAACCCACTGCTCGTCGATATGTGTCTATCATCATCACCACCTACCACCCCAATTTGACGGTTTAGATCCCTTTCCTTAAATCCGACGTCAGCTCCATCAATCATGATTCCTTCCTCCTCACTCACTTGCAGCTGCAACGCAAACTCCAGAGTCCACACCACTTCATTCATTGACGGTCGTTTGATTCCCTCATCATGCAAACACCTCACCGCTATCTCTGCAAATCTCTTCAAACACTCCGGCTCGATCTTTCCCATCAGATGCGGATCAACAATTTCATCAAGAGTACCGTTCAGATAACTTTTGCGGGCCCACGCAGCTAAGCTCACCTGATCTTTGTCCAGTGCTTTATTTAGCGGTGCCCTACCACACAATACCTCAAACAACACCACCCCAAAAGAGTACACGTCAGACTTCTCTGTCAATTGTTGACGTCGATAGTATTCCGGATCCAAATACCCCATACTACCCTTCACTACGGTGCTGATGTGGGCGTTGGACACGTCAGTGAGGTTTATTTTGGATAATCCGAAATCCGAAACCTTGGCAGCCCATTTATCATCCAATAAAATGTTGGTCGTCTTCACGTCACGGTGAATCACCCTGTGCTTCGCACCCGCATGGAGGTAATTCAGCCCACTCGCAGCGCCGATGCAGATCTCGAGACGTTGCTTCCACGAGAGCGGAGGATTATCTGTGGCGTAGAGATGATCATGGAGGGTTCCATGGGACATGTAATCATACACAAGGATCATTTCACGTTCATCGTTGCAGTAACCAATGAGAGACACGAGATGGAGATGACGGAGCTGAGAGAGCAACTCGATCTCTGTCTTGAACTCGTGAGCCCCTTGTTGGGAGCCTTGTTTCAACCGTTTGATCGCAACCTGGGTGGCCCCACCGTCTATAAAACCTTTATACACGTCGCCAAAGCCTCCACGTCCAACGATGAAAACATCGTCAAAGTTTTTTGTAGCTGTTTTGATTTCACTTAAAGAAAAGTGACGACACATAGTCGACGGTAGAAGAAGGCCACCCATTTTGTCGGCTTTTTTTGCGACGATCGATCCCCACCATGATGCTCCTCCATTACTGTAGCCTGATTCCTTCACTCTCTTCCGTTGCCGGAAAATCAAGAAACCAAGAACAGAGAGTACGACCACACCGGAAAGAACACCGCCGACAACGGCAGCGACTAGTGTAGTTCTTCTCTTTTCCGACTTCGCCGGTTGTGGAGTATACGGTGAAACCAGTGCAACTGGGTCAGGGTTGGGTCCGGCGAGATTGCCGGAATAGCTACTCATTTTGAAAACCTCTAGCCCATTCAAGATGGCGTCAGAGTGAACAGTCCTTGAGTCCGGATTAGGATGCAGAGCTATAGACAGATTCTGTTTCTTCTCTCTTCCTGGACTCACCATCATCAGTACTGCATAATCTCTATAAACCGGGACGTGATTTCTTCCTGCAGCCCAAACGATGACATCGGCTAGAGGCTCGGCCGTCTGATTCGCTATGAATATACTAAATTCCCTATCACTTTGCTTTGTCACGTTCACTTGAAACTCACAAAAGTGTAGCCTGAGCAGGTATGTAAAACCCGAATCCACAGGCAAATTCCAAGTGAGATTGTAGTTCTTGTTCTCTGTTTTGTTGTTTCCCATGGACCGAGCGGTCGTATATACTCCGGCCGGTGCAGTGTAACTGGGTACATCACTGGTGAAGATAGGTTCGATAGTACTCAAGTCAACTGGAAGAGCCCCTATGTTTGAAACGTAATCGTCGTCCTTCAACCAGCGTCGAAACATGCCCGTGTCCTGCATGGGCGAAATCTCACTCCCACCAACATTCAATCGGTGTACGGTCTCCAGAGCAGTGTTGTTTTCAATAGGAAGTACTGTGTTTTGTTCGTTGCCGATTAAAGTAACACCTTGTGATTGTGCGGAGGTGTAATAAAGATTGGTAGGCATGGAGACAATTTCAACTCCATTGATGAAAGCATATGCACCGGACGGAGTTGAAGACGGAGTGAAGGTGATGTTCAATGTTTGATCTTGATCAATGTTTATGCAGAATTCTTTGACTAGATAGTCGGAGCGGAGATAATTAGCTGTTAGGGAAGCACTGAAGTTGCTGAGAAGAGTGAATTGATTGGCTTTGACGGAGAAGAAGGCTTTGGTGGGGTCAAAGTTTGGTGAGTATTGAGAAGGGTAGAAGTGCAAGCGGATGAATTTTTGGCCGGCGGTAACAGGAAATACGTAGGTGAAATCAGACAGAGATATGCGTGCTGTCAAGTAAGGAACATGACTCACTTGAGAAGATGATCTCTGTGCTTTAGAGGCTATTGATGTGTTGTCTTTTTGATCGATGTCGGCTACCCATTGCCGGCCGTCCTGCGAGGTTTTGTTGGCGGAGGAGCCGCAGTCAAGGGCAATGTTTACAGTAGGGGTGTAAGGAGCTTGCTGTGAGTTACTGGGGATGGGTATGAGTGAACTAGTGAGTAGGAAGATGAGGTAAAGAGGAGAGAGTATGATCACTAGTTTGTTTAGATAAAAATTTGCGTTGCCGATGTTCTTCATCGCAGGTGAGATTTGGAAACCAGAGACAAAAAGATGGAGATGGAGAGATGATGATTGGAGTTAAAGATTTTAGTAGTTAGTTTTTAAACCAAAAAGGAAGAAGGGAAAAGAGCCAATTAGATAAAAAGGCTTGAAAGGTCACGTTATATATACATGTAACTAGAAAATTTCAATTCAGTGTCAGCATGTCTTCACAATAGTTATACACAATAGTCTTGATATAAAAACGCGGACATGACATGCTGACATGGAGTTTTTACTCGGTCATAGACTCATAATTGAAGCTCAAGTTCAGGTCTACTGAATTAAATTAATTATACAGTGGAGTATTTTTTTTTTAGCAAGTAAACATAGTGGAGGTTTGTTGATGATTATATTTAAATTTGAAAAATCTATCATAAGCTGTTCTTTGTTTTTTGAAGGGTTTGTCCATCCTAATATTTAATTATGTTTTTAGATTTGGATTCGTTTTCTTAACTAAAGATAAAACTTCTCATAAATTTTCACACCAAGTATAAATTTGTTCTAAACGTTAACAATAGGGTCGCTTTGTAAAAAAGTCTTTTTTTTTCGGCCTGGTACATGTTGCTAAAAGTGCACCGTGATTCTTATAACATAATTCCATAGCGCTGGATTTTTGATGGATTATAGTAAATTTTATTAATTTTTTGAAAATCATTTAATACAAGTTTTGACATTTTAATGAATTCAAAGTCTTGTTGTCGTTACTAACCATTGAATAATTTAGATTTAAAATTTAGTTAATAGCAAAAATGAAGTTAAACTTGAAATAAATAAAATTTATGACATAAAAAATATAATGTATTTAATTACAATTATTTAAATGTACTTAAAAAAATAAAATTTATGAGTTTTTTCTATACAAAATAAAATAAGAGCAATTCTAAATGTGACTTTTTATTAATTCAATTAGAATTTTTTTTTAATTATTGATGAAGCAAAACTTCACCCCGAACTGATCAAACGTCAACCTGTAAAAAAGGACAAGAGAAGGGTAATCGAGAGGGCACCGGCGTGGTGCCGGCCGACTACGCTCCGACGATCAAGTCAGAAATCGAAAGAGCTTTTTTAGCTATAAAGGAATTCAGGGGGTATTAATTGCCTACCTGGTATACGGACCGTCTCTGTATTTATAGCGGTCAAGTGAGGCTACATCCTACTAGGAGACTGGCTCTTGGAGACAAAGAAGTCCTCTTAACGTAGACTTCTTATCCACGTCAGCTTGAACCCAATTCCCACGTAGTACGTTTCATAATTGGACTCAAATACTCTATCAGATGCCCCCTGTTCGTGAGGGTCAATTACTGGGCCTTATGAATATTTTGGACTGCTTACCGGGCTTCATCTGTTATACAAATAAATACCTTCTTTTTTTTTTTCTTTCCTTTCCTTTCCTTTCCTTTCTTTCCTTTTCCTTTCCTTCCCTTTCTTTCCTTTCTTTTCCTTCCTTTTCTTTCCGCGCGTGGGCCGGGTGGGCCCGGCCGCGCCCGGCCAGGCAGCGCCCGGCCGGGGAGGCGGGCCCGGCCGCGCCCGGCCCGGCGCTCGGCCAGGCCCGTCGCCCGGCCAGGCGGGCCCGGTCGCGTCTGGTCCGGTGGGCCCGTCCTTAGTCGGGCCGATTTCTTCTTGGGCTTGGTTTTTGGTCGGGCGATTTATTCTTGGGTCCGGCCTTTGGCCGGTATATAAGAACCCGGTTTATATATATATATAAAAAATGATTGTCAGTTTGAAGAATCGAACCTTAGCTAATAAGCCCTGATGGTCTCACCCTAACCATTATGCCAATAACTCACTTGGTTAATAAAATCTAATTAATAAGCTTCATAGCGCGGCTCTTGATAAAGCCATGTGACCACCTTGGTGGGACTTACCTGCCTTTTGCTAGAATATCTTTTAACAGGTTGTGCCCCCGTAGGGTAGGTTAACAATATTTTTGGACTAAAAGGCCCTTGAAAAAGTGTGGTCGTGTCTTCTTAGTAAGGCTAGGCCCCTGTAGGGCTGAGTTTGTGCCCCCGTAGGGCTGTCTGGATTCATCCATCCCGCCTTTTTAGTTAAAGGCCCTTCTCTGAGGTGTATCCCCGTAGGCTGGACCCCGTAGGGCTGTGCCCCCGTAG
The DNA here is from genome assembly GCA_026545225.1 of Cornus controversa. NCBI lineage: Eukaryota > Viridiplantae > Streptophyta > Magnoliopsida > Cornales > Cornaceae > Cornus > Cornus controversa. The sequence goes on from CM048845.1 coordinate 123,211,567, forward strand.
GGCTGTGACCCCGTAGGGCTGTTTAAACAATGTTCTCGGGATTCATCTATCCCGCATTTTTCATTAAAGGTCCTCCTTGGAAGTGTATCCTCATAGGGTGGCCCTCGTAGGGCTGTGCCCCCGTAGGGCTGTGACCCCGTAGGGCTGTGCCCCCGTAGGGCTGTGACCTCGTAGGGCTGTTTAAACAATGTTCTCGGGATTCATCCATCCCCCCTTTTTCATTAAAGGCCCTCCTTGGAGGTGTATCCCCATAGGGTGGCCCTCGTAGGGCTGTGACCCCGTAGGGCTGTGCCCCCGTAAGGCTGTGACCCCGTAGGGCTGTGCCCCCGTAGAGCTGTGACCCCGTGGGGCTGTTTAAACAATGTTCTCGGGATTCATCCATCCCGCCTTTTTCATTAAAGGCCCTCCTTGGAGGTGTATCCCCGTAGGGTGGCCCTCGTAGGGCTGTGCCCCCGTAGGGCTATGACCCCGTAGGGCTGTTTAAACAATGTTCTCGGGATTCATCCATCCCGCCTTTTTCATTAAAGGCCCTCCTTGGAGGTGTATCCCCGTAGGGTGGCCCTCGTAGGGCTGTGACCCCGTAGGGCTGTGCCCCCGTAGGGCTGTGACCCCGTGGGGCTGTTTAAACAATGTTCTCGGGATTCATCCATCCCGCCTTTTTCATTAAAGGCCCTCCTTGGAGGTGTATCCCCGTAGGATGGCCCTCGTAGGGCTGTGCCCCCGTAAGGCTATGACCCCGTAGGGCTGTGCCCCCGTAGGGCTGTGACCCCATAGGGCTGTGCCCCCGTAGGGCTGTTTAAATAATGTTCTCGGGATTCATCCATCCCGCCTTTTTCATTAAAGGCCCTCCTTGGAGGTGTACTTTTTGTTTTAGTTATAACAACAAATTTTGAAACAAAAGGATTGCTATTGATATTTGAGTAATAAACAGAGAATTATTCGTGCAAAAATTTCGGAGCTATCGCCCTGAGGCTCGATATTAAATTGAGCTTCAACTAGAATAATTAAAGTAGATGCAACTTTTAAAAGAAAGTCTTACTGGTGGCGCTTCCACAAACGCTCAGCAATCCAAGGATGGGCTAACTGCCTCCACTTTTAATGTCTCTAGTCAATATGCCACATGCCTCCCTGCTCATGACGTGATGCTTTACCGGTCTGCCCCCGTGACATTTTGCCATGCTTGGGGTCTCTATCTTCCTCACTGGAATGTCCCCCCCTTTTCCTGTCTGCCTTTCTCGCATCAAGGACATCCTCTGCATTCATATACTTTTGGGCTTTCATAAGTAGCTCGGACATACTTTCTGGAGGGTGCTTGGAAATTAAGTGCAAGAATTTTGAAGGCAGTTGCCCCCCATGAATGCGGTAACTGCCACCTTATCGTCCAGAGAATCGACCTGCAACATCTCCCTGTTAAACCGGTAAATGTAGTCTCGCAATGACTCCCCTTTATTCTGTCTTACGTTCAGGAGATAGGTGGCTGGCTTTCTGTGCCTTTGGGCGGTAATAAAATTGCCTACGAACAATTGACTCAATTCTTTGAAGGAACGTATAGATGTCGGTTTCAGGTTGTTGAACCATGACCGGGCAGAACCCTTCAATGTAGTAGGAAAAGCTCTACATAGGATTTCATCTGGTATTCTTTGGAGGTGCATCAGAGCTTTGTAGGTCTCCAGATGATCTAGCGGGTCATTGGTCCCATCAAAGCTTTCAAGGGTGGGCATCTTGAACTTGTTGGGCAAATGACAACTCATTATCCCCGTGGAGAAAAGGAGGTTGGTTTGCTGGACCAGCTCCTTTACTGTAGCAGGGCCCTTCCCCCTTATGGCGTGGGCCATGCTTTCTACCCTAGCTCTGAGGTCCTGCATCTCCATGTCATAATAGATAGTTTTCCTTGGGTGCCCTGAGTCTCCATGGGGTTGGTTTTTTCCGAGTGGGACTAGGTAACTGGGATTCGTCCCACCTCTTACTCGGTTCTGAGCTGCGTCGTCCGTTGGAACTTCACTGTCTCGCCCAACACCATCCCCTTCTGGATCAACAGGGTGACCCGGCGATGGTACTGGCTCCACAGGAAGGAGGCGCTGCAGAATTGCCGCATTCTGTTGGAGTATCTGGGCCAGACTTTGATTCAAGTTCCGGACTTGGCATTCCAACGCTGCGATCCGTCCTTGGTCGTTTAGGATTTCGGGGCGTGCCCCAGGGAAGTCCATCTGTCCAGGGGGTTGCATGCCTCCTTGTCCAATTGGAGGGCCCTGTCCGCCAGGAAGGTCACGGCCTACAGGAGGATCCTGGGCGGCTGGAGGATTGTGACCGGCAGGAAGGTCCTGCGCTGGGGGATTATGGCCGGCAGGAGGGCCCTACGCTGGAGGGTCCTGTACAGTGATAGTCTCTAACCCAGATCGTAGGTGCACCATGCTTCGTATATGATTTGTGTAGAACAATCAAGTTTGTGATTGTTTCCCATAGACGGCGCCAACTGATGAAGCAAAAATCCACCCCGAACTGATCAAACGCCAACCTATAAAAAAGGACAAGAGAAGGGTAATCGAGAGGGCACCGGCGTGGTGCCGGCCGACTACGCTCCGACGATCAAGTCAGAAATCGAAAGAGCTTTTTTAGCTATAAAGGAACTCAGGGGTATTAATTGCCTACCTGGTATACGGACCGTCTCTGTATTTATAGCGGTCAAGTGAGACTACATCCTACTAGGAGACTGGCTCTTGGAGACAAAGAAATCCTCTTAACGTAGACTTCTTATCCACGTCAGCTTGAACCCAATTCCCCCGTAGTACGTTTCATAATTGGACTCAAATACTCTATCAATTATAGTTAACTAACTTTTGTAATTATGAATAAGAAGAGTTGAAATTTTAATTTGATGGAAAGGTGGGGAGGGTTTAAATTTAAAAGGATAGACCTGATCAAACATACGCTAGCTGGCCGACACTCTGCCTCCGGTGAGGTTTTTCGATTTGAAAAGCAGGCAAATCATTATTTGAAATCGTTAAGAAGACATTTTTTAGAGGTATGCATGATATATATATTTTTTCTTTTATCCTCTTCTCCAGTTTTCCATATTAAAAATCCTAATTTCTTCTCAACTTTTTCCATTTTTAGTTCCTTCTGCTATTCTTCTCTCTATTAGAAACCCTAATATTCCCTTATTTATTTATTTTTGGTATAGCAGAAATTTTCATTCTTTTATTTTATATATATATATATATATTTTTTTTTTTCCTTTTAATCCATGTTTTGCTTTGTTTTCACGTAATTGTCCCGAGACTGTAATTGGTTGAAGAAAATTTTGCTGCAACTTTATTTGCGGATTGAAACATGTGGGTCCCAGAGTAAGAGTGGGGATGACTGCTAACTGCTAAGCGTGTACAATAAGTTTATAGTGGAGGTGGGGCTGATATTTTTAAGATGCGACAAGAGTGGGCCAAGTGGAACGAAGACTCGGACGACGACTTGAAAGAGTCTATGGCAGTTGACAGATTTTTCCACGAAAAAGAAGTAAAGATTAAGATTAGGAATACCATGCACGCTAGTCTTTGGCAGCACAAGTAAACTTTTGACCAGTTTCTTTGAAAGCAGGCGCCTCTTTGATTCTCTTTTTGGTAGAACAACTTTGATATCAAGACCATCTAGTATGACTTAGTTAAAAGCTTTTTTTAAGTTAACCAAATTAACATAAAAGTCTTTTTAATTAATCAAATCAACAAATGTTGTTCCAATAGCTTAGTCAAAAATTGGGTTAAGTCAAATTATTACGTGATTAGCTAAAATGATATGTGATTAATTAAAATGATGATGATATGACTGTCACATAATTTAAATCTAGAGAATCAAATTTAAGAAAGTCTCCTTAAAAGTTGCTCTAAACTTGACCAATATCACTCGTGACGATACCGTGTTTTTTGAATATTATTTGATTAACACAAGTCCTAAATCAATAATCCTTAATACTTTTATGGCAAAAGTTTCCAAGTTTCTCCGTCATTAGATTTTTATCGTTATCGTCACGAGTATACATGATCTTTTACCTATTGCTTCTAATGTTCTTAACCAGTCAATTAAAGAAAAAGAAAAAGAAAAAAATAGTATCTCCGGATTAATTTACAATAATTGCAACGCAACTATTACGTGCCAAAGAAAAGTAAGGCGATGATGGAACGAAAGTAGTAAAAAAAGGTTTGAATGTGCTCAGGCTGTTCACGGGGATGGAATAGGACGAGTTACTTCCACCGGATGGCATCAGGCACTAGAGCTTTCAGTGCGTGACTGTGTTACCTACCCAAAAATAAATAATATGTTATTTATTTAATATTTTAAATAATAATTCTGACAATGCTTTTATAGGGTTTGAATTCTCCACTTTGAATTTAAAACTGGATAAGACTAGGGATGGCAACGAGGTGGATTTTAACTTTTTCGTTTTTGTAATTGTTTAATTTTTTTCGTACCGTTTTTGTCCCGCAATCGTGTAAAAATAGGGCCGGGCCGGGCGGATTTTGACTTTTCCGTCTTCACAATCGTTTAACTTTTCCTGCCCCGCCTCGTTCCGTTTATACTTTTTTTTTTAATGCAAATTTTTTTAAAATAATAAATCTGATATTTAGATACATATAAACCAAAAATACACATTTAGGTACATGCAACACAATAGTTAATATTGAGTCATCCATTACTGATATAATAAACTTGTATAGTTGTATGATATATATAATATTAGTATTTTCTTTAGATATTATTAATATTTCCTTTATATATATATATATATATACTTAAACGGGACGGGACGGGTACTCATCGAAATAGGGTCTTACCCTATTCTCGTTCCTTTTAAGCGCGAGTTTTCTTTAATTCCATCTCCACTCCATTTTCTTAAACGATTCTGTAAACGAATTTTAAACGGGACGGGACAAATTACCATTCTTAGATAGGATCACTAAAGTAATTGCATTTTATTTTATTTTTAAATAAAATAAAACTTTAATGATGTTCACATTACTGCGTGGTCCAGGAGTACGCAGTATTCTTTAAGTAACCAATTCAATATAAACCCTTTATATTCTATTATTATGAAAAAATAAGAGTTATGTATTAGGTAAGGGTACTGTATAAATGGTACCTCTGAGTAATTAATAATTTTTTTTGCTCCGCCCCTAACCATTTGTATATGAATTTGGAATTAATTGGATATACAACTACTTAAAGAATCAGATATAGTCCAAAATCTTCTAAATTCTTATTTCCTGCAAGATAATTATTTCTCACCAAAATTGTAGGCTTAAAAGTTTATACTTTTGGCACTTTGTTGACGAAAATCATAAGGAGTCGGACATATTTTAACAGAAGGTAATTACCTTTTTTAAAATGTTACGTGTCTCGAATAAATATCTTAAAATATATTTCAAATTTATTAAAAATAGACATCAACATTATATCATCAGACTTCGTGTATGGAAGAAATATCACTAATATTAACTCACCATTTAATTTTATGTTCTAAAATAATGGACTATATCACCTGCAAGATAAATTCGAGATATACTTTCAAACATGTATCATTGCTCCTACTTTTTTTACTTAAATTTGAGTTTAACAACTCATTTTGAATATTAATAAGTCATTTTGTGTAATCAATATTAAAGATTAAGAAGAAGAAAAATAAAAGAAGGTGAAAAGAGTTGGTGGCTAGATTTATAATTTTATATACAGAGTTTATATGGTTCCTGTTTGACAATGAGATTATGGAAAGTTCGTCAACTCTTTGAGGTGAATCTTACCCACAAACTCGAGCAAAACTTGTTTTCTGCTGCGAGGGCGACATAGAGCTCCCAAAAAGAGAGAATGAAAATCCACATTTATCTATGTATTAGGTGAAATCCAAACGGCAAATATCTAGAGAAGATGAGAAAAGAAATTTATATATAAATATACCAGAGATAGATAGTGAATATGTCCAAAATCAATAATATATAGTTGAAACTTGAACAATCATCACTAGAATCAGAGCCAGAACAATTTTATAATTATATCATATCATAAACACATAGCTAGCTAGCTAGCTTAGAAATCAATAAACATATGCATGAGATTGATGAACGAGGAGAGACAAGTGATATACAGAGTTATTGTCATGTATATATAGTTACTGCTTCACCATACACCAAACAAAGAGGAGTTCTTGCATATATATATATATATATATATATATATATATATATATATATATATATATATTAGAGATGCTGGCCTATGCGGCACCTTGTAAAAGGATTGCAATGAGTATTTACTCGTCCATTTTGATCAGGGAGACAACTTTGATATCTTCCTCTGTCACACTTTGCGCCCAAGGCTGCACCCAGTACAAGAGCGAATCGAGTCAGTCCTCCTCCCATCCTGTTGAATACAAATTCCATTGATCTGCTTATGATTTCAGGATCCATTGAAAAGTTAACAAGCTGCTGCTCATCGCCGTCCATCAGGCATTCGTTGCTAATGCTGCCGTTGCAATAGTAGAGTGACTTCAAGTTGCTGCTCTTCTTGTTTGCGGTAGCAGTAGCAGTAGCACCACATACAACTGCGCTGAGTATTACCACAACCACAAGGAGTGTCAATGACCACCCTTTCTTCACACAACTAAGCAACATTTCACCTACTCAATTTGATCGATCTTTTACCAGCCCTTTCACAAATTACATAGGCTACCGGTGGTGTCAGAGTTCCTTATATATATATATATATATATCAAATGAATGGTTCTCATTCATTGCTGGCCTAGCTAGCAGCTACTCCATTTAATTATTCGTACATATATGCATGTTCTTTTTAAAATATCTTCCTACTTCTTCATTAATTTAATTTTTCTTTTATGCTAGATGTTTAAATGGCTTATTAATAATTGTTTTGCTCCAAAAGCTCTCTCTTTGTGACATATAAGTAAGTAGACATCAGAATCAAACAATCAACCTACGGCCCGTGAAGTTTCAACCGACACAATTAAAAATTTCCTGTTATCTTGCAATTTATGTTGTGAAAGAAAGTCGCCTATATATATATATATATATATATGCAAAGCATTCAATTGTTCTTAAGGTTAGGTGTACTTTCTGCAGAAATTAATTGACATCTGCTGTTGGAAAACTTGTCAATAAATTATTAAGTGGATAATCACAATTAAGCTGAATAATTCAAAATTAGCAACCAAGTAAAAGTGTGCAGCATTCAACAATAACAAGGATACATGTGACCCGTGCACATACAACATCTGGAATACTAGTATTTAATCATCTGATTGTAAAATTCACCAAGAAAAATACTCTGCTAATTTGTTAATTAGTATTTAATTTTTGCTAATTTGTCAATTAGTGTCCAATTTTAATGCTCACAAACACAATGAACTAAATATTTTAGAAGTAATATAGACCTTACCTCAATCCATCATAACTAATATATGCAACTTGAAACCTGAGTACGTGGTTAATAATAATTTTTGTGATTTCCCGAGTGTAGTAATCTTAGTCAGCGAAACACCTCTTACTAAATTGGGTAAAACTCGATCATTTGATAAAAGTATGTGTTTTTATCTTCTATTGAATTTGTTTGGATTTCAAAGTTAATCCAAAACTGCCTCCGCATATATATTAATGAAACAACACATTTAGTACCCAGAACCTACAGAGTTTAACAATCTTTAGCATGCCACCGTTACATTTTTTGGATTTCCAAACAATTGCTAGCTTTAACTTCATGATTAGAACATCTTCCAATTAAATGATATATGAATAGTGCTTGATTGAAACATGAACAACCATCACCTGAATCAGCGGCAGAATGAGCCTATTATTAGAATACACAATACATAATATATACCTGGTTTAAAATGAACAAACAAGGAAAGACGGGGGATATATATTTCTAGAATTTTCCATTTGATTCTCTCATCTGCCCTCGCTTCCTGCTATAGTTACTGCATCACCACCCAGCAAAGATTTTGCATGCTGTAATTAGGAACTGTTGTGAAAATTAAAAAGGAAAAAAAAAAAAATCAAACACACAAGTAAAGATATATAAATTTACAAGATTCACTTAAAATCTAAGTAGCACTGCATATTTTATTATGATGAGAAAAACAACACATACAGAAAGTTAAACGTGAATATATTAATACTTCTTAGGACTACATAATAAGTTGAAACCACAAAGTTGGATTAAAGTGTACGGTATTATCAGGCTCCGCACTTCCATCACAAGCGACACTTATCATAATTTTTGCATCCACGATTGACTTGATTTTTTTCATCAGGAAGGCAACTTGCGTATTTTTCTCTATCACAATTTGCGCCTACCACTGAACTTAGATCCAACGCTAGTGTAGTTACTTCTTTCCCATTCTCGGCGAGTAGCCTTCTACTTAGTTCAGAATCCATTGGAAGCTCGAGCTCTTCGACGTGGATGCGACATTCTCCAATGGTACCATTGCAGGAGGAGTAGTGTGACTTGAAGTTGATGCTCTTCTCATGTGAGCCAGAAGCAGAAGTAGCTCCACATGATAATATGATAAATTTTATAAAATGGGACACGAACACAACAAAAGTACGATTATAAAATAATAAAATATTAATATATATTTAACAAGCTAACTAATATTAACAATATCATAAATCTAACAATAAAAAAAAATTACTTGAATTTATTATCAAGCAATTAATGTGTTTTCAAAAGGAGTGTTTTCATTATATTCAAACCCACTAATAAAATCTTACACGTTACTAATTTTTCTAATAACAAACAAATAAATTTAAATACAAAATGACAAGAATTTATGTTAAATAAAGTTCTATTGACTTTTTTTTTTCTTTCTAAATTTATTATTTAGAAATTTTATCTAATTATTTTTTATTTTTTAAAATTTTATTTTAGAAATCACTATATTTATAAAAAAAAATGGTATAATAGTCATATTAAATGGTATACATGTCATTATAATTCTTTCAGAGGATCAAGATGTTAGCTTTTAGAAGATGAGGGACTGAAATGCTCAAAAAAAAAAGTTTAAAGGGGTCTTTTTATAACTTTAGAAAAGTTCAGGAATTTTTTTGAACTTTTAAAAATTACAAAATGTACTCCGCCGTATTCTCTGCGTGTCCTTGCAGTGTAAAAAAAAAAAAATTTAGAACACTTTTAAGGAGTGTTTGATACGTGTCTGAGTGTCCGAAAAATGTTCAAGTGTCTGACACAAGTACGATACCCTTATATAAAGTGTCGGTACTTTAAACTAGAAGTGAAGATCCGCAGTGACTGTTGCTTCTATGTTCGTTCTTAACCAGTCAATTAAAGTAATAAAAGAAAATAAAAGAAAAAAGAAAAATGAGAAATAGTATGTCCGGACAGCAATAAATGCAATGCAGCTGCCTAAATACCAATAAAAAATAAGTGCGATGCAACTAGCTAGTCATAGTCATACAGTGGGGTTGATGATGATGAGAGCGAAACCACTAGAGCCCCTTTCAGAAGCGCGGCTCTGCCTCCCTCATCTCCCCACTTCCGTCCATGGGAGTGGGGAGGTGCGATTTTTGTCTTCCCCATGGTGAATTCCTTCAATAATTTCGGTGTTCCTCAATAATCTTGTCCCGTGGGTGATTTTTGCACACCGTTTTTGTTTTTTCTTTCTTAGTTGGCCGGCGCGGCTCTCGACCTCCTTCCCCTGCAGGTATGGTTGGATCTGCCCTTTGCCATGTTTTGTTTTGTACGGTCCCGACTTGATCTGATTTGGATCTGATTTGTTCATCTAAATCGGTCATGTGCGGGTTCTTCTTCTCCCGGCTTGATCTACTCATGTGCGGGTTCTTCTTCTCCCGGCTTGATTTACTCATGTGCGGGTTTGGTGGCATGTCCACCTGTTGGCGGTTTAGGTGCGGGCGATCTCGATTGTGACTCTCGTTCCTTTTTCTGTCATGAGGTTTTAGCCTCTTTTGCCGAGATCTTGTTGTTTAATTTTTATCATTTGTGATTTCGGTGATGTCTCAGATCTTTATGATCTTGTTCTTGTAATCTTGTGTTCTTGATTGCAATGGAAAAAAAAAAAATGTATAGTTGAAACTTTAAAAAGCTTCATTAGAATGAGAGGCTAAATAATTTTATAATTAAATCATAGCATATAAACATAGGTAGGTAGGTAGCTAGCTTAGAAATCAATAATAATATGATTGATGCACGAAGAGAGACAAGCGATACACACAGTTCTTATAATTACTGCTTCACCATGCACCAATCCAAGCAAAGAGGAGTTTTTGCATATATATATATATATATTAGTTATGCTTGCCTAGGCGGCACCTATTAAAAAGATTACAATGACCATTTACAGTTGTCCCTTTTGATCAGAAAGACAACTTAGATATCTTCATCTTTCACACTTTGTGCCCAAGGCTGCAACCCGATTTAAGACTGGGTGGAGTCACTCCTCCTTCCATCTTGTTGAATATAAATTGCATTTATACACACAAATTTCGTATCCGAAAATTAGTGACAAATAAACAATTTTTTTATTGATTCAAGAAAAATGGTACAATCCTCTATAAATCTTTACAAAAGAAATATGAAGATAAGGTCCTCTAATTTGATCTCCTTGGTGTTCCGGCTTCAAGGGCTGCAAGAGCTTGATCTTGAATTGGATTGAAACTTTAGTGAAGAACGGCACGTGGATGATGTGCTTGTTGTTCTTCTCCTTCAAGGTTTAGATGCTTTGGAGTTTTGAACTTTGAGTGAAGAGTTCTGCAGAGCTTCAGCTTTTTCTGAGAGTCTTCCCCCTCTTTCTTCTCCCATCTCTGGACCTTTATTTATAGGCTCACCGGAGAGGTAGATTTGTAACTTTCTTTTTCTTTAATAATTATCCTATAATTATCTTTTAAGATAATTTTAATAATTATCCAATATATATATATATATATATATATTAGACCCATTTTCAAGTGGGCTTTGACTTCTTAGAAAATTTAGACCAGCCCATAACTCATTTATTTGTGGTGGGTCTGGCTTCAAATTATCTGACTCATTGGGCCACATTTCAAAGTAGGCTAAACTGAAAATAAACCCAAATTGTATTTTGGGTCTATCATGTAATTTTTTAATGTCTACAAATTGCCCCCACTTTAAGTCTCGCGCCATGTTGAGTTTGTCACGTATTTAAAGCGGGACTTGAAGTATTTAAATTTCGCTTTTTTTTTTTTGTGCGAAAATTCAACTGCAAAAAGGATGTCTTCTTTGTCAAGTTGAATCAAAGACTTGAGGATCCTATTGCCAATAGAATTTTTTTTTCTTGTCCAAGTGGAATTGAAGACTTGAGAATCCTATTACAAATATAATTTTTTTTCCTTATCCAATTTCAAATAGGATTTGCTGTTTTTCATGTTCAAACGGAATTGGAGTCTTGAAAATCCTATGTTAAATAGGATTAACTCACCACTATATATATGTAGCATATACTTCAGACTCTTCATATCAGAAATTCCATGAATTTCAGCAACTGTAAGCTCTCTTTTGTTTTTCCTTTTTTTTTTTTTTTTTCTTTTCTCTTTTCTTCTTTCTTTCTTCTTCTTTCTTTTCTTCTTCTTTCTTTTCTTCTTCTCTTACAGGCACATGTTTTTTTTTTCTTTTTCATCTTCTTTCTTTTCTTCTCCAGCCGCCACCTCCTCTTTCTTTTTTTTTTTTTCCAGCCGCCACCTCCTCTTTATTTTTTCTCCTTCTCTTCTTTCTCTCACGCTGCTCCTTCTCTCTCTTTTTTGTTTTTTTTTTTCTCATTTTCTTTGATGTGGGAGAGGAAGTGTAAAAACAATGAAATTTCTTTTTTGTTGCTTGGTAGATTTGAACACAAGACCTCATAAGGAAACATATAGCACTACACCATCTCTACTACACAACTCTTTGTATTATAAACCCTTGGAATATAATATAACATAGGACTAAACTTTGAAAGAAACATTTTTTTTTTCTTTTTTTTTTTTTAGTAGCAACTTTGTCTTCCGTGACCGACATTAATCAAATCTTTTTTTTTCACATCAGATTCCACTTGTGGGCCCTGGTCGAATTTTGTGCTGTCTCTGGACGACGAATAGATCTATCGAACTCATTAAGGAAGACAACTTTATGTGAGTCATTCAACTCTTCTCTTGTAAGTTCAAATTTTTTTTTTTTAATTATTGCAGGTCAAATCGTCTTTATCAGAATATGGAGTTCCAGACGCCATTCATTAGTCCATTCGGGGTCCCTTAGTGCACTTCGGTGTCACTCTTTCGTCCCTTCGGGGTCCCTTAGTGCACTTCGGTGTCACTCGTCCCTTCGGGGTCCCTTAGTGCACTTCGGTGTCACTCTTATTGTCCCTTTGGGGTCCCTTAGTGCACTTCGGTGTCACTCGTCCCTTCGGGGTCCCTTAGTGCATTTCGGTGTCACTCTTATTGTCCCTTCGGTGTCCATTAGTGCACTTCGGTGTCACTCTTTCGTCCTTTTGGGGTCCCTTAGTGCACTTCGGTGTCACTCTTATTGTCCCTTCAGGGTCCCTTAGTGCACTTCGGTGTCACTCGTCCCTTCGGGGTCCCTTAGTGCACTTCGGTGTCACTTTAATATCCCTTCGGGGTCAGGCCAAGTCACCATGATGCAGCAGACATCCGTCAATATCTCGGCGGCAGGTCAGGTCACTCAACTCTTCTCTCGCAAGCTTCAATTTTTTTTTTTTTTGTAAAGATAGTTTATATTCATATCAATGAGTGATTTTTTTTTTCCATGCAGACAGTTTATACTCATGTCATGAGTTTTTTTTTTTTTTTTGGTAGACAGTTTATACTCGTGTCGAGGAGTGTCATCGTTTTTTTTTGTTTTTTTGGTAAACAGTTTAAACTCATGTCAAGGAGTGTCATCTTTTTTTTTTTTTTGGTAAGCAGTTTATACTCGTGTCAAGGAGTGTCATCCTTTTTTTTTTTTTGGTAGACAGTTTATACTCGTGTCAAGGAGTTTTTTTTTTTGTAGACTGTTTATACTCGTGTCATAGAGTATCATCGACAGTTTAGGTTCATATCGGGGAGCACTTTTAGCTTTAATTAGTCTTTAGCTTTGCAAGACTCAGGAGACAGTCCAAGCTTGTGTTGAAAGGTGTGAATCAGCTCGACGTCAATTTGAAGATTTTCTTCTTATTTTATTTCTTCATTATACTCTTCTCGTACTTGAGAAGAAACGTTGTCTTCGAACTCGTCTCCCCACCCAGAAGGAAGAGGTATTTCATTCGTCGTGGTCCATGCAGGAGGATTGAACCTCACCCAATATGCTTTTATTCCGCTACGAGATTTGATCCAGACAGCATCTTCGGGCTTTGGTCCCCACACTTTTCCTTTTTCTAGTCTTTTAATTTTTTGACCCTCATTCCATCTGAGATTGTAAACTATTTTGTTTTTGTTCTTTGCTTTCTTCTTCGAGACATTCGTTTCGCTGATTGTTAGAGACAGTTCGAGAAAGTGACTGTTGAGACATCACTCGTGTGTTTCTGGGTCATGATTCTTGCGAGATCTTTTTATAATCATTCCCTTCTTGAACATTCTTCTTTGGCCTCCAAGCAAGCACAGTATTTTGAACTCTCCTACTTGATGTTGTTTGAGTAAAATTTGACAGATTATTCCGATAACGCATCTTCAACACAAATCCTCGAGATTCGTCATTTTGGTTATGCTTTTATTTTTCTTGTTTCCTTCTTGGGACTTCTTTCTTATTTCTGGATTTGATAAAATGTGTAGGCCTTTTTAAAAGACAGCTGTGAATCTTGCCCCCATGCCAATGATATTTTATGTGAGAGAGCTGGGAATGAGTCTTGTATGGAAGGTTTGCTCCCTGTCTGTTTAGTCTTCTATCAAGGTTTTCTTGACTTAATGTCTTATTTAATCGAGAACTATCAGATGAAGTCACGGAAGGAACACGATGTGTTTTTTGATACAGGTCGTTAGAGACGATACTTGTAACATAAGATGTATTTATTTCATCGTCCGAGTTATGAAGTATTTCGTCTTCCTTTTCCTCTTCAGACTCAACCTCTTCATCTTTAAGACAGTTGTCAGACAGATTGGGAAAGGCAAAAGCCTTTGCACCACGACTTGTTATGCTGAGTTCCATATCATAGGCACGAGTAACCAATTCTTCAAATGTACGAGGCTTGATTCCTTGCAGAATGTAAAGAAGCTCCCAGTGCATGCCTTGCATACGCATTTCGACTGCTGATACTTCAGAAAGACGGTCTTTGCAATCAAGACTTAGAGCTCGCCAGCGGTTGATATAGTCGACCACAAGCTCATCCTTAATTTGTTTCATGCTAGTGAGTTCTAGCATGCTTACTGTTCTACGAGTACTGTAGAAGCGGTTAAGAAAATCTCGTTCCATCTGCTCCCAACAGTCAATATTTCGAGCTTTGAGGTCCGTGTACCAATCAAATGCATTCCCTTTGAGGGAACGAACAAATTGCTTGACCAAGAGGTCCCCTTCAGTGCCAGCGTTATTGCAAGTCTCCACAAAGTGTGCAACATGTTGTTTGGGATTGCTTCTTCCATCAAATTGTTGGAACTTTGACGGTTGATATCCCACTGGCGTCTTTAAGTTGTCAATTCTTTCAGTGTAGGGTTTTGAGTACACAAGAGTGCTTTGAGGGGCGCCGTCATACTGTGCTCGGATTGTGTTCGTTATTATATCTTGCAACTGTTGGACAGATAACAAAGCGACTGGCGAAGCAGGGTTAGTTTCGTCAGCCATGTGTCTTGACGCAAATGTGTGATGACGCTCTTTTCATTGGGCACCTTGAAGAGAGGAATTTGAAGTATTCGCAGGCAAATGTGTTGACTTGTCAGAATTTTGGATTTCAAGCTTCCTCATTAGCACGGCGATCTGCAAGTCCTTCTCTTCGACAGTCTTTGTGAGGTTTTCGATTGCGTGCGCTATGACTGCCAGTTGGTCTTCCACCGAGTTTGTTCCAATCATCATAGCTGCGACAACATTCGAATAGGAAAGACCTTGAGGGCCAACATTCTTTGAAGGGACTGATTGTTCTGAAATCTCGAGTAACGACTCTGAGAGCAAACCGACACTAGAGTTGGTGTCAGAGACGGAGTGGGGTGAATGTGGTTGCACCGACTTTTCTGAAACTACGCCAGAGTTCTTTGCCCCCTGAGGACCAATGGTGTTAACATGTTTAGTTTTCACATCCATTGGTTTAGCAGGATTCACCAAATCTTGCTGATTCTTAAGCGAAACAATTGCTTTGGTCTTGCTACGCGTCATAGGACCTGTTGAGGTGCTGCTGGCACTTGACAGCTTCCTACTGTTCTTGTCACTGCTTGTGGCAACTTTGGTGTTAGCCATTGCAACAGCGGTTTCTGTTGAGTTTTTCTTGTTTGTCATCTGAACCTTGGTAGGAGCCATAGATTCGGATGAACAGAGTTTTGGAGGTATGATTTAGGAGACAGAGATGAGAGGCAGAGGATGTCCCACTGGGCGTGCCAGAAATTTGTACACACAAATTTCGTGTCCGTAAATCTAGGAACGAAAATTAATGACAAATAAACAATTTTTTTATTGATTCAAGAAAAAAGGTACAATCCTCTGTAAATCTTTACAAAAGAAATATGAAGATAAGGTCCTCTGATTCGATCTCCTTGGTGTTCCGGCTTCAAGGGCTGCAAGAGCTTGATCTTGAATTGGATTAAAACTTTAGTGAAGAACGGCACGTGGATGATGTGCTTGTTGTTCTTCTCTTTAAGGTTTAGATGCTTTGGAGTTTTGGACTTTGAGTGAAGAGTTCTGCAGAGCTTCAACTTTTTCTGAGAGTCTTCCCCCTCTTTCTTCTCCCATCTCTGGACCTTTATTTATAGGCTCACTGGAGGGGTAGATTTGTAACTTTCTTTTTCTTTAATAATTATCCTATAATTATCTTTTAAGATAATTTTGATAATTATCCAATATATATATATATATATATATATATATATATATATATATATATATTAAACCCATTTTCAAGTGGGCTTTGACTTCTTAGACAATTTAGACCAGCCCATAACTCATTTATTTGTGGTAGGTCTGGCTTCAAATTATCTGACTCAGTGGGCCACATTTCAAAGTAGGCTAAACTGAAAATAAACCCAAATTATATTTTGGGTCCATCATGTAATTTTTTAATGTTTACAGCATTCATCTGCTCATGATTTCTGAATCCATTGAAAAGTTAACAAGTAATTGCTCATCTTCGTCCTCGTTCATCAGGCATTCGTGAACAAAATACTTTGCTAATTTGTCTATTAGGATTCAATTTTAATACTGAATACACCATGAAAATACAAGTAATTTTAGTGTGCTTCATTAATGACAACTTCCGTGTTTTTCCGTGTGCAGTGATCCAGTATGCAAAACACCGCTTACTAAATTGGTTATAACTCACATTATAAAAATCACAACGAAGTGTCTCCCGAAAATTATTAAATAATACAAATTTCACCCCTAATAAAACTCTATTTTTTATAATTTGTTATCATAATAAAAAAATAGTGTCATCCATTCAAGAAATTCCATGAACATTGTAGACTAGTTCAAGAAATTCCCTGGATATTGTAGAATTAGTCGGTTCCCACATAATTTTTGATCTTCTATTTGAGTTCGTGTAGCATATGGGTACCGAGTGTGCCGTTTCATTATCAAAGGGATATTCATAAGTATGGTTTGAAACCTTAGTAATAAGATACTTTACTTATATAACATATTTGACACTTTTTGGTTTTCCAAACAATTGGGACCTTTAACTTTATGACTGGATCATCTTCCAATTAAATTCTACAAAACACTCATCATGGAATGGAAGAATCTACTAAACAGTTATATTTAATCGTGCAAAGGCCACACGTTAAATTGATAAATTTTTAACACTGTCCATTATAGTTACTATAGTTAGTAGTTACCACATGAATCTTTGTTTGAAATGAATGTCGTATTGCCCATCAAATTTAGATTATATATCAATTTATCAAATTAGCATTCAACGGCTAATTCTCCACTGGAAATCTATCTAGTGTCAAAATACTTCACATTTTTTTTCTTTCCTGAAAATTAACTTGGAAAATTATTTAGGTTAAAATTATAATGATAGTTACGACAGAGACCACTTAGAACCCTCAACAAAAACAAGAGAAATAAAGGCAGGGCTGACCAAGTTTTGAGTCTGAATATAGCAGCGGATTGAAATGTATTTGTTATATAATCAGGAAAATGGTGAAATATGTATGTCCAAAATCAATAATGTTTGACTCAAACTTGATCGAACAAGCATCACTAGAATCAGCAGCAGAATGATTCTATTATTTAAATACACAATACATAATATAGTACCTGGTTTAAAATCAACAAACAAAGACAGATGACTGATGTTTCTTGAATTTGTCATTTGATTCTCATCTGCTCTAGCTTCTTGCTATAGTTACTGCATCACCACCAAGCAAAGATTTTGTATGCTGTAATTAGGAACTGTTGTGAAAATTAACAAAAAAATAAAATAAAAAAAGAAAAAGAAATCAAACACAAGAAAAGATAAAAAGATTTAGGAGATTCACTTAACATTTGACTTTGTAGATTTTATTATGATTTGAGAAAAACAATACATAATTACAGAGAGTTTAACGTGAATATATAAACACGTCTTATGACTACATAACAAATTGAAACCACGAACTAAAGTGTTCGGTATTATCAGGCTTCACAATTCTATCACAAATTTCTAATGCGACAACCATCATAAGGTTGGCACCTATTATTTACTTTTTCATTTGGACCAGGAAGGCATCCATTTCCATAAATTCCGCGACAATTTGCGCAATATCTCCTAAATCAATAATGTATAGTTGAAACTTTAACAATCATCGGTAGAATCAGAGCCTGAATAATTTTATAATTAAATCATAGCATATAAACATAGGTAGCTAGCAAAGCTAGCTTAGAAATCAATAATAATATGATTGATGCACGAAGAGAGACAAGTGATACACAGTTCTTATAATTACTGCTTCACCATGCACCAATTAAAGCAAAGAGGAGTTTTTGCATATATATATATATATATATATATATATATATATATATATATATATTAGTTCTGCTGGCCTAGGCGGCACCTATTGAAAGGATTGCAATGACTATTTACTTGTCCCTTTTGATCAGAAAGACAGCTTTGATATCTTCCTCTGTCACACTTTGTGCCCAAGGCTGCACCCGATTTAAGACTGGGTGGAGTCACTCCTCCTCCCATCCTGTTGAATATAAATTGCATTCATCTGCTCATGATTTCCGAATCCATTGAAAAGTTAACAAGTTGCTGCTCAATGTCGTCGTTGTCGTTCATCAGGCATTCATGAACAAAATACTTTGCTAATTTGTCAATTAGGATTCAATTTTAATACTGAATACACCTTGAACTATAAATTTTACAAGTAATTTTAGTGTGCTTAAATGACAACTTTCGTGTTTTTTCAAGTGCAGTGATCCAGTATGCAAAACACCACTTACTAAATTGGTTATAACTCACATTATAAAAATCACAACGAAATGTCATTTATGGTTTGCACAAGAAATTATTAAATAATACAAATTCCAGTACTAATAAGACCCTATTTTCTATGATTTCTTATCATAATAAAAAATAGTGTCATCCATTTAAGAAATTTCCTTAACATTGTAAACTAGTTGAAGAAATTTCCTGGATGTTGTAGAACTAGTAGGTTCCCGCGTATGGTTTGAAACCTTAGTAATAAATTCTACAATTGGGACCTTTAACTTTATGACTGGCTCATCTTCCAATTAAATTCTACAAAACACTCATCATGGAATGGAAGAATCTACTAAACAGTTATATTTAATCATGCAAAGGCCACACGTTAAATTGATAAATTTTTAACATTGTCCACTATAGTTACTATAGTTAGTAGTTACCAGATGAATTTTCGTTTTAAATGAATGTCGTATTGCCATCAAATTTAGATTATATATCAATTTATCAAATTAGAACGCAATCAACAGCTAATTCTCCACTGGAAATCTTTCTAGTGTCCAAAATACTTCACATTTTTTTTCTTTCCTGAAAATTAACTTGGAAAATTGTTTAGGTTCAAATTATAATGATAGTTACGACAGAGACCTCCTAGAACCCTCCACAAGAACAAGAGAAGTAAAGGCAGGGCTGACCAAGTTTTGAGTCTGAATATAGCAGCGGATTGAAATGTATTTGTTATATAATCAGGAAAATGGTGAAATATATATGTCCAAAATCAATAATGTTTGATTCAAACTTGATCGAACAAGCATCACTAGAATCAGCAGCAGCAGAATGATTCTATTATTTAAATACACAATACATAATATAGTACCTGGTTTAAAATCAACAAACAAAGATAGACAAGTGATGTTTCTTGAATTTGTCATTTGATCGATTCTCATCTGCTCTCGCTTCTTGCTATAGTTACGGCATCACCACCAAGCAAAGATTTTGCATGCTGTAATTAGGAACTGTTGTGAAAATTAACAAAAAAATAAAAAAGAGAAAAATAAATCAAACACAAGAAAAGATATACAAATTTAAAAGATTCACTTAACATTTGAGTTTGCAGATTTTATTATGATGAGAAAAACAACTCACAATTACACAGAAAGTTTAACGTGAACACGTCTTATGACTACATAACAAATTGAAACCACAAAATTTAGCTAAAGTATACGGTATTATCATCAGGCTCCGCAATTCCATCACAAATTTCCAATGCGACAACCATCATAAGGTTGGCACCTATTATTTACTATTCCGTTTGCATCAGGAAGGCAACTTCCATAATTTCTGTCACAATTTGCGCCTACCGCTAAACCTGGATTAATCGCTTGTGTAGTTGGTTCTACCCCATTCCCGGCGAGTAGCCTTCTACTTATTTCAGAATCCATTAGAAGCTCCAGCTCTTCGACGTCCATGAGACATTCGCCAATGGTACGATTGCAGGAGGAGTAGTGTGACTTGAAGTTGATGCTATTCTCATGTGAGCCAGAAGCAGAAGTAGCTCCACATAAAATTGTGCCCAGAATAAGTATTACCGCAAGGAAGGCTAATGAACAGCCTTTCTTCACAAATACTAATGTAAGCACCATTTTGCTTTCTCCAACACAATTCACCACTCTATATATTTCTTTCAACAAGCTCTTAGCAGGCAATATATAGCTAGCAGCCCTTAGAGTTTATAATTGAATCATTAGCTTCGGATATCAAATGACTGGTTCTCATATTCCTGGGTCCAAATTCTTTAATTATTGGTACTATCTATATATATGTATGTTAAAAGTAGATTCCCCACTTGTTCTTCTTTTTCATTTTTCGTCGTCTTGTCTAAATGTCTAATTGCTAGCTATTTGTCTTCTATTCGTCTTGTCTAAATGTCTAATTGCTAGCTATTCGTCTTGTCTAAATGTCTAATATTTCCACCAAAAAAAAATTCACCACATATTTGAATTTAAGGATGAGAATCAAACAAACGGCCCGGCCGTGACTAGGAGCTATCATTCATCCCTAACCAAACCACAACTTAATCATCAACTTTGGCCCAGCAAAGGATTGAAAATAAAGGAGGAAAAAAACTAGGCAAAAAAAATAAAGGAAGAAAAGGAAAACTTATGATAAAGTAGCATTAACCCAACAATTTTTTATGTCTATGTTTATCCACTGTCATATCCAATTAGGATTCAGTTCTCTGTTAGACTTCATTAAGATATCTAAGAGGAAAAAAAAAAAAGGGGAAATGACAACATTATTTAGTTATAAAAAAAATAAAAGAGAGAAGATGATAATGTTACCCCGCTTTCTGTTTTTATAACCTATGAGAGAGAACAAATGGAAAGGATAGTAATAACATAGTGTTTGGGAAAAATAATGGAGATAAAATAATAGAATGATTTGTTTTATTTTACATGTGATAATTAAGGGCAAAACATAAATTCACATATTATATCATTTCCTTGTGTTTACTTTTCATTTTTGGAAGATAAGAAAATGACAATTTATCATATATATGCATCTTCAATTGAAGCATATATATGTCATCAGATTCGGATTTGGATATCAATTTATCAAATCGGAATGCATTTAACAGCTAATTTTGTATGATTGAAACTTGAACAAACCACCACTAGAATCAGCGGCAGAATGTTTGTATTATTAAAAAATGTAGTAATCCTTGTGGACGGGTGTGAGTGGGCGGGTGCGAATACAGACACTGAGCAGAGCAACCACACTGACAGGGTACAGGATGCTCAATCCCATATCGCTTGAATGTGAAAAAGGGGATGTACTTATATGTAATATGTTCTCTTCAAATGGTATGCGGCCTTTTGGCATAAAAACTCAAGAGCAAAACCGTGCAGGCTCAGGCCCAAAGTGGACAATATCATATTATGTGTTAGAGCGGGGTATTACATGAGTGTGAGTGGGCTGGTGCAAAGACATACACTGGGCTGAGCTACCACACTGACAAATTTCAAGTGGGCGGGTGCAAAGACATACACTGGGCTGAGCTACCACACTGACAAATTTCAAGTGGGCGGGTGCAAAGACATACACTGGGCTGAGCTATCACACTGACAAATTTCAAAATAAATAACTTTGATCGTATTAGGGAAAAATATCAGGGACAAAAAAATATATGATTTGTTTCATTTTACAAGTGGTAAGAGCAAAACATAAAAATACATGTTACAACAAATTAATAGAAACCAAATTGTGACCTGTTTTAACAAATCAGCATGTGGAAGCCAACGATGAAGATGGTTGGCCAGATTTTCGCACGATTGTGGGACCCGTCACTTGTCACAAAATAGAAAAATTGTCTTGGATGTGGGCCGCAGTATGACTTGAATAACCTAGAGAGAAACTCACAAGGCTTGTCGGTGGATCCTTTGAGGTATGTTTTGTATCTTACATTAAAGAAAAAAGAGGATTAGAAGTTATCATTTTTATTTGATTTATGTGTTATGATCCCTCACTCATCACAAAATAGAAAAATTATCATAAATATGGGCCTCAATATGACTAGAATAACCAATGGAGAAAGATACACAGACAATCGACTGAATTCATGAAGAAAGAGTTCTTTTGAGGTATGTTTTCATTTTCTTTGCTACAATTTTTGGTTCTACTTGTATGCAAAAGAAAAAGATAAACGGGGGCAATCACTTTTATTTGACTTATGCGTTATTGTTTAAAATTTGTTTTTTAAAAAAACTTTTAATATTAGAAGAATTTTTGTGTCTGTTTGACAAAACATTTGTGAAAGCTTTTCTATTATTGAGTGTTTTTAACTGTTTAACAATACAAAGTAATTTGAAATATTTTTACTACCATATGTCTTTCAAAGACATTATATAGATAACCACTCCTGCCCCTATTAAAATCTCCTAAAGCCAAATCTCAATACGAATGATGAATATAATATTATATATACACATCCACATATAACTATTATATATTATATCAATTTAGTTCACATACCCTATATATATATATATATATATACACCCACACACCCAGACAACTAATATATATTATGTCAATTTACTTCACATAGGCTGCTGTCCTCCACAGGTCCATTAAGTACCCCCAAAATTTTTTAGAATGTCTATTATAATATGGTGTATAAAAAATAAATATAAGTAACTCCATTTTTACCCCCAAAGAATTTTTTTTTATTTGTAACATTAAACCCGGTCAATGCCATTAATTTTTTAAACCCGAATGCCATATTCTCTCAATACCAATACTAATAATATATATATATATATTAACAAGTAGCCGTGTGAGACTGCGCATGTGGGAAACTTCCAAAAAAAAAAAAACGAATGTGGGCACAGAGAAGTTGTCGAGCAACCAATTCCTCAACTTATGCTCGACAGCTTCTCTGTGCCCACATTCTTTTTTTTTTTTTTTTTTGGAAGTTTCCCACACGCACTGTCTCACACGGCTACTTGTTAATATATATATATATATATATATATAGCTTCTCTGTGCCCACATTCTTTTTTTATTTTTTTGGAAGTTTCCCACACGCACTGTCTCACACGGCTACTTGTTAATATATATATATATATATATATATATATATATATATATCTCATATGCTACCTTTGCCTTCACCGATTGAGATTCAAATTATTGTTCATGAGAGTTCTCAACACTCAAAGAAAGATATGGATAATAAGTTTAAAATGTAAGTTTCTCTCAAGTTAAGAAATCACTTTGTCATTCTTTAAAGCCCTAAACGTTTTTTTCTTTTTAATTTCATTACTACTGTATAAGTTATGTGGCAGTTTTTGCTTCACTGTTAATTTGGTGATATTACTACATGACATTAATCTTTGAAAATAATGATAGATTAATTGTTTAAATGAAAATTTTTCCAATTTTGACTTAATAGATTGTGTATATGTGATATCTCTTATACCTTATAAATATTATATATACCGTATATATACATTTATACAATACATATATATTAGATTTATTTTTGTATATATACATATAAGCTAACATTAAACTGATGTAAAAAACAAAACAAAATGTCTTCCATCTTATCATTAATACAACAAAACAAAATGTCTTCCATCTTAGTACTATCATCACTTGTGACCAGAATCAAGTGTGTTCCATTTCTATTACTAGCTCTCACTTATTTTACTCCAAGATCAACAAAAATCTTATCTATCCAACAAACAAATAACTATTCAGTGATCAAAATACTTCATAATTGCAATGATCCACAAAAACTAAATACAAAGTTCACACATAAGAGAATATAAAATAAAGGGTAAAATGCTCTAACTATCCCCCAGGTTTTGGTTTAATACCCACGGAGAATACTAGTGCCTTTGACCGAGGTCAACCTCCCCCAAGTTTGAGAAATTATGCCCTGACACCCCAAATCAGAAATAACCTCCGTTAAAAACTAACGGTTCAACTACTTTTACCAATTTACCCTCTTATATTTAATGATATTGTAATTGTATTTGCTGATGTCATGATGATGTAGACCCTCCTATAAGAAATGACCTAAATACCCTTGATAGGCTACTCCCTTATAAATATATAGTATACATATAAATATATAGTATATATATACATATACATATACAGTATATAATATAAATATATAGTATATATATACATATACATATATACAATATATATACATATACAGTATATAATATAAATATATAAATATACAGTATATATATACATATACATATATACTGTATATAATATAAATATACCATATATATATACATATACATATATACCGTATATAATATAAATATACCATATATAAATATAAATATACAGTATATATATATATATATCTATAGTATATATATAAATATACAGTACATATATATACAAATATACCATATATATATACCGTATATATATAGTATATATATATATACAGTATATAAATATAAATATATATATATATATACATACATATATACAATATATAAATAAATATATACATATATATAGTATATATATATATATATACAGTATATAAATATACAGTATATAGATAAATATATATATATATACTGTATAGATATATAATAGTATAAATATATAATATAACAGTATATAATATTATAAATATATAATAGTATAAGTATATATATATATAAACAGTAATCACATTGTACATTCTTAAGGGTATAAATGTCCAACTAATTGAGAGTATAAATGTCCAATTAATTGAGGGTAAAATTGTACATTCAAACAAAAAGGGTAGTTTTGGCATTTTAACTTTTCAAGTTAGTTGACCTGACGGTCAACTAACATTTGGGGTGTCAGGGCATAGTTTTCCAAACCTGAGGGAGGTTGACCTCAGTTAAAGGCATTAGTATTCTCCGCGGATATTAAACCTAAACCTGGGGGGTGGTTAGAGCATTTTACCCTAAAATAAAACATAACACAATAAAACA
The DNA here is from genome assembly GCA_026545225.1 of Cornus controversa. Lineage (NCBI taxonomy): Eukaryota > Viridiplantae > Streptophyta > Magnoliopsida > Cornales > Cornaceae > Cornus > Cornus controversa. Next base: position 123,236,632 of record CM048845.1, read on the forward strand.
TTTTATATTATATAGAAAAGGTTGTGGAAAAAATAAATGAAAGCGATTACTTCAAAACACATCTAACATAACATTCATTCAATACTTGTACTGAGTTTGGACTAACGGAGCTATACTGAGTTTGGACTAACGGAGCTATTCAGAAGATAGTAGGGTTTAAGACAGAATTTGAAAAGTCAATTCAAATACACACTTTATTATTAAGAATGGTCACATGTCATGATGATAGCAAGTCAAGGTAGTGGAACAAACATGGAGATGACACGTGTTCAAGGTTGACGGTGATGTGATCAGCTGGGTAATGTCGAGTAAATACAAGATGGTGGAGGAGATAGACGGTGGTGATGATTTTAAGATGAGAAAGGTACATTATTTTTTTTGGTGCTACGAGGAGAATAGAAAAGACATGGATAATAATTTTATATGCACATATTTATCTACATATCGAATTATATTATTTAATTATTTTTAATTCATTTTCAAATCAATAATTTATTCAAAGCAATAGAATTAAAATTAAAATTCAATTACACTTGAATTCCAAAGATTATTCAAACAGTAGATTTGGGGGATTGAGTTTGTGAAATTGTAATTTAAATAAAATTTTAATTCGGTGCAATCAATCGCACCCAAAAAAGAGTCCACTTGAAATTAACAACTTACCTTTGCTCATGATTTAGTATTAATCGTAATTGGGTTTTACTTGAATATATAGTATTATTAAGAAGAATGCAAGAGAAAATTTTCATTCACAACCATTTCCATCTCACTTTTCCAATTCCACATGCAGCTAGCTCAATTCCATCGAGCAACTTGTTCACTGAATGCTTAGTGGCACCAATACCAGGAGGTGCTTGTATATATAGTTGCTGGAAAAATTAGAAAGATAGGTTTGTAAGAAATGTCTTGCACTCTTATTGATTTTATAAATAAAGATAATGGAATAATTACTATTTAAAAACTTCGAAGGCGTCTTTTTAGAATAATTGTAGTGTTTAGTACTTCTAATTATGTCATTTAATTTACGGATTTACTCTTTCCAATATTGATTAAAGTGAACTACTGGTATATATGGGCCTCAAGAAGTAATGTTCATAGCCATTAAACAATGTAGGTACCCCTTGTTTGGGCCAATGGAAGGAAGACTTGGACGACTTGGGAAAGTCGCTGGCAGATTTTTCCACCAAAAAGAACAAGATTAGGAAGACCATGCACACTAGTCTTTTGGCAGCACTGTGGAACTTTATTAGTCCACAAAATAATTAATATATGGACCACTTGCTTTGAAAAATAGGACCTCTTTTGATTCTCTTTTTCGCTAAAGAAGTCTTATATTAAGCCATTGACTGAACACTACCCCCTTGTTATACGAGGGTTTCTGTATATCATATATTACCACAAGTCCAAGATCATTGATACGCTTATGATCTATTTTACATATAATTAAATACAACTTTAGCAAATGTTTCATAATCCTTAATTTTTTTTAGTTCCATTAAACAAATTTTATTACAATATTTGGTTCAAGCAAAATCCTTGCTAGCATTGATTTCAATTAATGCCTTGTTATTTTAATTCCACGTAGACAAGGTTCTCAAATCAATATATGCATATTCTTAAAACTTAAACCTAGTTTTTTTTTTCCCAATTATAATGCTTTTTTCATTTAATTTTGTGTAAATTACACTTACCTCTCCTGAAATTTGGTCTAATTACATGCGACATCAAAGTTATGCATTTTGTTGCACTGATCCCCTCTTAACAAAATAGCTCTGATCACCGTTAAATTTCTAGATAATTTTACTCTTATACCCCTAATATTTTAATGTTAAAAATAATAAAATATCTGGTTATATAAAATTACATTTTACCTCATATAAAAAAGGGAGCTGATATTGGCACTCCACCAATATTCTCTAGCACTCCACTTCCACCTTTTTGTAAAGTACAATTATAAAGGTGTCCCTCTACTATACAATATTTGATTCTTATATTTTTAATACCCTAATTACCCTTATTTGATAATATTAGAATTCTTAACTCCAAATTGCAACTTCTCTCTTGCGTTCTCTTTTGGTGTGAAAATACTTCTTCGTTGATTTTTAAAATATTATTTTTTCATGTTGAATCAATTTATCAATATTTATTTTAGAAGTAAAAAAATTTAGGATTCAATATAATGATTTAGAGAGTATCAATCAAATGTATGTGATTCGGATAATAAAAGTTACTTGATTATATAAGTTGGGAAGAAATTGTTAATAATAGATTACCTAGAGAAATATTAAAAATATATTTGAGTTGGAAACAAACATTATATCAATGAATAAAACCTATTTGAAAAAAAATTAATTATATTTAAAATCAAAAGAAAGTTTAATTTCACTTGAATAAAAATTATGATATATAGTTCTTTAAGAAAACTAAGGAAATCTTTTTTATTTTAATAGAGAACTTTTACAAATTAAAAGATGAAAAGAGAAAAACATAACTCAATGAAATATTTTTTCAATTGTAGTTGTCTTAATTTAACTAAGGAGTCTTTGCACCAAAAATTCAAAAGATAAAAATAAAAAAATTAATATGATATTTTTCTTCGTTTGCTTTTTATTTTCTCCTCCTTCCTTTCTATTTTGTTTGTTCACAAATTGATGGTATGTTTCAAAATTTTAATTTATGTTATTTTATAAATAAGACACATGAAAAATAAATTACACATTTGGTGAGTAAAAATAGAATATTTCAAAATTTGGAATCTTTGAGTTATATAGGATAGGGACACAAACAACAAGTTTCAATTGAAAAATGTCTAAATTATAGTATTTGGGTGGTAATAAATGAATTGTTATATTATAAACCTAAAGTAAAAAAGTTGAAAAAACTTTTTTTTAAGAAAAATAAAAATAAATTAAAATTGAGTTTTGAATTAGGTCAATTAGGGTACTAAAAATATAAGAATCTAAAATGGTATAACATATGACCACTTTTGTAATTTTACTTTACAAAAATATAGGAGTGTAGTGCTAGAGGATATTGGTGGAGTGCCAATATCAGCTCCCTATAAAAAATCATTTTTTCCTCTCTTCTTCTCTCTCCTCTCTCCTACTATGGCCACCGCCACTTCCATCTCTCTTCTTCTTTTAGTTCTCTCTTTCATATCCACTTTCAATCTCCACCGCCCCCACCATTTTTACCACCACTCCCATCACTTCCAAGCACAACGTTCATCAAACAAAACCCAGAACAACGATTACTAACCTTTCGATTAACGAGACCATCATCCATAGCAAGAACATGGATTTCGTGAGAATCAGACTGCAAGAGATTGAAGCCACCATCAACCTTTTCTGACCTCCATTGCCATGAAAACTCGTCATTTCTAAGTAAAAAATTAGATGTTCCTTTGTCTCACACATCCCTCTCTCTCATTCTCTCTATGTATAACAATCTCTCTCTCTTTAGAAAATCTGCAAAATCTACCCTATTTTTTAGGGCTCAGGGTTTCGATATCAAAGGAAGAAGAAGAACTAAGTGGATAAAGGCAGATAAGTGGTGGTGGTCATCTATTCTTCCGAGCTGGAAGTGAACTGAGTCTGTCGCTGGGTTAAGTCGGACTCAGTGTGAGTGAACTTCTTGACACCATCGTTGTCGTTCTATGTAACCCCTTTGTTTTGGGGGGTTTCTTGTGATGCTTTATATATATATATACACACACACACACACACACACATACATATACAAATTAATGGGTTTGGATGGTTTCTGTGGGGCTATTAATATTTATATATACACACACAAATTAATGGTATTTGGTGGTTTGCTATGAGGCGATTAATATTTATATATACACACACAAATTAATGGGTTTGAATCCATTAGGAGAGAATAATTGACAAATGGGTTTGAGTTGATGATTTGGGCATTTAGATTCTGTAATGGGTGGTCATCAAGTCGATTGATTTGTAAATTGATGTTCACTCACCATGAGAGACTCCAATATCAACATGCGAGCGATCTTGCAATGAGATGATTTGGATGATAGAAGCATTTGCAATCTTACATTTGTTTTGGGTCTATTATAACTAACCATTTAGTATGAATTGCCAAATTTCTAATACAGGAGAGTGGAGAGGCACGCAAAAGTAATGAAAAGAAGAAACAAAGGTACAACACACACACACACACACACACACACACACACATATATAACCCGTATATAACACAACTTTACAAATAAGTATGTGTTTTGTGTAGTAACCCTTGTGGACGGGTGTAAGTGGGCGGGTGCGAAGACAGACACTGGGCTGAACTATCACACTGACAGGGTACAGGGTGCTCAATCTCACATCGCTTGGGTGTGAAAAAGGGGATGTGCTTATATGTAGTATGTTATTTTCAAATGGCATGAGGCCTTTTGGGGTAAAAATCCAAGAGCAAAACTGTGCGGGCTCAGGCCCAAAGCAGATAATATCATACCATGTGTTGGAACGGGATATTACAGTTGATATCAGAGCCTGAACCCAGCCGGAAGTGTGCCGACAATGACGTCGGGCCTCGTAGGGGGGTGGATTGTAGTAACCCTTGTGGACGGGTGTGAGTGGGTGGGTGCGAAGACAGACACTAGGCTGAGTTATCACATTGACAGGGTACAGGGTGCTCAATCCCACATCGCTTGGGTGTGGAAAAGGGGATGTGCTTATATGTAATATGTTCTCTTCAAATGGTATGAGGCCTTTTGGCATAAAAACTCAAGAGCAAAACCGTGCGGGCTCAGGCCCAAAGCGAACAATATCATATTATGTGTTGGAGCGGGGTATTACAGTTTATAGTAATCTTTGTGGACGAGTGTGAGTGGGCAGGTGCAAAGACATACACTAGGCTAAGCTACCACACTGACAGGGTACAGGGTGCTCAATCCCACATCGCCTGGGTGTGGAGAAGGGGATATGCTTATATGTAGTGTGTTCTCTTCAAATGACATGAGGCCTTTTGGGGTAAAATCCAAGAGCAAAATTGTGCGGGCTCAGGGTCAAAGCGGACAATATCATACCATGTGTTAGAGCGGGGTATTACAGTTGGTATCAGAGCCTGAACCCAGCCGAAAGTGTGCCGACGAGGATGTCGGGCCTCATAGGGGGGTGGATTGTAGTAACCCTTGTGGACGGGTGTGAGTGGGCGGGTGCAAAGACATACACTAGGCTGAGCTACCACACTGACAGGGTACAGGGTGCTCAATTCCACATCGCCTGGGTGTAGAGAAGGGAATGTGCTTATATGTAGTGTGTTCTCTTCAAATGGTATGAGGCCTTTTGGGGTAAAATCCAAGAGCAAAATCGTGCGGGCTCAGGCCCAAAGCGGACAATATCATACTATGTGTTGAAGCGGGGTATTACATTTTGTACATGTACACACACACACACATATATATATATATATATCACATATGTGATATATGCCTTTGTATATAATATATTATATATGTGATATATGTCTGTGTATATAACATATGTATATTTTCGTTTGTGATTGTGAGTTGAAGGTAAAAATAAGCTTTAGTGGTAGTTAGGGAGGAAGGGTATTTTCGTACATAAAAAATGAGTTTTTTTTATATATAATTTGATGACAATTTAAAAGTAATAGTGTCATTTTCTCTTAGAGGGAAAAAAAAGAATGGGAAATGACAACATTATTTAGTAATAAAAAAATAAAAGAAAGAAGCTGATAATGTTACCCCTCTTTCTGTTTTTATAACCTATGAGAGAGAACAAATGGAAAGGATAGTAATAACATAGTGTTTGGGAAAAATAATGGAGATAAAATAATAGAATGATTTGTTTTATTTTACATGTGATAATTAAGGGCAAAACATAAATTCACATATTATATCATTTCCTTGTGTTTTCTTTTCACTTTTGGAAGGATAAGAAAATGACAACGAATCCCCCATTCTTTCTCCAAATCCTTTCTCTTTCCCTTCAATTTTGTAAAAGAAACACTGGTTAGACTATCATTAATTCATCAATTTTCTTCTCTTTTTCTTTTGTTTTCGTCAATCCAAACGAGTCCTTAGAGTGTGAGATATGGTGTTCTTTAGAAATAAAATAATGACAAGTTGGATAATCCAAATATGGTGACCAATTTGTCCCAATTACTTTTCAACAAGAAATCAAGATGTTAAAATATGCATATATATATATATATATATATATATATATATATATTGTATGTATTTCATGATCATACAACACCAGCAGAACGCTTACATCAAATCATTTGTCACTACAGTTTAGAGTTGACAGATGCATCTTCAATTGAAGCATATATATGCCGTCAGATTCGGATTTGGATATCAATTTATCAAATCGGAATGCATTTAACAGCTAATTTTGTATGATTGAAATTAACTTGAACAAACCACCACTAGAATCAGCGGCAGAATAGTTGTATTATTAAAAAACACATGCAATACATAATATATATATATATATAGTAGCTGGTTTAAAATCAAGAAATTAAGAAAGACAAATGATCGATTTACTAGTTTCTTGGATTTGGCATTTGATTCTCTCATCTGCTCTTCATTTTGCTTCTTGTTACTAGGAACTGCCTAAGCGACACCTTTGATAAGGTTGGCACCTATCATTGACATCTCCGTTTGCATCAGGAAGGCAACTTGCATAAGTTCCTCTATCACACTCTGCACCTACCGCTGCACCTGGATTTAACGTCCTTCTACTCTCTCCTCCCCCATTTTCGCCAAGTTGCAGCAGCCTTCTACTTATTTCAGGATCCATTGGAAGCTCCAGCTGCTCTTCATCCATGCGGCATTCGACAATATTGCTACCATTGCTGCAGGAGGAGGAGGAGGAGGAGTAGTAGTGTGATTTGAACAAGTTGATCCTCTTCTTATGTGAGCTATATGTAGAGGCAGAGGCAGCTCCACATACTATTACTATTACTATTACCACAACCACAAGGAATGCTAATGAACATCCCTTCTTCACAAATACTAATGTAAGCACCATTTTACTTGCTCCAACTCTATTCTATTTCTTTCAGCAAGCAAGCAAGCAAGCAATTGACCAATACCAGCTGCCTTTAGAGTACGTAGTATCTTTTATAAATTGAATTATTAGCTTCAAAGGAATGGTTCTCTCTTCTGGCTCCAACTTGATCGAATTATTGCTACTCTAACTTTGTTATTATAAGAAACTTTCCACTTTTTCTTCTTTTTCATTTTTGTTGTCTTGTCATCATTATTTAAGTAATAGAATCATCATTATTGTTTGATCGGCCAAGGATGTATAGTAATTAAATCAACAAGGAAAATAAAAAAGTTATAAAGTACCATGAGCCCATTAACTATTGATGTCTATTTGTGTTGTGTTGTGTTGTGTCCACTGTAGTTTCCAATTAAAATCAAAAGACTTTTAAGTTGTCTAATATCAGTCTCCAACAAAATTGTCCTAGACAACCAAAAATTACCTGTTTTGTTGCTGTATTGCGAAAGAAAGTCTGCAAACTGCAAAATTCAGTTTTCTTAGACATTTGTTAGGATAAATAAGAGAAAAAAGAAAGGAGATGATGATATTTTTTATGAGAAAAATAAAATAAATCAAAATTATAATAATAACTTTGATCGTATTAGGGAAAAATATCAGGGACAAAAAAAAAATGATTTGTTTCATTTTACAAGTGGTAAGAGCAAAACATAAAAATACTTGTTACAACAAATTAATAGAGACCATATTGTTTCTGTTTACCCTCTATTATGTGGCCAATCAGAAAGTGACAGGTAAAAGCACCACAGACCTGATTTAACAAATCAGCATGTGGAATCTAACGATGAACATGGTTGGCCAGATTTTTGCACGATTGTGGGACCCGTCACTTGTCACAAAATAGAAAATTTGTCATGGATGTGGGCCGCAGTATGACTTGAATAACCAAGAGAGAAACTCACGAGGCTTGTCGGTGGATTTCATGAAGGAAAAAGCTCCTTTGAGGTATGTTTTGTGTTGGTTTTTCAAACATTTTTCTTTTATCTTACATTAAAGAAACAGAGGATCAGAAGTTATCATTTTTATTTGAGTTATGCCTTATATTTATGTGTTGGTGTTTTTGCAAGATTATGGGACCGTCACATATCACAAAATAGAAAAATTATCATAAATATGGGCTTCAATATGACTAGAATAACCCATGGAAAAAGATACACGGACAATCAACCGAATTAACAAAGGAAATAGTTTTTTTTGAGGTATGTTTTCGTTTTCTTTGCTACAATTTTTGTTTCTATTTTTATGCAAAAGAAAAAGATAAACAGAGTCACTTCTATTTCACTTATGCATTATTGTTTAAAATTTATATTTTAAAAGAGCTTTTAATATTAGAAGAGTTTTTGTACATGTTTGACAAATCATTTACGAAAGCTCTTCTATTATTAAGTGATTTTAACTATTTGCCAATACAAAGTGGTTAACCAAATTTGAAATATTTTTACTACTGTATGTGTCTTTCAAAGATATATAGAAAACCACTACTGGCCCCTCATTAAAATCTCCTAAAGCCAAATCTCAATACAAATGATGAATATAATATTATATATACACATCCACATATAACTATTATATATTATATCAATTTAGTTCACATACCCAATATCATATATATATATATATATATATATATATATATATATCCACACACCCAGACAACTAATATATATTGTATCAATTTATTTCCCTTACGCTGCTGTCCTCCACAGGTCCATTAAGTACCCCCAAATTTTTTTAGAATGTCTATTATAATATGGTGCGTAAAAAATAAATATAAGTAACTTAATATTTACCCCCAAAGAAATTTTTTTTATTTGTAACATTAAACCCGGTCAATGCCATTAATTTTTTAAACCTGAATGCCATATTCTCAATACCAATACAGTACTTAGTAAACTAGAACAATAATATAATAAAACTCCACTACTAATAAAATATATATATATATATATTAATACATTATTATACCAATTCCTCAACTTATGCTTGACAGCTTCTCTGTGCCCACATTCTTTTTTTTTTTTTGGGTTAAGTTTCCCACACGCACTTTCTCACACGGCTACTCGTTAAAAAAAAATATATATATATATATATATATTTGCCTTCACCAATTGAGATTCAAATTATTATTCAATTGTTCATGAGAGTCCTCAACACTCAAAGAAAGATATGAATAATAAGTTTAAATATGTAAGTTTCTCTCACATTAAGAAATCACTTTGTCATTCTTCAAAGCTCTTAACTTTTTTCTTTTTAATTTTCAATACACTTGTATAAGTTATGTGGCAATTTTTGCTTCACTGTTAATTTGGTGATATTACTACATGACTTTAATCTTTAAAAATAATGATAGATTAATTGTTTAATTGAAAGTTTTTCCAATTTTGACTTAATAGATTGTGTATATGTGATACCTCTTATACCTTATAAATATTATATATACTATATATATACATTTATACAATACATATATATTAGATTTATTTTTGTATATATACATATAAGCTAACATTAAACTGATGTAAAAACAAAACAAAATGTCTTCCATCTTATCATTAATACAACAAAACAAAATGTCTTCCACCTTAGTACTATCATCACTTGTGACCAGAATCAAGTGTGTTCCATTTCTATTGCTAGCTCTCACTTGTTTTACTCCAAGATCAACAAAATCGTATCTATCCAACAAACAAATAACTATTCAGTGATCAAATACTTCATAATTGCAATGATCCACAAAAACTAAATACAAAGTTCACACATAAGAGAATATAAAATAAAACATAACACAATAAAGCATTTTATATTATATAGAAAAGGTTGCGGAGAAAATAAATGAAAGCTATTACTTCAAAACACATCTAACTTAATATTCATTCAATACTTGTACTGAGTTTCGAGTAACGTACCTATTCAAAAGATAGTAGAGTTTAAGACAGAATTTGAAAAGTCAATTTCAAATAGACACTTTATTATTAAGAATGGTCACATGTCATGATGATAGGTAGTGGAACAAACATGGAAATGACACGTGTTCAACGTTAACGGTGATGTCATCAGCTGGGTAATGTCGAGTAAATACAAGATGGTGGAGGAGATAGACGGTGGTGATGATTCTAAGATGAGAAAGGTACATGATTTTTTTTGGTGCTATGAGTGGAATAGAGAAGATATGTATAATAATTTTATATGCACATATTTATCTACATATCGAATTATATTATTTAATTATTTTTAATTCAATTTCAAATCAATAATTTATCTAAAATAGTAAAATTGAAATTAAAATTCAATTAAACTTGAATTCCAAAGATTATTCAAACAGTAGATTTGGAAGAATTGAGTTTGTGAAATTGCAATCCAAATAAAATTTTAATTCGGTGTAATCAAAAGCACCCAAAAAAGAGTCCACGTGAAATTAACAATTGACCTTTGCTCATGATTTAGTATTAAGGGTAATCAGGTTTTACTTGAATATATAGCATCTTGAATATATAGTATCATTACAAAGAATGGAATAGAAAATTTTGATTCACAACCATTTCCATCTCACTTTTCCAATTCCACATGCAGCTAGCTCAATTCCATCAAGCAACTTGTTCACTGAATGCTTAGTGACACCAATACCAGGAGCTCCTTGTACATATAGTTACTGAAAAAATTAGAAAGATAGGTTTATAAGAAATGCCTTGCACTCTTATTGATTTTATGAATAAAGATAATAAAATAATTACTATTTAAAAACTTCAAAGACGTCTTTTTAGAATAATTGTTGTGTTTAGAACTTCTAATTATGCCATTTAATTTACGGATTTACTCTTTCCAATATTGATTAAAGTGAACTACTGGTATATATCGGCCTCTAGAAGGGTAATGTTCGTAGCCATTAAACAATATTAGGTCCTCCTTGTTTGGGCCAATGGAAGGAAGACTTGGACGACTTGGAAAAGTCGCTGGCAGATTTTTCCACCAAAAAGAACAAGATTAGGAAGACCATGCACAACTAGTCTTTTGGCAGCACTGTGGAACTTTATTAGTCCACATAATAAATAATATATGGACCACTTGCTTTGAAAATTAGGACCTCTTTTGATTCTCTTTTTCGCTAAAGAAGTTTTATATTAAGCCATTGACTGAACACTACCCCCGTGTTATACGAGGGTTTCTGTATATCATATATTACCACAAGTCCAAGATCATTGATACACTTATGATCTATTTTACATATAATTAAATACATCTTTAGCAAAAGTTTCATAATCCTTAATTTTTTTAAGTTCCATAAAACAAATTTTATTACAATATTTGGTTCAAGCAAAATCCTTGCTAGCATTGATTTCAATTAATTCCACGTAGACAAGGTTCTCAAATCAATATATGCATATTCTTAAAACTTAAACCTAATTTTTTTTTCAATTATAATTCTTTATTCATTTAATTTTGGATAAATTACACTTACCTTTCCTGAAGTTTGGTCTAATTACCTGCGACATCAAAGTTATGCATTTTGTTGCATTGATCTCTTCTTAACAGAATGGCTCTGATCATCATTAAATTTTTGGATAATTTTACTCTTATACCCTTAATATTTTAATGTTAAAAATAATAAAATATCTGGTTATATAAAATTACATTTTACCTCATATAAAAAAACATTTTTTCCTCTCTGCTTCTCTCTCCTCTGTCCTACCATAGCCATCGCCACTTCCATCTCTCTTCTTCTTTCAATTCTTTCTTTCATATCCACTTTTAATCTCCACCACCCCACCATTTTTACCACCACTGCCATCACTTCCAAGCACAACGTTCATCAAACAAAACCCAGAACAATGATTACTAACCTTTCGATCAATGAGACCATCATCCATAGCAAGAACATGGATTTCATGAGAATCAGACACCAAGAGATTGAAGCCGTCATCAACCTTTTCTGACCTCCATTGCCATGAAAACTCGTCATTTCTAAGTAAAAAAACAGATGTTCCTCTGTCTCAAACATCCCTCTCTCTCAGCCTCTCTATATATAACAATATTTCTTTCTTTAGAAAATCTGCAAAATCTACCCTATTTTTTAGGGCTCAGGGTTTCGATATCAAAGGAAGAAGAAGAACTAAGTGGATAAAAACAGAGGAGTGGTGGTGGTCATCTATTCTTCTGAGCTGGAAGTGAATTGAGTCTGTCGTTAGGTTAACTCGGACTCAACGTGAGTGAACTTCTTGACACCATTGTTGTCGTTCTGTGCAACTCCTTTGTTTTGGGGGTTTCCTGTGATGCTTTATATATATATATATACAAATTAATGGGTTTGGATGGTTTCTGTGAGGCCAACACACAAATTAATGGGTTTTGGTGGTTTGCTGTGAGACCATTAATATTTATATATACACACAAATTAATGGGTTATATATATATATATATATATATATATATATATATATTAATAGGTTTGAATCCATTAGGAGAGAATAATTGACAAATGGGTTTGAGTTGATGATTTGGGCATTTAGATTCTGTAATGGGTGGTCATCAAGTCGATTGATCTGTAAATTGATGTTCACTCACCATGAGAGACTCCAATATCAACATGCGAGCGATCTTGCTCTAAGATGATTTGGATGATGGAAGCATTTGCAATCTTACATTTGTTTTGGGTCTGTTATAATTGACCATTTAGTATGAATTGCCAGATTTCTAATACAGGAGAAGTAATGAAAAGAAGAAACAGAGGTGCAATACACACACATATAACCCGTATATAACACAACTTTACAAATAAGTATGTGTTTTGTACACACACACACACACACACACACACACACATATATATATATATCACATATGTGATATATGCCTGTGTATATAATATATTATATATGTCATATATTGCTGTGTATATAACATATGTATATTTTCGTTTGTGATTGTGAGTTAAAGGTAAAAATAAGCTTTAGTGGTAGTTAGGGAGGAAGGGTATTTTCGTACATAAAAATGAGTTTATATATATATATATATAATTTGATGACAATTTAAGGGTAATAGTGTCATTTTCTCTTAGTTGGGCATTTTGGTCCTTCAAACCAAATTTTTGGACGAAAATGAAGAAATTTTGGACGGAAGGGGCTCTTTGTCAGTACAGACCAAACCTAAGGGGAGCACGATGTAACAAAATGCATAAGTTTGATACCAGTTGTAATTAGACCAAACCTCAGGGAAGGTCAGTGTAATTTACCCTTTATTTTTTTATCTTAGCAACAAACTAACACAGCCACTTTGTTTTTGTGGGAACTTGAACCATCTACATTCTGAGTTAGAAGGTGAGAAAGTATTACTAGACGACAGCTCTTGGTGGTTAATACTTTATCAATTTCATTCATTTCAAATTCTTAATTAATTTAAATGAAGGTTAGGTTTATAGTTAACATATTAATCTTCAAGTGTAATATATGCAATCTCCCCGTCAGAATTGGAGTTGGATATAAGTTTATCAAGTTGTAACGCCTTCAATAACTAATTTCTTATAAGAAATGTTTGGAGTGTCTAAAGACTCTCCCCACTTATTAGTATTATTTTTTTCTCTTTTCTTTCTCTCTTTTTTCATTTTTTATTTTTATTTTTTTACAGTATTTAGGTTGAAAATATACCGAGAACTGGAAAAGTTTTTTTTTTCTAGGATTTTACTGGGAAAGAGTAATGATGAGTTATGTGTTGTGGTTGTGGAGCCTAAGGACGGTGGTTATGGAAGGTTGATCAAGATATCTCTCTATAAATAGGTTTTGTGTAACTCTAAGATTGTGTGTCAAATTGTGAGAACAATTGTGAACCGAAGAAATCCAATTTTGTGAAATTGGTTAGAGCAAGAACCTCCATCATATTTTTCATTTTTCATAGTGAAATTGGTATGCTCCTTGGATGTAGCACATTGTTAGGGACAAAATTTTTAATCACATATCTGTCCATTTGAGTGGGAGTATGACGTTAGAAGGTAGAGCATCAAAGATTGAGAAGTTTGATGGCACAAACTTCAGTTTCTGAAAAATGCAAATAGAAGACAATTTGATCCAGAAAGATTTAGATCTACCACTTGGAAAGAAGCCAAATGGATCAAGCTCAATCGTAAGGCTATCAAATTAATATTGTCAAAATCGGTTGCCTTCAACATCAAGAACGAGAAGACGATGACGTCTCGCATAGAAGCCCTTTTTGATATGTATAAACAACCGTCTGCAGTGAATAAGGTATATTTTATAAAGTCGTTTAACTTAAAGATGTCCGAAGGTGGAAGATTCAACGAGCATCTCAATGTGTTCAATGAGATAATTGGACAATTGGAAACTCAATGTGTTCAAGTCCAATATCGATCATTGATTACTTCTGATATATTTTACATAATTAAATACATCTTTAGCAAAAGTTTCTCCATCCTCACTTTTTTTTTTTTTTTTTTTGTGAACATGGTATACAAACTAACTAAGCAAATACTAACTCTTATAATCCTGTCGTGGAGACTTGAACTCTCCAATATAGATAACTAAATTAGGTGTTTTGAATATATTCATGTGACATCCACATGATATTTTTTTTTCAATCCTATTTAGTTGATTGTTTTGAAAAAGTTGCGTATAAATTATTTTCCTAATTCAAATCAACCTGTTTAACTATGCATCAATGCATACCCCAACCATAAGAAGGCTTTCAAATCATTAATAAAAGGTGGTAAGTAGAAGGTAATGTTCAATTAACGCCTTGTTATTTTAATTGCTCGTAGACAAGGTTCTCAAATCAATATATGTATATTCTAAAAACTTAATTGGAGGAATGCAATCCAACCTTGTTCACAAAGTAATCTGGTTTAATATCAGACTTGATTATTTTCTATCAATTAACGATCTTACAATAGAAAAAGCTATAAAGATCAAAATCCAATGCCAAGAAACAGATCTTGATGAACAAACAACAGATCTATCCATAGAATGGAAAACAATCCATGAACTAACAAAAATCACTGAAACATCAACTAAGCCACTTGACAAATCACTTGTGGAGATATTTGAACCACGACCATATGATTCAGTTATCCAACCAAGGCTAATGAAATGGTCTGATCTAAAAGTACCAAAACCATGGGCGGTTCTCAATGTTACTAATAAACCGGCTAGTCAAAACCCCCAGAATTGAAATTCAAGCCTCTGGTGATAATCTTTATATCACTAACAAAACAGAAAACACTTCTGAGCCAGAACCTCTTATTAGAAAAAAATTTTAGATGGAAAAATGAATTTCTTTCCATTGAAAAGTTAACAAGTAATTGCTCATCTTCGTCCTCGTTCATCAGGCATTCGTGAACAAAATACTTTGCTAATTTGTCTATTAGGATTCAATTTTAATACTGAATACACCATGAAAATACAAGTAATTTTAGTGTGCTTCATTAATGACAACTTCCGTGTTTTTCCGTGTGCAGTGATCCAGTATGCAAAACACCGCTTACTAAATTGGTTATAACTCACATTATAAAAATCACAACGAAGTGTCTCCCGAAAATTATTAAATAATACAAATTTCACCCCTAATAAAACTCTATTTTTTATAATTTGTTATCATAATAAAAAAATAGTGTCATCCATTCAAGAAATTCCATGAACATTGTAGACTAGTTCAAGAAATTCCCTGGATATTGTAGAATTAGTCGGTTCCCACATAATTTTTGATCTTCTATTTGAGTTCGTGTAGCATATGGGTACCGAGTGTGCCGTTTCATTATCAAAGGGATATTCATAAGTATGGTTTGAAACCTTAGTAATAAGATACTTTACTTATATAACATATTTGACACTTTTTGGTTTTCCAAACAATTGGGACCTTTAACTTTATGACTGGATCATCTTCCAATTAAATTCTACAAAACACTCATCATGGAATGGAAGAATCTACTAAACAGTTATATTTAATCGTGCAAAGGCCACACGTTAAATTGATAAATTTTTAACACTGTCCATTATAGTTACTATAGTTAGTAGTTACCACATGAATCTTTGTTTGAAATGAATGTCGTATTGCCCATCAAATTTAGATTATATATCAATTTATCAAATTAGCATTCAACGGCTAATTCTCCACTGGAAATCTATCTAGTGTCAAAATACTTCACATTTTTTTTCTTTCCTGAAAATTAACTTGGAAAATTATTTAGGTTAAAATTATAATGATAGTTACGACAGAGACCACTTAGAACCCTCAACAAAAACAAGAGAAATAAAGGCAGGGCTGACCAAGTTTTGAGTCTGAATATAGCAGCGGATTGAAATGTATTTGTTATATAATCAGGAAAATGGTGAAATATGTATGTCCAAAATCAATAATGTTTGACTCAAACTTGATCGAACAAGCATCACTAGAATCAGCAGCAGAATGATTCTATTATTTAAATACACAATACATAATATAGTACCTGGTTTAAAATCAACAAACAAAGACAGATGACTGATGTTTCTTGAATTTGTCATTTGATTCTCATCTGCTCTAGCTTCTTGCTATAGTTACTGCATCACCACCAAGCAAAGATTTTGTATGCTGTAATTAGGAACTGTTGTGAAAATTAACAAAAAAATAAAATAAAAAAAGAAAAAGAAATCAAACACAAGAAAAGATAAAAAGATTTAGGAGATTCACTTAACATTTGACTTTGTAGATTTTATTATGATTTGAGAAAAACAATACATAATTACAGAGAGTTTAACGTGAATATATAAACACGTCTTATGACTACATAACAAATTGAAACCACGAACTAAAGTGTTCGGTATTATCAGGCTTCACAATTCTATCACAAATTTCTAATGCGACAACCATCATAAGGTTGGCACCTATTATTTACTTTTTCATTTGGACCAGGAAGGCATCCATTTCCATAAATTCCGCGACAATTTGCGCAATATCTCCTAAATCAATAATGTATAGTTGAAACTTTAACAATCATCGGTAGAATCAGAGCCTGAATAATTTTATAATTAAATCATAGCATATAAACATAGGTAGCTAGCAAAGCTAGCTTAGAAATCAATAATAATATGATTGATGCACGAAGAGAGACAAGTGATACACAGTTCTTATAATTACTGCTTCACCATGCACCAATTAAAGCAAAGAGGAGTTTTTGCATATATATATATATATATATATATATATATATATATATATATTAGTTCTGCTGGCCTAGGCGGCACCTATTGAAAGGATTGCAATGACTATTTACTTGTCCCTTTTGATCAGAAAGACAGCTTTGATATCTTCCTCTGTCACACTTTGTGCCCAAGGCTGCACCCGATTTAAGACTGGGTGGAGTCACTCCTCCTCCCATCCTGTTGAATATAAATTGCATTCATCTGCTCATGATTTCCGAATCCATTGAAAAGTTAACAAGTTGCTGCTCAATGTCGTCGTTGTCGTTCATCAGGCATTCATGAACAAAATACTTTGCTAATTTGTCAATTAGGATTCAATTTTAATACTGAATACACCTTGAACTATAAATTTTACAAGTAATTTTAGTGTGCTTAAATGACAACTTTCGTGTTTTTTCAAGTGCAGTGATCCAGTATGCAAAACACCACTTACTAAATTGGTTATAACTCACATTATAAAAATCACAACGAAATGTCATTTATGGTTTGCACAAGAAATTATTAAATAATACAAATTCCAGTACTAATAAGACCCTATTTTCTATGATTTCTTATCATAATAAAAAATAGTGTCATCCATTTAAGAAATTTCCTTAACATTGTAAACTAGTTGAAGAAATTTCCTGGATGTTGTAGAACTAGTAGGTTCCCGCGTATGGTTTGAAACCTTAGTAATAAATTCTACAATTGGGACCTTTAACTTTATGACTGGCTCATCTTCCAATTAAATTCTACAAAACACTCATCATGGAATGGAAGAATCTACTAAACAGTTATATTTAATCATGCAAAGGCCACACGTTAAATTGATAAATTTTTAACATTGTCCACTATAGTTACTATAGTTAGTAGTTACCAGATGAATTTTCGTTTTAAATGAATGTCGTATTGCCATCAAATTTAGATTATATATCAATTTATCAAATTAGAACGCAATCAACAGCTAATTCTCCACTGGAAATCTTTCTAGTGTCCAAAATACTTCACATTTTTTTTCTTTCCTGAAAATTAACTTGGAAAATTGTTTAGGTTCAAATTATAATGATAGTTACGACAGAGACCTCCTAGAACCCTCCACAAGAACAAGAGAAGTAAAGGCAGGGCTGACCAAGTTTTGAGTCTGAATATAGCAGCGGATTGAAATGTATTTGTTATATAATCAGGAAAATGGTGAAATATATATGTCCAAAATCAATAATGTTTGATTCAAACTTGATCGAACAAGCATCACTAGAATCAGCAGCAGCAGAATGATTCTATTATTTAAATACACAATACATAATATAGTACCTGGTTTAAAATCAACAAACAAAGATAGACAAGTGATGTTTCTTGAATTTGTCATTTGATCGATTCTCATCTGCTCTCGCTTCTTGCTATAGTTACGGCATCACCACCAAGCAAAGATTTTGCATGCTGTAATTAGGAACTGTTGTGAAAATTAACAAAAAAATAAAAAAGAGAAAAATAAATCAAACACAAGAAAAGATATACAAATTTAAAAGATTCACTTAACATTTGAGTTTGCAGATTTTATTATGATGAGAAAAACAACTCACAATTACACAGAAAGTTTAACGTGAACACGTCTTATGACTACATAACAAATTGAAACCACAAAATTTAGCTAAAGTATACGGTATTATCATCAGGCTCCGCAATTCCATCACAAATTTCCAATGCGACAACCATCATAAGGTTGGCACCTATTATTTACTATTCCGTTTGCATCAGGAAGGCAACTTCCATAATTTCTGTCACAATTTGCGCCTACCGCTAAACCTGGATTAATCGCTTGTGTAGTTGGTTCTACCCCATTCCCGGCGAGTAGCCTTCTACTTATTTCAGAATCCATTAGAAGCTCCAGCTCTTCGACGTCCATGAGACATTCGCCAATGGTACGATTGCAGGAGGAGTAGTGTGACTTGAAGTTGATGCTATTCTCATGTGAGCCAGAAGCAGAAGTAGCTCCACATAAAATTGTGCCCAGAATAAGTATTACCGCAAGGAAGGCTAATGAACAGCCTTTCTTCACAAATACTAATGTAAGCACCATTTTGCTTGCTCCAACACAATTCACCACTCTATATATTTCTTTCAACAAGCTCTTAGCAGGCAATATATAGCTAGCAGCCCTTAGAGTTTATAATTGAATCATTAGCTTCGGATATCAAATGACTGGTTCTCATATTCCTGGGTCCAAATTCTTTAATTATTGGTACTATCTATATATATGTATGTTAAAAGTAGATTCCCCACTTGTTCTTCTTTTTCATTTTTCGTCGTCTTGTCTAAATGTCTAATTGCTAGCTATTTGTCTTCTATTCGTCTTGTCTAAATGTCTAATTGCTAGCTATTCGTCTTGTCTAAATGTCTAATATTTCCACCAAAAAAAAATTCACCACATATTTGAATTTAAGGATGAGAATCAAACAAACGGCCCGGCCGTGACTAGGAGCTATCATTCATCCCTAACCAAACCACAACTTAATCATCAACTTTGGCCCAGCAAAGGATTGAAAATAAAGGAGGAAAAAAACTAGGCAAAAAAAATAAAGGAAGAAAAGGAAAACTTATGATAAAGTAGCATTAACCCAACAATTTTTTATGTCTATGTTTATCCACTGTCATATCCAATTAGGATTCAGTTCTCTGTTAGACTTCATTAAGATATCTAAGAGGAAAAAAAAAAAAGGGGAAATGACAACATTATTTAGTTATAAAAAAAATAAAAGAGAGAAGATGATAATGTTACCCCGCTTTCTGTTTTTATAACCTATGAGAGAGAACAAATGGAAAGGATAGTAATAACATAGTGTTTGGGAAAAATAATGGAGATAAAATAATAGAATGATTTGTTTTATTTTACATGTGATAATTAAGGGCAAAACATAAATTCACATATTATATCATTTCCTTGTGTTTACTTTTCATTTTTGGAAGATAAGAAAATGACAATTTATCATATATATGCATCTTCAATTGAAGCATATATATGTCATCAGATTCGGATTTGGATATCAATTTATCAAATCGGAATGCATTTAACAGCTAATTTTGTATGATTGAAACTTGAACAAACCACCACTAGAATCAGCGGCAGAATGTTTGTATTATTAAAAAATGTAGTAATCCTTGTGGACGGGTGTGAGTGGGCGGGTGCGAATACAGACACTGAGCAGAGCAACCACACTGACAGGGTACAGGATGCTCAATCCCATATCGCTTGAATGTGAAAAAGGGGATGTACTTATATGTAATATGTTCTCTTCAAATGGTATGCGGCCTTTTGGCATAAAAACTCAAGAGCAAAACCGTGCAGGCTCAGGCCCAAAGTGGACAATATCATATTATGTGTTAGAGCGGGGTATTACATGAGTGTGAGTGGGCTGGTGCAAAGACATACACTGGGCTGAGCTACCACACTGACAAATTTCAAGTGGGCGGGTGCAAAGACATACACTGGGCTGAGCTACCACACTGACAAATTTCAAGTGGGCGGGTGCAAAGACATACACTGGGCTGAGCTATCACACTGACAAATTTCAAAATAAATAACTTTGATCGTATTAGGGAAAAATATCAGGGACAAAAAAATATATGATTTGTTTCATTTTACAAGTGGTAAGAGCAAAACATAAAAATACATGTTACAACAAATTAATAGAAACCAAATTGTGACCTGTTTTAACAAATCAGCATGTGGAAGCCAACGATGAAGATGGTTGGCCAGATTTTCGCACGATTGTGGGACCCGTCACTTGTCACAAAATAGAAAAATTGTCTTGGATGTGGGCCGCAGTATGACTTGAATAACCTAGAGAGAAACTCACAAGGCTTGTCGGTGGATCCTTTGAGGTATGTTTTGTATCTTACATTAAAGAAAAAAGAGGATTAGAAGTTATCATTTTTATTTGATTTATGTGTTATGATCCCTCACTCATCACAAAATAGAAAAATTATCATAAATATGGGCCTCAATATGACTAGAATAACCAATGGAGAAAGATACACAGACAATCGACTGAATTCATGAAGAAAGAGTTCTTTTGAGGTATGTTTTCATTTTCTTTGCTACAATTTTTGGTTCTACTTGTATGCAAAAGAAAAAGATAAACGGGGGCAATCACTTTTATTTGACTTATGCGTTATTGTTTAAAATTTGTTTTTTAAAAAAACTTTTAATATTAGAAGAATTTTTGTGTCTGTTTGACAAAACATTTGTGAAAGCTTTTCTATTATTGAGTGTTTTTAACTGTTTAACAATACAAAGTAATTTGAAATATTTTTACTACCATATGTCTTTCAAAGACATTATATAGATAACCACTCCTGCCCCTATTAAAATCTCCTAAAGCCAAATCTCAATACGAATGATGAATATAATATTATATATACACATCCACATATAACTATTATATATTATATCAATTTAGTTCACATACCCTATATATATATATATATATATATATATATATATATACACCCACACACCCAGACAACTAATATATATTATGTCAATTTACTTCACATAGGCTGCTGTCCTCCACAGGTCCATTAAGTACCCCCAAAATTTTTTAGAATGTCTATTATAATATGGTGTATAAAAAATAAATATAAGTAACTCCATTTTTACCCCCAAAGAATTTTTTTTTATTTGTAACATTAAACCCGGTCAATGCCATTAATTTTTTAAACCCGAATGCCATATTCTCTCAATACCAATACTAATAATATATATATATATATTAACAAGTAGCCGTGTGAGACTGCGCATGTGGGAAACTTCCAAAAAAAAAAAAACGAATGTGGGCACAGAGAAGTTGTCGAGCAACCAATTCCTCAACTTATGCTCGACAGCTTCTCTGTGCCCACATTCTTTTTTTTTTTTTTTTTTTGGAAGTTTCCCACACGCACTGTCTCACACGGCTACTTGTTAATATATATATATATATATATATATAGCTTCTCTGTGCCCACATTCTTTTTTTATTTTTTTGGAAGTTTCCCACACGCACTGTCTCACACGGCTACTTGTTAATATATATATATATATATATATATATATATATATATCTCATATGCTACCTTTGCCTTCACCGATTGAGATTCAAATTATTGTTCATGAGAGTTCTCAACACTCAAAGAAAGATATGGATAATAAGTTTAAAATGTAAGTTTCTCTCAAGTTAAGAAATCACTTTGTCATTCTTTAAAGCCCTAAACGTTTTTTTCTTTTTAATTTCATTACTACTGTATAAGTTATGTGGCAGTTTTTGCTTCACTGTTAATTTGGTGATATTACTACATGACATTAATCTTTGAAAATAATGATAGATTAATTGTTTAAATGAAAATTTTTCCAATTTTGACTTAATAGATTGTGTATATGTGATATCTCTTATACCTTATAAATATTATATATACCGTATATATACATTTATACAATACATATATATTAGATTTATTTTTGTATATATACATATAAGCTAACATTAAACTGATGTAAAAAACAAAACAAAATGTCTTCCATCTTATCATTAATACAACAAAACAAAATGTCTTCCATCTTAGTACTATCATCACTTGTGACCAGAATCAAGTGTGTTCCATTTCTATTACTAGCTCTCACTTATTTTACTCCAAGATCAACAAAAATCTTATCTATCCAACAAACAAATAACTATTCAGTGATCAAAATACTTCATAATTGCAATGATCCACAAAAACTAAATACAAAGTTCACACATAAGAGAATATAAAATAAAGGGTAAAATGCTCTAACTATCCCCCAGGTTTTGGTTTAATACCCACGGAGAATACTAGTGCCTTTGACCGAGGTCAACCTCCCCCAAGTTTGAGAAATTATGCCCTGACACCCCAAATCAGAAATAACCTCCGTTAAAAACTAACGGTTCAACTACTTTTACCAATTTACCCTCTTATATTTAATGATATTGTAATTGTATTTGCTGATGTCATGATGATGTAGACCCTCCTATAAGAAATGACCTAAATACCCTTGATAGGCTACTCCCTTATAAATATATAGTATACATATAAATATATAGTATATATATACATATACATATACAGTATATAATATAAATATATAGTATATATATACATATACATATATACAATATATATACATATACAGTATATAATATAAATATATAAATATACAGTATATATATACATATACATATATACTATATATAATATAAATATACCATATATATATACATATACATATATACCGTATATAATATAAATATACCATATATAAATATAAATATACAGTATATATATATATATATATCTATAGTATATATATAAATATACAGTACATATATATACAAATATACCATATATATATACCGTATATATATAGTATATATATATATATACAGTATATAAATATAAATATATATATATATATATACATACATATATACAATATATAAATAAATATATACATATATATAGTATATATATATATATATATACAGTATATAGATAAATATATATATATATACTGTATAGATATATAATAGTATAAATATATAATATAACAGTATATAATATTATAAATATATAATAGTATAAGTATATATATATATAAACAGTAATCACATTGTACATTCTTAAGGGTATAAATGTCCAACTAATTGAGAGTATAAATGTCCAATTAATTGAGGGTAAAATTGTACATTCAAACAAAAAGGGTAGTTTTGGCATTTTAACTTTTCAAGTTAGTTGACCTGACGGTCAACTAACATTTGGGGTGTCAGGGCATAGTTTTCCAAACCTGAGGGAGGTTGACCTCAGTTAAAGGCATTAGTATTCTCCGCGGATATTAAACCTAAACCTGGGGGGTGGTTAGAGCATTTTACCCTAAAATAAAACATAACACAATAAAACATTTTATATTATATAGAAAAGGTTGTGGAAAAAATAAATGAAAGCGATTACTTCAAAACACATCTAACATAACATTCATTCAATACTTGTACTGAGTTTGGACTAACGGAGCTATACTGAGTTTGGACTAACGGAGCTATTCAGAAGATAGTAGGGTTTAAGACAGAATTTGAAAAGTCAATTCAAATACACACTTTATTATTAAGAATGGTCACATGTCATGATGATAGCAAGTCAAGGTAGTGGAACAAACATGGAGATGACACGTGTTCAAGGTTGACGGTGATGTGATCAGCTGGGTAATGTCGAGTAAATACAAGATGGTGGAGGAGATAGACGGTGGTGATGATTTTAAGATGAGAAAGGTACATTATTTTTTTTGGTGCTACGAGGAGAATAGAAAAGACATGGATAATAATTTTATATGCACATATTTATCTACATATCGAATTATATTATTTAATTATTTTTAATTCATTTTCAAATCAATAATTTATTCAAAGCAATAGAATTAAAATTAAAATTCAATTACACTTGAATTCCAAAGATTATTCAAACAGTAGATTTGGGGGATTGAGTTTGTGAAATTGTAATTTAAATAAAATTTTAATTCGGTGCAATCAATCGCACCCAAAAAAGAGTCCACTTGAAATTAACAACTTACCTTTGCTCATGATTTAGTATTAATCGTAATTGGGTTTTACTTGAATATATAGTATTATTAAGAAGAATGCAAGAGAAAATTTTCATTCACAACCATTTCCATCTCACTTTTCCAATTCCACATGCAGCTAGCTCAATTCCATCGAGCAACTTGTTCACTGAATGCTTAGTGGCACCAATACCAGGAGGTGCTTGTATATATAGTTGCTGGAAAAATTAGAAAGATAGGTTTGTAAGAAATGTCTTGCACTCTTATTGATTTTATAAATAAAGATAATGGAATAATTACTATTTAAAAACTTCGAAGGCGTCTTTTTAGAATAATTGTAGTGTTTAGTACTTCTAATTATGTCATTTAATTTACGGATTTACTCTTTCCAATATTGATTAAAGTGAACTACTGGTATATATGGGCCTCAAGAAGTAATGTTCATAGCCATTAAACAATGTAGGTACCCCTTGTTTGGGCCAATGGAAGGAAGACTTGGACGACTTGGGAAAGTCGCTGGCAGATTTTTCCACCAAAAAGAACAAGATTAGGAAGACCATGCACACTAGTCTTTTGGCAGCACTGTGGAACTTTATTAGTCCACAAAATAATTAATATATGGACCACTTGCTTTGAAAAATAGGACCTCTTTTGATTCTCTTTTTCGCTAAAGAAGTCTTATATTAAGCCATTGACTGAACACTACCCCCTTGTTATACGAGGGTTTCTGTATATCATATATTACCACAAGTCCAAGATCATTGATACGCTTATGATCTATTTTACATATAATTAAATACAACTTTAGCAAATGTTTCATAATCCTTAATTTTTTTTAGTTCCATTAAACAAATTTTATTACAATATTTGGTTCAAGCAAAATCCTTGCTAGCATTGATTTCAATTAATGCCTTGTTATTTTAATTCCACGTAGACAAGGTTCTCAAATCAATATATGCATATTCTTAAAACTTAAACCTAGTTTTTTTTTCCCAATTATAATGCTTTTTTCATTTAATTTTGTGTAAATTACACTTACCTCTCCTGAAATTTGGTCTAATTACATGCGACATCAAAGTTATGCATTTTGTTGCACTGATCCCCTCTTAACAAAATAGCTCTGATCACCGTTAAATTTCTAGATAATTTTACTCTTATACCCCTAATATTTTAATGTTAAAAATAATAAAATATCTGGTTATATAAAATTACATTTTACCTCATATAAAAAAGGGAGCTGATATTGGCACTCCACCAATATTCTCTAGCACTCCACTTCCACCTTTTTGTAAAGTACAATTATAAAGGTGTCCCTCTACTATACAATATTTGATTCTTATATTTTTAATACCCTAATTACCCTTATTTGATAATATTAGAATTCTTAACTCCAAATTGCAACTTCTCTCTTGCGTTCTCTTTTGGTGTGAAAATACTTCTTCGTTGATTTTTAAAATATTATTTTTTCATGTTGAATCAATTTATCAATATTTATTTTAGAAGTAAAAAAATTTAGGATTCAATATAATGATTTAGAGAGTATCAATCAAATGTATGTGATTCGGATAATAAAAGTTACTTGATTATATAAGTTGGGAAGAAATTGTTAATAATAGATTACCTAGAGAAATATTAAAAATATATTTGAGTTGGAAACAAACATTATATCAATGAATAAAACCTATTTGAAAAAAAATTAATTATATTTAAAATCAAAAGAAAGTTTAATTTCACTTGAATAAAAATTATGATATATAGTTCTTTAAGAAAACTAAGGAAATCTTTTTTATTTTAATAGAGAACTTTTAGAAATTAAAAGATGAAAAGAGAAAAACATAACTCAATGAAATATTTTTTCAATTGTAGTTGTCTTAATTTAACTAAGGAGTCTTTGCACCAAAAATTCAAAAGATAAAAATAAAAAAATTAATATGATATTTTTCTTCGTTTGCTTTTTATTTTCTCCTCCTTCCTTTCTATTTTGTTTGTTCACAAATTGATGGTATGTTTCAAAATTTTAATTTATGTTATTTTATAAATAAGACACATGAAAAATAAATTACACATTTGGTGAGTAAAAATAGAATATTTCAAAATTTGGAATCTTTGAGTTATATAGGATAGGGACACAAACAACAAGTTTCAATTGAAAAATGTCTAAATTATAGTATTTGGGTGGTAATAAATGAATTGTTATATTATAAACCTAAAGTAAAAAAGTTGAAAAAACTTTTTTTTAAGAAAAATAAAAATAAATTAAAATTGAGTTTTGAATTAGGTCAATTAGGGTACTAAAAATATAAGAATCTAAAATGGTATAACATATGACCACTTTTGTAATTTTACTTTACAAAAATATAGGAGTGTAGTGCTAGAGGATATTGGTGGAGTGCCAATATCAGCTCCCTATAAAAAATCATTTTTTCCTCTCTTCTTCTCTCTCCTCTCTCCTACTATGGCCACCGCCACTTCCATCTCTCTTCTTCTTTTAGTTCTCTCTTTCATATCCACTTTCAATCTCCACCGCCCCCACCATTTTTACCACCACTCCCATCACTTCCAAGCACAACGTTCATCAAACAAAACCCAGAACAACGATTACTAACCTTTCGATTAACGAGACCATCATCCATAGCAAGAACATGGATTTCGTGAGAATCAGACTGCAAGAGATTGAAGCCACCATCAACCTTTTCTGACCTCCATTGCCATGAAAACTCGTCATTTCTAAGTAAAAAATTAGATGTTCCTTTGTCTCACACATCCCTCTCTCTCATTCTCTCTATGTATAACAATCTCTCTCTCTTTAGAAAATCTGCAAAATCTACCCTATTTTTTAGGGCTCAGGGTTTCGATATCAAAGGAAGAAGAAGAACTAAGTGGATAAAGGCAGATAAGTGGTGGTGGTCATCTATTCTTCCGAGCTGGAAGTGAACTGAGTCTGTCGCTGGGTTAAGTCGGACTCAGTGTGAGTGAACTTCTTGACACCATCGTTGTCGTTCTATGTAACCCCTTTGTTTTGGGGGGTTTCTTGTGATGCTTTATATATATATATACACACACACACACACACACACATACATATACAAATTAATGGGTTTGGATGGTTTCTGTGGGGCTATTAATATTTATATATACACACACAAATTAATGGTATTTGGTGGTTTGCTATGAGGCGATTAATATTTATATATACACACACAAATTAATGGGTTTGAATCCATTAGGAGAGAATAATTGACAAATGGGTTTGAGTTGATGATTTGGGCATTTAGATTCTGTAATGGGTGGTCATCAAGTCGATTGATTTGTAAATTGATGTTCACTCACCATGAGAGACTCCAATATCAACATGCGAGCGATCTTGCAATGAGATGATTTGGATGATAGAAGCATTTGCAATCTTACATTTGTTTTGGGTCTATTATAACTAACCATTTAGTATGAATTGCCAAATTTCTAATACAGGAGAGTGGAGAGGCACGCAAAAGTAATGAAAAGAAGAAACAAAGGTACAACACACACACACACACACACACACACACACACACATATATAACCCGTATATAACACAACTTTACAAATAAGTATGTGTTTTGTGTAGTAACCCTTGTGGACGGGTGTAAGTGGGCGGGTGCGAAGACAGACACTGGGCTGAACTATCACACTGACAGGGTACAGGGTGCTCAATCCCACATCGCTTGGGTGTGAAAAAGGGGATGTGCTTATATGTAGTATGTTATTTTCAAATGGCATGAGGCCTTTTGGGGTAAAAATCCAAGAGCAAAACTGTGCGGGCTCAGGCCCAAAGCAGATAATATCATACCATGTGTTGGAACGGGATATTACAGTTGATATCAGAGCCTGAACCCAGCCGGAAGTGTGCCGACAATGACGTCGGGCCTCGTAGGGGGGTGGATTGTAGTAACCCTTGTGGACGGGTGTGAGTGGGTGGGTGCGAAGACAGACACTAGGCTGAGTTATCACATTGACAGGGTACAGGGTGCTCAATCCCACATCGCTTGGGTGTGGAAAAGGGGATGTGCTTATATGTAATATGTTCTCTTCAAATGGTATGAGGCCTTTTGGCATAAAAACTCAAGAGCAAAACCGTGCGGGCTCAGGCCCAAAGCGAACAATATCATATTATGTGTTGGAGCGGGGTATTACAGTTTATAGTAATCCTTGTGGACGAGTGTGAGTGGGCAGGTGCAAAGACATACACTAGGCTAAGCTACCACACTGACAGGGTACAGGGTGCTCAATCCCACATCGCCTGGGTGTGGAGAAGGGGATATGCTTATATGTAGTGTGTTCTCTTCAAATGGCATGAGGCCTTTTGGGGTAAAATCCAAGAGCAAAATTGTGCGGGCTCAGGGTCAAAGCGGACAATATCATACCATGTGTTAGAGCGGGGTATTACAGTTGGTATCAGAGCCTGAACCCAGCCGAAAGTGTGCCGACGAGGATGTCGGGCCTCATAGGGGGGTGGATTGTAGTAACCCTTGTGGACGGGTGTGAGTGGGCGGGTGCAAAGACATACACTAGGCTGAGCTACCACACTGACAGGGTACAGGGTGCTCAATTCCACATCGCCTGGGTGTAGAGAAGGGAATGTGCTTATATGTAGTGTGTTCTCTTCAAATGGTATGAGGCCTTTTGGGGTAAAATCCAAGAGCAAAATCGTGCGGGCTCAGGCCCAAAGCGGACAATATCATACTATGTGTTGAAGCGGGGTATTACATTTTGTACATGTACACACACACACACATATATATATATATATATCACATATGTGATATATGCCTTTGTATATAATATATTATATATGTGATATATGTCTGTGTATATAACATATGTATATTTTCGTTTGTGATTGTGAGTTGAAGGTAAAAATAAGCTTTAGTGGTAGTTAGGGAGGAAGGGTATTTTCGTACATAAAAAATGAGTTTTTTTTATATATAATTTGATGACAATTTAAGAGTAATAGTGTCATTTTCTCTTAGAGGGAAAAAAAAGAATGGGAAATGACAACATTATTTAGTAATAAAAAAATAAAAGAAAGAAGCTGATAATGTTACCCCTCTTCCTGTTTTTATAACCTATGAGAGAGAACAAATGGAAAGGATAGTAATAACATAGTGTTTGGGAAAAATAATGGAGATAAAATAATAGAATGATTTGTTTTATTTTACATGTGATAATTAAGGGCAAAACATAAATTCACATATTATATCATTTCCTTGTGTTTTCTTTTCACTTTTGGAAGGATAAGAAAATGACAACGAATCCCCCATTCTTTCTCCAAATCCTTTCTCTTTCCCTTCAATTTTGTAAAAGAAACACTGGTTAGACTATCATTAATTCATCAATTTTCTTCTCTTTTTCTTTTGTTTTCGTCAATCCAAACGAGTCCTTAGAGTGTGAGATATGGTGTTCTTTAGAAATAAAATAATGACAAGTTGGATAATCCAAATATGGTGACCAATTTGTCCCAATTACTTTTCAACAAGAAATCAAGATGTTAAAATATGCATATATATATATATATATATATATATATATATATATATATTGTATGTATTTCATGATCATACAACACCAGCAGAACGCTTACATCAAATCATTTGTCACTACAGTTTAGAGTTGACAGATGCATCTTCAATTGAAGCATATATATGCCGTCAGATTCGGATTTGGATATCAATTTATCAAATCGGAATGCATTTAACAGCTAATTTTGTATGATTGAAATTAACTTGAACAAACCACCACTAGAATCAGCGGCAGAATAGTTGTATTATTAAAAAACACATGCAATACATAATATATATATATATATAGTAGCTGGTTTAAAATCAAGAAATTAAGAAAGACAAATGATCGATTTACTAGTTTCTTGGATTTGGCATTTGATTCTCTCATCTGCTCTTCATTTTGCTTCTTGTTACTAGGAACTGCCTAAGCGACACCTTTGATAAGGTTGGCACCTATCATTGACATCTCCGTTTGCATCAGGAAGGCAACTTGCATAAGTTCCTCTATCACACTCTGCACCTACCGCTGCACCTGGATTTAACGTCCTTCTACTCTCTCCTCCCCCATTTTCGCCAAGTTGCAGCAGCCTTCTACTTATTTCAGGATCCATTGGAAGCTCCAGCTGCTCTTCATCCATGCGGCATTCGACAATATTGCTACCATTGCTGCAGGAGGAGGAGGAGGAGGAGTAGTAGTGTGATTTGAACAAGTTGATCCTCTTCTTATGTGAGCTATATGTAGAGGCAGAGGCAGCTCCACATACTATTACTATTACTATTACCACAACCACAAGGAATGCTAATGAACATCCCTTCTTCACAAATACTAATGTAAGCACCATTTTACTTGCTCCAACTCTATTCTATTTCTTTCAGCAAGCAAGCAAGCAAGCAATTGACCAATACCAGCTGCCTTTAGAGTACGTAGTATCTTTTATAAATTGAATTATTAGCTTCAAAGGAATGGTTCTCTCTTCTGGCTCCAACTTGATCGAATTATTGCTACTCTAACTTTGTTATTATAAGAAACTTTCCACTTTTTCTTCTTTTTCATTTTT
This sequence comes from Cornus controversa, assembly GCA_026545225.1. NCBI lineage: Eukaryota > Viridiplantae > Streptophyta > Magnoliopsida > Cornales > Cornaceae > Cornus > Cornus controversa. Next base: position 123,268,042 of record CM048845.1, read on the forward strand.
GTTGTCTTGTCATCATTATTTAAGTAATAGAATCATCATTATTGTTTGATCGGCCAAGGATGTATAGTAATTAAATCAACAAGGAAAATAAAAAAGTTATAAAGTACCATGAGCCCATTAACTATTGATGTCTATTTGTGTTGTGTTGTGTTGTGTCCACTGTAGTTTCCAATTAAAATCAAAAGACTTTTAAGTTGTCTAATATCAGTCTCCAACAAAATTGTCCTAGACAACCAAAAATTACCTGTTTTGTTGCTGTATTGCGAAAGAAAGTCTGCAAACTGCAAAATTCAGTTTTCTTAGACATTTGTTAGGATAAATAAGAGAAAAAAGAAAGGAGATGATGATATTTTTTATGAGAAAAATAAAATAAATCAAAATTATAATAATAACTTTGATCGTATTAGGGAAAAATATCAGGGACAAAAAAAAAATGATTTGTTTCATTTTACAAGTGGTAAGAGCAAAACATAAAAATACTTGTTACAACAAATTAATAGAGACCATATTGTTTCTGTTTACCCTCTATTATGTGGCCAATCAGAAAGTGACAGGTAAAAGCACCACAGACCTGATTTAACAAATCAGCATGTGGAATCTAACGATGAACATGGTTGGCCAGATTTTTGCACGATTGTGGGACCCGTCACTTGTCACAAAATAGAAAATTTGTCATGGATGTGGGCCGCAGTATGACTTGAATAACCAAGAGAGAAACTCACGAGGCTTGTCGGTGGATTTCATGAAGGAAAAAGCTCCTTTGAGGTATGTTTTGTGTTGGTTTTTCAAACATTTTTCTTTTATCTTACATTAAAGAAACAGAGGATCAGAAGTTATCATTTTTATTTGAGTTATGCCTTATATTTATGTGTTGGTGTTTTTGCAAGATTATGGGACCGTCACATATCACAAAATAGAAAAATTATCATAAATATGGGCTTCAATATGACTAGAATAACCCATGGAAAAAGATACACGGACAATCAACCGAATTAACAAAGGAAATAGTTTTTTTTGAGGTATGTTTTCGTTTTCTTTGCTACAATTTTTGTTTCTATTTTTATGCAAAAGAAAAAGATAAACAGAGTCACTTCTATTTCACTTATGCATTATTGTTTAAAATTTATATTTTAAAAGAGCTTTTAATATTAGAAGAGTTTTTGTACATGTTTGACAAATCATTTACGAAAGCTCTTCTATTATTAAGTGATTTTAACTATTTGCCAATACAAAGTGGTTAACCAAATTTGAAATATTTTTACTACTGTATGTGTCTTTCAAAGATATATAGAAAACCACTACTGGCCCCTCATTAAAATCTCCTAAAGCCAAATCTCAATACAAATGATGAATATAATATTATATATACACATCCACATATAACTATTATATATTATATCAATTTAGTTCACATACCCAATATCATATATATATATATATATATATATATATATATCCACACACCCAGACAACTAATATATATTGTATCAATTTATTTCCCTTACGCTGCTGTCCTCCACAGGTCCATTAAGTACCCCCAAATTTTTTTAGAATGTCTATTATAATATGGTGCGTAAAAAATAAATATAAGTAACTTAATATTTACCCCCAAAGAAATTTTTTTTATTTGTAACATTAAACCCGGTCAATGCCATTAATTTTTTAAACCTGAATGCCATATTCTCAATACCAATACAGTACTTAGTAAACTAGAACAATAATATAATAAAACTCCACTACTAATAAAATATATATATATATATATTAATACATTATTATACCAATTCCTCAACTTATGCTTGACAGCTTCTCTGTGCCCACATTCTTTTTTTTTTTTTGGGTTAAGTTTCCCACACGCACTTTCTCACACGGCTACTCGTTAAAAAAAAAAATATATATATATATATATATTTGCCTTCACCAATTGAGATTCAAATTATTATTCAATTGTTCATGAGAGTCCTCAACACTCAAAGAAAGATATGAATAATAAGTTTAAATATGTAAGTTTCTCTCACATTAAGAAATCACTTTGTCATTCTTCAAAGCTCTTAACTTTTTTCTTTTTAATTTTCAATACACTTGTATAAGTTATGTGGCAATTTTTGCTTCACTGTTAATTTGGTGATATTACTACATGACTTTAATCTTTAAAAATAATGATAGATTAATTGTTTAATTGAAAGTTTTTCCAATTTTGACTTAATAGATTGTGTATATGTGATACCTCTTATACCTTATAAATATTATATATACTATATATATACATTTATACAATACATATATATTAGATTTATTTTTGTATATATACATATAAGCTAACATTAAACTGATGTAAAAACAAAACAAAATGTCTTCCATCTTATCATTAATACAACAAAACAAAATGTCTTCCACCTTAGTACTATCATCACTTGTGACCAGAATCAAGTGTGTTCCATTTCTATTGCTAGCTCTCACTTGTTTTACTCCAAGATCAACAAAATCGTATCTATCCAACAAACAAATAACTATTCAGTGATCAAATACTTCATAATTGCAATGATCCACAAAAACTAAATACAAAGTTCACACATAAGAGAATATAAAATAAAACATAACACAATAAAGCATTTTATATTATATAGAAAAGGTTGCGGAGAAAATAAATGAAAGCTATTACTTCAAAACACATCTAACTTAATATTCATTCAATACTTGTACTGAGTTTCGAGTAACGTACCTATTCAAAAGATAGTAGAGTTTAAGACAGAATTTGAAAAGTCAATTTCAAATAGACACTTTATTATTAAGAATGGTCACATGTCATGATGATAGGTAGTGGAACAAACATGGAAATGACACGTGTTCAACGTTAACGGTGATGTCATCAGCTGGGTAATGTCGAGTAAATACAAGATGGTGGAGGAGATAGACGGTGGTGATGATTCTAAGATGAGAAAGGTACATGATTTTTTTTGGTGCTATGAGTGGAATAGAGAAGATATGTATAATAATTTTATATGCACATATTTATCTACATATCGAATTATATTATTTAATTATTTTTAATTCAATTTCAAATCAATAATTTATCTAAAATAGTAAAATTGAAATTAAAATTCAATTAAACTTGAATTCCAAAGATTATTCAAACAGTAGATTTGGAAGAATTGAGTTTGTGAAATTGCAATCCAAATAAAATTTTAATTCGGTGTAATCAAAAGCACCCAAAAAAGAGTCCACGTGAAATTAACAATTGACCTTTGCTCATGATTTAGTATTAAGGGTAATCAGGTTTTACTTGAATATATAGCATCTTGAATATATAGTATCATTACAAAGAATGGAATAGAAAATTTTGATTCACAACCATTTCCATCTCACTTTTCCAATTCCACATGCAGCTAGCTCAATTCCATCAAGCAACTTGTTCACTGAATGCTTAGTGACACCAATACCAGGAGCTCCTTGTACATATAGTTACTGAAAAAATTAGAAAGATAGGTTTATAAGAAATGCCTTGCACTCTTATTGATTTTATGAATAAAGATAATAAAATAATTACTATTTAAAAACTTCAAAGACGTCTTTTTAGAATAATTGTTGTGTTTAGAACTTCTAATTATGCCATTTAATTTACGGATTTACTCTTTCCAATATTGATTAAAGTGAACTACTGGTATATATCGGCCTCTAGAAGGGTAATGTTCGTAGCCATTAAACAATATTAGGTCCTCCTTGTTTGGGCCAATGGAAGGAAGACTTGGACGACTTGGAAAAGTCGCTGGCAGATTTTTCCACCAAAAAGAACAAGATTAGGAAGACCATGCACAACTAGTCTTTTGGCAGCACTGTGGAACTTTATTAGTCCACATAATAAATAATATATGGACCACTTGCTTTGAAAATTAGGACCTCTTTTGATTCTCTTTTTCGCTAAAGAAGTTTTATATTAAGCCATTGACTGAACACTACCCCCGTGTTATACGAGGGTTTCTGTATATCATATATTACCACAAGTCCAAGATCATTGATACACTTATGATCTATTTTACATATAATTAAATACATCTTTAGCAAAAGTTTCATAATCCTTAATTTTTTTAAGTTCCATAAAACAAATTTTATTACAATATTTGGTTCAAGCAAAATCCTTGCTAGCATTGATTTCAATTAATTCCACGTAGACAAGGTTCTCAAATCAATATATGCATATTCTTAAAACTTAAACCTAATTTTTTTTTCAATTATAATTCTTTATTCATTTAATTTTGGATAAATTACACTTACCTTTCCTGAAGTTTGGTCTAATTACCTGCGACATCAAAGTTATGCATTTTGTTGCATTGATCTCTTCTTAACAGAATGGCTCTGATCATCATTAAATTTTTGGATAATTTTACTCTTATACCCTTAATATTTTAATGTTAAAAATAATAAAATATCTGGTTATATAAAATTACATTTTACCTCATATAAAAAAACATTTTTTCCTCTCTGCTTCTCTCTCCTCTGTCCTACCATAGCCATCGCCACTTCCATCTCTCTTCTTCTTTCAATTCTTTCTTTCATATCCACTTTTAATCTCCACCACCCCACCATTTTTACCACCACTGCCATCACTTCCAAGCACAACGTTCATCAAACAAAACCCAGAACAATGATTACTAACCTTTCGATCAATGAGACCATCATCCATAGCAAGAACATGGATTTCATGAGAATCAGACACCAAGAGATTGAAGCCGTCATCAACCTTTTCTGACCTCCATTGCCATGAAAACTCGTCATTTCTAAGTAAAAAAACAGATGTTCCTCTGTCTCAAACATCCCTCTCTCTCAGCCTCTCTATATATAACAATATTTCTTTCTTTAGAAAATCTGCAAAATCTACCCTATTTTTTAGGGCTCAGGGTTTCGATATCAAAGGAAGAAGAAGAACTAAGTGGATAAAAACAGAGGAGTGGTGGTGGTCATCTATTCTTCTGAGCTGGAAGTGAATTGAGTCTGTCGTTAGGTTAACTCGGACTCAACGTGAGTGAACTTCTTGACACCATTGTTGTCGTTCTGTGCAACTCCTTTGTTTTGGGGGTTTCCTGTGATGCTTTATATATATATATATACAAATTAATGGGTTTGGATGGTTTCTGTGAGGCCAACACACAAATTAATGGGTTTTGGTGGTTTGCTGTGAGACCATTAATATTTATATATACACACAAATTAATGGGTTATATATATATATATATATATATATATATATATATATATATTAATAGGTTTGAATCCATTAGGAGAGAATAATTGACAAATGGGTTTGAGTTGATGATTTGGGCATTTAGATTCTGTAATGGGTGGTCATCAAGTCGATTGATCTGTAAATTGATGTTCACTCACCATGAGAGACTCCAATATCAACATGCGAGCGATCTTGCTCTAAGATGATTTGGATGATGGAAGCATTTGCAATCTTACATTTGTTTTGGGTCTGTTATAATTGACCATTTAGTATGAATTGCCAGATTTCTAATACAGGAGAAGTAATGAAAAGAAGAAACAGAGGTGCAATACACACACATATAACCCGTATATAACACAACTTTACAAATAAGTATGTGTTTTGTACACACACACACACACACACACACACACATATATATATATATCACATATGTGATATATGCCTGTGTATATAATATATTATATATGTCATATATTGCTGTGTATATAACATATGTATATTTTCGTTTGTGATTGTGAGTTAAAGGTAAAAATAAGCTTTAGTGGTAGTTAGGGAGGAAGGGTATTTTCGTACATAAAAATGAGTTTATATATATATATATATATAATTTGATGACAATTTAAGGGTAATAGTGTCATTTTCTCTTAGTTGGGCATTTTGGTCCTTCAAACCAAATTTTTGGACGAAAATGAAGAAATTTTGGACGGAAGGGGCTCTTTGTCAGTACAGACCAAACCTAAGGGGAGCACGATGTAACAAAATGCATAAGTTTGATACCAGTTGTAATTAGACCAAACCTCAGGGAAGGTCAGTGTAATTTACCCTTTATTTTTTTATCTTAGCAACAAACTAACACAGCCACTTTGTTTTTGTGGGAACTTGAACCATCTACATTCTGAGTTAGAAGGTGAGAAAGTATTACTAGACGACAGCTCTTGGTGGTTAATACTTTATCAATTTCATTCATTTCAAATTCTTAATTAATTTAAATGAAGGTTAGGTTTATAGTTAACATATTAATCTTCAAGTGTAATATATGCAATCTCCCCGTCAGAATTGGAGTTGGATATAAGTTTATCAAGTTGTAACGCCTTCAATAACTAATTTCTTATAAGAAATGTTTGGAGTGTCTAAAGACTCTCCCCACTTATTAGTATTATTTTTTTCTCTTTTCTTTCTCTCTTTTTTCATTTTTTATTTTTATTTTTTTACAGTATTTAGGTTGAAAATATACCGAGAACTGGAAAAGTTTTTTTTTTCTAGGATTTTACTGGGAAAGAGTAATGATGAGTTATGTGTTGTGGTTGTGGAGCCTAAGGACGGTGGTTATGGAAGGTTGATCAAGATATCTCTCTATAAATAGGTTTTGTGTAACTCTAAGATTGTGTGTCAAATTGTGAGAACAATTGTGAACCGAAGAAATCCAATTTTGTGAAATTGGTTAGAGCAAGAACCTCCATCATATTTTTCATTTTTCATAGTGAAATTGGTATGCTCCTTGGATGTAGCACATTGTTAGGGACAAAATTTTTAATCACATATCTGTCCATTTGAGTGGGAGTATGACGTTAGAAGGTAGAGCATCAAAGATTGAGAAGTTTGATGGCACAAACTTCAGTTTCTGAAAAATGCAAATAGAAGACAATTTGATCCAGAAAGATTTAGATCTACCACTTGGAAAGAAGCCAAATGGATCAAGCTCGATCGTAAGGCTATCAAATTAATATTGTCAAAATCGGTTGCCTTCAACATCAAGAACGAGAAGACGATGACGTCTCGCATAGAAGCCCTTTTTGATATGTATAAACAACCGTCTGCAGTGAATAAGGTATATTTTATAAAGTCGTTTAACTTAAAGATGTCCGAAGGTGGAAGATTCAACGAGCATCTCAATGTGTTCAATGAGATAATTGGACAATTGGAAACTCAATGTGTTCAAGTCCAATATCGATCATTGATTACTTCTGATATATTTTACATAATTAAATACATCTTTAGCAAAAGTTTCTCCATCCTCACTTTTTTTTTTTTTTTTTTTGTGAACATGGTATACAAACTAACTAAGCAAATACTAACTCTTATAATCCTGTCGTGGAGACTTGAACTCTCCAATATAGATAACTAAATTAGGTGTTTTGAATATATTCATGTGACATCCACATGATATTTTTTTTTCAATCCTATTTAGTTGATTGTTTTGAAAAAGTTGCGTATAAATTATTTTCCTAATTCAAATCAACCTGTTTAACTATGCATCAATGCATACCCCAACCATAAGAAGGCTTTCAAATCATTAATAAAAGGTGGTAAGTAGAAGGTAATGTTCAATTAACGCCTTGTTATTTTAATTGCTCGTAGACAAGGTTCTCAAATCAATATATGTATATTCTAAAAACTTAATTGGAGGAATGCAATCCAACCTTGTTCACAAAGTAATCTGGTTTAATATCAGACTTGATTATTTTCTATCAATTAACGATCTTACAATAGAAAAAGCTATAAAGATCAAAATCCAATGCCAAGAAACAGATCTTGATGAACAAACAACAGATCTATCCATAGAATGGAAAACAATCCATGAACTAACAAAAATCACTGAAACATCAACTAAGCCACTTGACAAATCACTTGTGGAGATATTTGAACCACGACCATATGATTCAGTTATCCAACCAAGGCTAATGAAATGGTCTGATCTAAAAGTACCAAAACCATGGGCGGTTCTCAATGTTACTAATAAACCGGCTAGTCAAAACCCCCAGAATTGAAATTCAAGCCTCTGGTGATAATCTTTATATCACTAACAAAACAGAAAACACTTCTGAGCCAGAACCTCTTATTAGAAAAAAATTTTAGATGGAAAAATGAATTTCTTTCTAATGAAGACCGGTAAGATCACACTAAATTAACGAGGCAATTTTCCAACAAATGAATAAGCTTTAGAGAACCGAGACCATCACCACCTATAATACCTCCTATATTCTCCCTAGACAAAGGAAAAAGAATAGGATCTAATCTGATTCTACTTGGTTCTTCAAAGAATTATATTTTATCCACTTTAATCTACCATTTTCAACTCGAAAAGGAAGAAATCATTTTTGCTCCAAAACATGGACCAAGAAAACACACTTATCTCTTGAGAGTATTTAAATTCTCAGGTTATGAACCATATAACCTAAGTGTTCTTGCATATACAGGAGCAATAGTTTGTTGCTGCAGATGGAATGCCTTGCCAGAAGAAAAATGGCAATGGATGAAACATCTTATCCCAGTTATTGGAATTAATGACACGGAAACATTAATTCAGTATAAAGCTAAAGATATTTCAATCTGGTTAACAAATAAAAGGTTTGTTGTACCAAAAATTTTATGTTTTCCAAATATGCATGGAGACTTCTTATTGGGTAATAACTTTCTAAATTCTTATCTTCCTATGCATATTTATCCTAATTCTATTGCATTAACTCTAAAACAAGAGTTAGTACATATTCCATTACTAGACAAATATACTTATTTGTGTGATAAAGATTTCAGTCCTAAGAAAAGGAATAAAATTCAGATTATTCAAAAAAGTCATTGACTTTTTCGAATATTAGAACCACAATTTAGTGAAAACCCACTACTAAAATCCCAGTTATTGCACTATTCGATTAAACAAATCAGATGTAATAATTCGGATAAAACCAATGATATATCTAAGAAAATATATCAAAGAATTTGATAAACAGATCAAATCTCTTCTCGATATGAGCCTACTTGAACAGACAACTAGTCCTCATTCCAGCCCAGCCTTTATGGTAACCAACCGTAGTGAGCTTGTGAAAAAACAACCTCATATGGTTATTAACTATAAACGCCTAAATCAATATTTACAGTTTATAGACAAAAGCAAGCAGCGGATTACAAACTACAAAACCAGTACAAAATAAAACATAAGAAGAAGTTATATGATACAAGATGATCCTTTCTTCAGAGCTTGCAATTCTTTTATAGGCCAGAAAAGGCGAAATGACTGAATACTAGAGGCTGCTATAGGATTCGGTTGATTACTGTTTATCTCTGTAGACTTTTTGATTTTGTAACCGACAAAGTACTGTTTGCTTTTTGACGATTATTGTGCTGCCGACAGTTGGTTCACTGTTTTAGATTTGATCTCTTGTCATGTACTGGATATGGCCGGTTGCAGTCGTTTTGATGAGATCTTTATCCTTCTATCATATTGATGATATTATGTAGTTCATTTTCATCAAGTGCTGGAGAAGAAATAGGACTTTGAGAGTCTTGTTGATTATCATAATAGTCATCCATTTCTGCAGTATATAGGATTTCTTGGGGTAGATCCAAATCAAAATTGACCATTTTTTGAAGTAATTCCTTTGCTTCAGCTAGTTGTTGAGCTGAAAAATCGGGGAAGTCTATACTCAGATTTGTGACAAAAACCTTTCTGCCGTTTGAAATCATAAACAATGGATACACACTTCTGAGGATAGCGTCAGCAACATATTTGAGATTAATGATGCTTTTTATGGCCAACGTCCTTGGGCTAAGGTGATTTGCAATATCCAAGGAGTTGAGTAATGGTTTTTCCATAAACTCAGTATCAGTGATAATTTTTAAATACCAAATCTGATATGGCTGAAAGAACCATTTTTTTTTCTCTCCAACCAATGGTACTGGATAACCATATAGAAAGTGTTCTATTACAAATCCAATGTTGCGTGGTTTTCAAGATCATGGATTTGATCATTGCTGGAAAAGAAGTTTTGGGATAATGAGATTGAATAATTATATTATTAATAATTCCCCAATTTAGCATTTTCATGTGCCATAGAAGATGAGTTCCAAGGCCAAGTTTTGGAAGACCGTCATCTTGGTTGATGAACTCATGGTGTTCAATATAAAAATTTCTAATTGTTAAAAAATTATCTTCAACCAAATAGTGTATTTGATCAAAGATATCTTTTGGAAAAAGATTTCTTGCTTTTTCAAAAATACAGATTCATTTGATTTATTCAAAAAGTAGGGCAGGAAAATCATTTTCAAGAAGTTCTGCCAGCTGAAGATACCAACAAATTTTGTCGAGGGTAAAGTCTTGTGTCCAATCGACCCCCCCGCCCCCCGACCCGAAAATCTCAAATTTCCACAAACGTTCCCAAAACTTCCTCGAACTTTAAAACAAGTTATCAAACATGTTTTTCACATTCAAAACACACATAACATCATTTAAAATCCATTTATATAAAAAAAAATGATGAATAAAAAGAAAATCAGTCAAAATTGGACCGGGTCTCTACAATTTTACGAGATTAGGAGGAGCATTATGTGGTATAATGCTGTAAAATTTTAACCTCAATCCTTTTAGGATGGATATTATTTCTCATACTATTGTTAAGTATCATATCTTGGTGCCTTTACATTAGGCATCAAGCTGATTTTAAACCATCTTCACAGTAATACTATATATATATATATATATTATTGTTTAACTATTAGAATGTAAAATTAGAAAATCAATGCAATAGTTATCTTGATCAAGCTTAATTGGCCAGAAGCTTCAAGTTTTTGCACATTTGAAAAGTTCATGGGATCACAATAAACTACTAATGTTTGATCCATAAATAAAATTTTCAGTATAAGTTATTCAAGGAAAAAGAACAAGAATAGTGTTACATTGTTTCAGTAGTGATCTTGGTTCGAATTTTAAAAAGTTTAATTTTTCACTTTGGTTTTGTGATTTCCGCTAATCGTTTCCAATCTGCATTGATGATTTTCGCATGTGCCAAAAATGTCTAGACATTTTCATATGCTTTACAATCAGAAACATTGTAGCTTGCAAATGACATACAGGATTACCTTCCCCTGAAGAAACAACAGGTACAATCTAACATGGACCAGAGAGCTCTATGTCTTGCAAAGACGACGATGAATGATAAATGGAGTCAGGATGCCACTCTAATAAGAGTAACTCATGTGAACTGTAGTTGGTTGGTTCTACTTCTATTAGTTCCTGCGGAGAAGATGAGTGGAAAACAATTGTCAGTAACTGTGAGGATTAGTTTGAAGAAAGCAAATGAAATTTTTATTAGAAGGCATAAATCAATATTGTAGAATTAAGAGTCTTTAGTATTAGTGTAATGACAAATCAAATAAAGTAAAATATTTACAAAGTGCTAATAAGAACTCGGAAAGGAGTAGCTGCATGGGATGATGAACAAGTTTGCATAATCCAACTTTGGTGCCCAGCATGCAACAATACTAGCCAGAAAAATGACAAGAGATGGGCATGCGTAAGCGCCCCCTAGTACCAGACCACATATATTGGTAGAGGAATTATATCAAACGTGGTGAACACCGTGAACTATATGTATCGTTTTTAGTGGAATCTTATATAAAATTATAAGGGATCTCCTTATCAAATTAGGATTTGGATATGGGTCCATCAAGTCAGAATTGGTTCAACAACCTACGTGACATTTGATTACAAAACAGACATAGCTTAGGGTTGAAAATATAAAGAAAGAGAGTGATTACCTCATTCTCCAATGCAGCATCAGAAGCCGTTTCCTGCAGTACCAGAGCGAGCTCGAGTTTGCGCACAACATCATTCATTGAAGGGCGTTCATTCCCTCTGAGAAGCAAACATTTCCTAGCAATTTTCACAAACACCCTCAAACAAGGAGGCGATATCTTCCCCATCAGATATGGATCAATGATCTCTTCAATTGACCCTGCTTCTATGTACTCCATGGCCCAGGTGGTTAGATACCTCCGCTCTTCCACTTCTTCAAATGATAATACTTTCCTCGCACACAACACTTCAAGCAACACCACGCCGAAAGAGTAAACATCAGATTTTTGGGTCAATCGAGAAGTATGACAATATTCTGGATCGATATAGCCCAATGTGCCCCCAACAACCATTGTGGTGAGGTGCGTGTGGTCACATTCGTGTGACAGCCCAAAATCTGAAATCTTTGCAACCCAGTTTTCATCCAAGAGAATATTGGATGACTTCACGTCACGATGGATAATCGTGTGCTTCACACCTGTGTGAAGGTAGTTAAGTCCTCGTGCGACACCAATGCAGATTTGAAGCCTCTGATTCCATGACAGAGGATTACTATTGCTGGTATAATGAAGCCAATGGAAAAGGCTCCCATTGCATATGAACTCGTGCACCAGGATCATCTCATGCCCATCAATGCAGTACCCTACCAAGGACACAACGTTGATGCATCGAAGCTGGGACTGCACCTCCACCACCGTCGTAAACAAAACACGAGAATCTCTCTTGAACCGTGTGATCGTAGCAACAATCCCCATGTCTTCTATATAACCTTTATAAACCATATAATCACCACCATTTTTTAGTAGGAAACCATCCTTGAAATTATGTGTGGCGGTTCGAATCTCTGCCAGTGAGAAGTGACGACAATGTAGTTTTGGCAATGGATGAGCTTTTGTCTTTGAAGATCTCCTTCTACGCCTAAGTGAGCCCCACAACCGCGAACCCCATGATGGTCCATAATTCGTTCTAGGCGAATGATCCACCCACATGGGATTCATTCCATCCATAGGAGGAGGAGGAGGTACACTGTAAGGAGACGTCGGGGGAGAATCCTCTGACGTAATACTCCTTTCAGTGTGCTCGTTGCAAATCCCACCAACACTGATAACCTCTTGCTCCTCCGTATAAGACTTGACCCTGCCCTGCAACTCCAGTGTAATTAATTCAAGCCCTGCCACAATTTCAGACATTGTAGGCCGTTCATTCGGTTGATCATGCAAGCATTTGTTGGCAATTTGTGCAAACTCCTTTAAACAATCAAGTGAGAGTTGCTCCTTCACACTGGGATCAACGAGCTGTTCAAGTTCTCCTCTTCCAATGCATTGTCGGGCCCATAGTGCTAGACTATGCTGCTCTTCCTCAAGTGTTATATCCACAGCCCTCCTGCCACACAACACTTCGAACAATACCACACCGAAGGCATATACGTCTGATCTCTTAGTTATTCTTCGAGTCATGAAATACTCTGGATCCAGATACCCGAATGTGCCTTTAACGTTGGTGCTAATGTGGGTGCGCGATACGTTTGCAGTGTCCATTTTCGACAACCCAAAATCGGAAATCTTTGCCACCCAATTTTCATCCAACAAAATGTTTGAGCTCTTCACATCACGGTGTATGATTCCATGGTGGGCACCGCTGCTCGTATGCAGGAAGTCCAACCCACGCGCAGCACCAATGCAGATGTTGAGTCGTCGTTCCCAAGAAAGAGGAGAGTTCCCACTACCATTTCTACTAGCTTTGTGGAGATGGTCAGCAAGGGTGCCATGGGCCATGTACTCGTACACCAAGATCATCTCTTGACAATCATCACAGTAGCCAATCAGAGAGACGAGATGATTGTGCCGAAGCTTGGAAAGGATGTCTATCTCAGCCCAAAACTCGTGAGCTCCTTGTTTTGATTGTAAATTCAACCTCTTTATGGCAACACACCTGGTTCTGTCGATGAACCCTTTGTACACATTACCAAATCCACCTTTACCGATGACTCGTCCATCATCAAAGTTGTTGGTGGCCAACTGAATCTCAACAAGTGAGAAGCGTCGGTGCAACTCATCCTCATTCAATGATGATGAGATGTTTATTTTACTAGAGTTTGATTCCAAATGATTTAAATGATAAACAATGAAGTTCAATAGAGTGAGTACAAGAATTATACCTGTTACAATTGTATTTATACCACCAAAAGCAAAAGCTAGTTTTTGAAGTCTTGGAGTCCTTGATATCGAAGCTTGTGCTCTGAAAACTGGATTTATACGGGCGAGATTGTTGTCGGGGTTGCTCAACTTAAATATCTCTATACCTTTGATGATTGCATCAACTTTTTTAGTGCTCGACTCATACTTGAGCTTCAAAGCTATGATTAGATCACGCCTGCACTCTATCCAATCTCCTTCCATCATGACCACATAGTCCCTGTATAGTGCAACCCCATTTCCACCGCTCCATTTGATCACATCAGCGTCAGCCTCAATGATGTTATTGTTTATCAGGAGATCAAACTTTTTCTGGCCGCTCTCAGTGATGGTGGGTTCAAGCTCACAAAAATGGAGCCTAACTAGATATCTGAATCCCAAATCTACTGGTAATTTCCATTTAAAGTTGTACACTTGGTTTGTTTGTTGGTTTGAACTTATTGACCAAGCTGTTTGATAAACTCTAAGTGGTGCAGAATATGTGGGTATATTTGTGTATGTGATCATATTGCTCGTACTGACTCGCAAAAGACTGGATTGTAACAAGTAATTCTTATCATCAGACCACATACGGAACATGCCCAAATCTTCTACCGACAAAATGGATCTTCCTCCAACATTTAAGCGGTGAACCATCTCTAGTGCAGTGCTGTTCTCAATATAGTATCGGAAAAAGTTGTTGCCAACAACATGAGGGCCCAAATTACCATCCGGCGTGTAATAAAGACCGGTGGGCATGGAGACGATCTCAATTCCATTGATAAAAGCATAAACATCCTCAGTTACACTAGTTTTAGAGGGAGAGAATGTTATGCTGAATACTTGATTTTTTTCAATGTTGACACAAAATTCTTTTGCAAAATATCTGACAACCAAAGCATCAGCAGCAAGGGATGCACTGAAATTGTTGAGGAGGGTGTACGGACCTGCTTTAACAGTGAAAAGGGCCTTGGATCTTTCAAAACCAGGGTATGAAGCTGGAAAGAAGTGCAAGCGAATGAATTTTTGACCTGGTTTGAGTTGAAATGTATAGGTGAATTGAACACGAGAGATACGAGCGGTCATGTAGGGAACATGATCTGCAAAAAGTGATTGGTGAACAATTGTTGATGATCTTATCGATTTGCCTTTTGCTTCTTTTGGTGAAGTGATTTTTGATCCCATATCTCCTATCCATTCCCGGCCATCAAAAGCATATGAAATACCAGCGGAGCCACAGTTAACGGCGATGTCATCTACTGGGTAATCTTCGACAGGCAAGTCAGTTGCTCCGGTTAATAAAAGATGGTGGATGAGATAGATCACAGGGGTGATGATTCTGAGATGAGAAAGGTACATGTTTTTTTTTTTTTTTTTCAAAGAGATTGTATTTCCCACACCAAGGATGGGAGAGAGCAGCCCAAAGAGTGGGTTGTGTTAAAGTCGCGTCAAGGGTGGGTGGCCCAAGAAGTAGAAGATTAACGATCTGTTTGGTAATTCTATTTTCTGAAAAATAAAATTTGATTAATTTTTTTTTAAAAAAAATAGTGGTATCTTTGATTAAAAAGTTATGTCTGAATAATTTGGTTCAAATTCATTTTAACCAACATAAATGTCATATTATATATTTTATGTATATTCTTTCTTCATAAATTATATTTGTTAGGATTTTATTTTAGTTTATTTTAATTAAAAATTCATTTTTAAGCACTCACATGTTTTTGGAAATTGTCATAAATTCTAACTATTTACATATTTTTGGTAATTTTTATATATTATTATATATACTTGTTTTATTTCCTTTTATATTTTTATATTATATATAATTGTATTTTCTTCCTATATATATATTTATATATATATATTATTTATTTATTTATTATTCTTATATATTTATATTTATATTTTTTATTGTATTTTATTAAAATTTTATATTATATATAACTCTTATTTTATTGTATTTTCTTCTTATATATATCTTTATATATATATTATATATTTATTTATTATGATTATATTTATATGAATGTATATTTTATTTATTGTATTTTATACAATATTTTTATTCTTATTGACTTATAATTTTGTATTTATTGTATTTTATTTATATTATATATATATATATATTATTTTATTTATATTTTTAACTTTCTTACTTATTGTATTTTATTTTGTTATATTTATAGTTTTTGAGTAACCAATTTTTTATTTATTGTATTTTCTAAATTTTTTTATTCTTGTTTTTTATAAAATTTTAATTTATTATATCATATTATATTATATTATATTTTTTAGAAAGCAAAATTTTTATTTATTGTATTTTATAAAAAAAATTAAAAATAAAGATTTGAACTGAAAAATGAAATCTGAAATTGAAAGATTCGTTATGAAGCTTTCAAATTATGCTTAAGGATTGTCAAAATTTTGACATTACTTTCACTTTTTCATAAATGAAAACCGCATTACCAAATATGATTTCTGATGTGACTTTAAAAAAATAAAAATGAAAGTTGAAATTTAGAATCAAAAGTATTACCAAATAGTGTTCCAAGAAACTTGTAAAAGTCTATTGCAGAATTTTCACCAAAAGGAATAAGCTAGCTCATAAAGGAGTATTGTTCTTGTTTAAGGATGTTTCTCTCTCCCCCACCCCCACCATTCTTGCCAACAAACCAAAACTCCAACTATCTTGACTCAATCCGCCAATGCAATTACAATTGTCGATCACAATTGCCATTTGTGCATATAAATCATTAACCAGATTATATCAAAGCAACATTCTATTACAAATGCATGTAGCAGTTTTAAGATTAGCTGTAGTGGCAAAGCCACCATGTGTCAAGAGGGGGAACATGCCCCCTGAAATAATTTTTTTTTTATTTTGTTATACTTAATGATACTCCTAAGTTTGGTATTTTTGCTACTTGTGCTTATGTGTTATTAATGGAGTTCATGTTATTGTTATCTCATTTAATCATTGTGATAGTTTCTCTCTTATTCTCATTGTTCTTTCTCTATCAATTTGTTCCAAAAAGGGGAAGATAATAATATGTGATAAGTGGTTCTTTGACAAAGGGAGATATATGAAACATATACAAAGGAGGGAGACATGTGTGCTTATTTCTTTGTGATATGGGAAGATAATATACTTCATTGGTTACATGTTTGAGGGGGAACATGAACATTGTTAACATTGATGTTAATTGTTTATATTTCTTTATTAAGCTTTTCACAGGTTGTGTTGTTTAAGTGATGTGCAGATACATATTTTACTTCTAAGAGTCTTAAACACGCATGTGAAGCTTCATTGGTTTAATTATTTTTCTTTGTATTTTTGGGCAAATTGTAATATAATTTTTTCGATGGGTTAAGTTATAATTGTCTAGGTAGTTTTGTTACGAAATTGTCAAATGGGGAGATTGTGATGTATATATTTGTAATTAACAAATTTCGGTGTCAAAACTTGTTGATCGAGTTGTAATTTTTATTCAATCTTGTGCCTCGATCGTGGAAGCTGAACAACAAGTGTCTCGATACCATGGATTCGATGAGAACATCACTTAGTACAGGTATATGAGTGAGGACACTATATTTTTGAAGTTTGGTTGTAATACCCCGCTCTAACACATGGTATGATATTGTCCGCTTTGAGCCTAAGCTAGCACAGTTTTACTATTGGGTTTTTACCCCAAAAGACCTCATACCATTTGAAGAGAACACACTACATATAACACATCCCCTTTTCCACACCCAGGCGATGTGAGATTGAGCACCCTGTACCCTATCAGTGTGGTAGCTCAGCTCAGTGTCTGTCTTCGCACCCGCCCACTCACACTCGTCCATAAGGATTACTACAATCCACCCTGTAATACCCCAGAAATTTGGACGGCAATTATTTTAAAGAAATTTGAATTGCTTTATATTATTATTATTATTATTTTATTTTTATTATTTTTTTTAACTCATGTGAAATGCATTGTCTCTATATTTTATCGTTTTATGTGAGTTGATTTTTCTTTATATGCATTTTATCATTTCATGTAAACTTCTCTGTTTATTTATTTATTTTTTTTATCATTTTATGTGAATTGTTATTTATTATGTGTTGTTTTATTTAAATCTTTTAAATGTTTTGGTTTGGGCTAGGGAGGAATTTGGGCTGGAATAATTGGGCTAAGATTATGTTTAAAGTGTTGGGCCAAGGTTATAATTATATTATTATGGCTTGTATTATTATTATTTTGATTTTATTTAGTTTTAGAAAAAATCAATAATAGAATAATAATTAAGACAAAAGAAAAGAAGAAGAAATTAGGATTTTTGCCGTTACTTTACACATAGAACTGAGGGAGAAAACGAAAGAGAGAAGGGAGTGACGATCGGGTGAACAAGTTGATTAGTCAAAGAGGCAAGTTTGATTCTTCTCTTCCCTTTTGAATCCGTTTGCATAGTCTAGGTTTGAGGATTGTGTTTATTTTGGAAATTTGTATATAATTGTATGTTTTTTTTTTTTCTCTGTTGATAAATTTTGTGAGAATTAATTATGCTAATTGTATAGACATGTTGCTAGAAATTTGTATGCATTTAATTATGAAATTAAATGATTTTGCATGCTAAGATAATTCTGTGAATTAAACATTAGGATTTTGGAGTTTTGGTACTGTTTTAGGGTATTTTTGCATATGTATATACATGTATATATGATTGTATAGGCGGGTGTATATATATACGAACATGAAATTTGGGTCTACTGTGTTTATCATTTTTGAGGGATTTTGTTCCGATTAAAAGGTAGATCTTACTTCCTAGAACAATCCTTGAAAGTTTCGTTATGAACCGTTGGGTAGATTGACGAAAAATTGAGTTTAAATTTTAGATTTTTGAAACTTGAAATTGGACGTTTTTAATTTAGTCTGCGAGAGGGGATAATTTTGGTACCAATACGTAGCTTAGATCGATACGAGTTCAATGGTATATTCATATGCGCGATTCGGTGCTCGGAAGTGATCGAAAAGTGAACGGGTAGCTCGGCCTCCATTGTTGGCCTCTGGAGCTTCAGCCGGGGAAGAAGGAAGAAGAAAGAAAAAAAAAGAAAAAGAAAAGGGGCCACGCGTCCGCCGGCGCGTGGGGGCGCGTGCCGCCGACGCCGGTGGCCGAAAAATTGTTTTCGGGCCCCACTCGCGGGGGCCCACCTCTGGGTCCAATATGGGCCCATTCCGAATTGTTTTGATATTTATTTTGTATTTTTGAAATTTTTGGGAAAACTTGAAAATCTGAAAAAAATGATTTTTAAAAATACTTTTATAATTCTAAAAATTTCCAAAATTTTATGTCAACTTCCTGGGAGCTAAGGGGCTTGGGGTTTAAATTTCATATCAAAATATTTACCATTGTCTTTAAATTAATTTTTAAAGTGTCTAAAAACTGGATTTTTCAGCTTCTTTAATTTTAGAAAATAGTTAGAAATTTCCAAAAATTCAGAAAATTTTATTGTAACTTTCTGGAGGTTAAATACACTTGGGTTTAAAGTTTCAACTCAAAATAATCTTTTCTTGTTGTTCAATTTATTTTTAAAGTGTCTAAAAGTTGGATTTTCACCTTCTTTTATTTTTAGAAAATATTTTAAAATTTCAGAAAATTCTAGAAAAATTTAGGTAGCTTTATAGGATTAAAATGCACTTGGGTTTTAAATTTCATGTCAAAATGAGTCTCCCTTGTGATTGTGTTGGTTGTGAAAGTATGCCTCAAATTATGTTTATTTTCTTTTTGCTAGAATAATAATTTTTAAAATTCTCAAAAATTCTAGGAAATTCCAGCATGATTTAATAGGGTTCTTAGCAATAGAATATGCCCAGAAACCTAGATAAAAGTTAGGTTTAGACTCCCTCATATATTTGAGTGCATTGAAGGTTGAGTTGGGAAATTGCTTCTTTAATGGATGTTTGAGTTATTTGATTTACTTGAATGTAATTTTCTTTAAGGATATAAATGCCCATCAAATATTTGATTATAGTCTACTTGTGAACGATTTATCTTATGATGATAATTTCATGTTGGATGATTTGAAATAACGGTTTGTGCAAATTAAATCATAATGCACCTTGTTATTTTGTATTGCATATTGGAATGTATCTATGCATTTTATTTTGGCATGTAAGGATTTTTCGGCATGTCAGGATCGCCCATACCTAATAAGGTATCTATGTATTTTATTTGGCATGTAAGGATTGCCCGGCGTGTCAGGATCGCCCATACCTAATAAGGAATCTATGTATTTTATTTGGCATGTAAGGATTGTCTGGCGTGTCAGGATCGCCCATACCTAATAAGGTATCTATACATTTTATTCGGCGTGTCAGGATCGCCCATACCTAATAAGGTATCTATACATTTTATTTGGCGTGTCAGGATCGCCCATACCTAATAAGGTATCTATACATGTATGCATATGTTTTCTTTATTTTGAACTTAAAGAATGTGTTCATTATTGGATGATAAGGGTTTGTTGAAATAATGAATAAGATGATTTTACTTCTGAAAACATGAACTAGATAGGAAATGAATAATATGTATATATCTATACCTATTAAGGTATCAAAAGATTAAATGATGGCATGTTAGGATTGCTTAAACTTGATATTATTTCATGTTATGTTTATTTCTCTTGAACTTAAGAAATGTGATCACTTTTGCGTAATAAGGATTTGGGTAGAATATTATAATTAATGACTGTTGTTTTGAAAATATGAAACTGGAATAAGAATAGCTTGTATGTTAAATCTATTGTTTTCTTTTGTGTCCTTTATACTGAGGGTATGTATATTGGTTCTCTGATTGGGATGTAGTAGATAGAACTTGCTCGTGGGTTTAACCCACTGTGTTGATATTTCAGGTTTCAGACAGTTCTACCGCGAGGATAGAGTTTTAGGGTTTGGTTGTAGCAGACGTCTCATCTCATCAGTTACAGGGTAGGAACTTGTCTTCTTCAAGAGTCATACTATGAACTTTTGAGACTTTGATTGTTGGTATTAATTTTAGAATTTAAAAACTTTTGTTCTTTCTGGTTAAGGGGTCCTTGGGTTACGGGACTTCCAAATTGTATTACCAGAATATATTTATTTATTTATCAATTATTTCAGTTCAATGGGATTTCTGTTCAGCTTTTAGCAATTATTCTATTTCTTTCTTTTGCATCTATGCTTGTTGCTATCAGTGGTTAATATTCCTCAGGTTTTGTGTATGAGACTGGCCACCTCATGCACGAAATTTTATGGGGGGTATTTCACACCCCCTACGAGACCTGACGTCCTCGTCGGCACACTTCCGGCTGGATTCAGGCTCTGATACCAACTGTAATACTCCGCTCCAACACATGGTATGATATTGTCCACTTTTGGCCTGAGTCCGCAAGGTTTTGCTCTTGGATTTTACCCCAAAAGGCCTCATATTATTTGAAGAGAACACACTACATATAAGCACATCCCCTTTTTCACACCCAGGCGATGTGGGATTGAGTACCATGTACCCTATCAGTGTGGTAGCTTAGCCCAGTGTCTATCTTTGCACCCGCCCACTCACACCCGTCCACAAAGGTTACTACATTGGTGCACTTATAATTTAGAAAATATGCTTTAAAACTGAAAATAGGATTTTTCGAAAGTCTCAGCGGTCCATAATTTTTAGGTTCGAACTTCTTTCGGGACTTTTGATTTTCTACATGCCTAAAAAGTCCCACCGGTCCCCAAAAAGTAGGACTGGTCTGACTTGACTGACATGTGCAAAAAATTCCTTTTTAGTCTAAATTCGTTTCCTAATCAAACTAAAACTTTTCTAAAACGTTCCTAAGAATTTTTAACTTGTTTTCCAAGTAGGATTAAGACTCTCTCATGCATAAATACTTGATGTAGGAGGATCCGAGTCAGAAGGTGTTGAGCTATTAGATGACACATTGATGGCACTAAGATACCTTGAGTTGGCAGATTAGCGCAAAGATGGCAGGAAGCCTCGATATTGTCCCTAATTGGGGCAGTTTTGGGCTCGTTTCGGTATTTTGGCCTTAACTTTGACTACGGGTATTAGAATCGCCTTTGTGACCACAATTCGGAAAGCTTGTTTCGGTGCGCACGTCGTGGGTACCAAGCTAAGCTAGGTGTATATTTTTTCGAGCCTAAAATCCACTGTTTTTCCCTCCAAATCCCCAATTTTAGTTATTTATGTCATTTTTTAGTAATATTTCTTTTGTCGATTAGGAAGTGAAAATGCTACTCTACTTGTGAAAGAAATTTCACCTAGTAATTAATATTCCTGAAAAGTTAATGGTGCCAACAAATCATATGAAAGTTAAATAAATGGTCCTGCCTACTTTCCATATATAAGCTGTCATACTTATATTTTACTTTTCATTTCATGCTTTGCGTTGAAAATTTTCATTCCATGATTTACTTATCCTTTGATAAAAGAATGTATAAGATAGTAATGCATCTACAGCAGTAGATTAAGGAAATGGTTTTTCATATATTACTATATTATTTGCGGTTTAGTGGTGAGTAGTGGTTGAAATGACAACTTGAGTTTGGTTCCATCATATAAAAATGTTGTATAACAATTTTATGATTAAAATCACTAATAAAGGTTTTAGTACTCCATAGAAAACAAAAGAGAACAAAGCTAGATCTTCGAACTGTGACTCAAAGATGGACCAACAAATCTTCATGGTTATGCTATGATCTGTGCATCAGTTTAGAAGGTCGGAACTCATTGGTAAATAGATGGACCAACAAATCTTCTTGATTATGCTATGATTTGTGATTCAAGAAACTTTTAATTTTCACTTCTGTTTGTGATTTCCAGTAATCGTTTCCAATTTGCATTGTTGATTTTCGCATGTGTCACAAATGTCTAGACATTTTCATATGCTTTAAAATCATAAGCATTGTCGCCTACAAATGACTTTTATAGGATTTCCATTCAATCACAATATGCACCATCTATTGCATTGTAAAATGGGTAAAAGGCAGAACAATGGCACATGTGCTTCTCTTGAAGAAATTAACATCAAAGTTCTTCGGAGCTCTGATGGCATATTTATCTTTAAAACACACTCCCTCTCTCTCTCTCTCAATATATATATCTTAAAAGATGGAATCCAATGTATATTAAGTTTTTACAAGAACATAAGTTATTCAGAGTTGGCTAGACAGCTCCATGTCTTGCAAATATGATGAATAATCAACAATGTAGTCAGTATTGTTGGTTCCTTCTAGTGGTCCCTGCATGCGGTGAAGATGAGTGAAAAATACTTAGTAGTAGAATACTTTCAAATTTACATAAATTGTTAAATGTTACTTGTAGTTGAGGGAGATACATATTTTGAAAAAAAAAAAGGAAAACCATAAAAATTTTGGTGTGTATGCCAATTGTCAGAAACTGTGAGGATAACTTAATTTAAAGAAAATGTATGATACTTTTAGAAGAGGTTTAAAACAATATTGTAGAATTAACTGTCA
The DNA here is from genome assembly GCA_026545225.1 of Cornus controversa. NCBI lineage: Eukaryota > Viridiplantae > Streptophyta > Magnoliopsida > Cornales > Cornaceae > Cornus > Cornus controversa. The sequence continues at coordinate 123,291,514 of CM048845.1, forward strand.
TTTGTATTAATATATAATGACAAAACATATAAATGTATGTAAAAGAAATGTTCCAGTGAAATTCCTACATTGTTTAGGTTGAAAATATAGAGAAAAGAGAGTAGTTGGTTACTTCATTCTGTGAAGTAAATTATTCAGCGTGGGCCAGAGAGCTCTATATCTTGCAAACATGATGAAGAATCAAGATTGCAGTCAGTATAGTGGTTTCCTTCAGTAAAGTTGGTTCCTTCCACTCGTCCCTGTGGTGAAGATGAGTGAAAAACAGTGAGATGTTGAATACTTAAAAATTTATGTAAATTGCTAATGTTATTTGTAGCGGAGGGAAATACATATTTAAAAAAAAAAAAAAAAAAAATTTGATAAGAAACTTTAGTGTGTATACCAATTGTCAGAAACTGTGAGGATTACGTTAAAGAAAATTTATGATACTTTTAGTATAATGTTTATAAAACAATATTGTAGAATTAATTGTCATCTGTATTGGTGTAATGACAAAACAAATAAATGTATGTATAAAAGAAATGTTCCAGTGAAATTTGTACATTGTTTGGGTTGAAAATATAAAGAAAGAGTAGTTGATTACCTCATTCTCCAATGCACCGTCAGCAAACTCCTGCAGTTCCAGAGCATGCTCGAGTTTGCGCACAACATCTTTCATTCGAGGGCGTTCGGTTGGACTCTCAGACACGCATTTCACAGCAATCTCCACAAACACGCTCAAGCAAAGAGGGGAAATATTACCGATCAGACATGGATCGATGATCTCTTCAACTGATCCTGTTTCTATGCACTCTAGGACCCACTTCCTTAGAGTCGTCATGTTATTCTCAACTGTCATATCAAATGGTCTCCTTCCCGACAAAACTTCGAACAAAACCGTGCCAAAAGAGTACACATCAGATTTTTCTGTCACTCGTAATTGACGGATATACTCTGGAGCCACGTAGCCAATTGTACCCGTAACTGTTGAGGTGCTTAATGAGCCGTCCTCGGGAACCAATCTGCATGCCTGGAAATTCGAAATCTTTGCAACCCAGTTTTGATCCAAGAGAATGTTGGAAGGGTCTATGACAAGATGGATAATTGTCTGCTCCACACCTCTATGAAGGTAGTTCAGTCCTTGTGCTACATGGATGCAGATTTGAAGCCTCAGCTTCCATGAGAGACGTTGATTATTATTATTATTATTATTATTGGTGGTATTGTGAAGATGAGCGGATAGGCTCCCATTGGCCATGTATTCGTGCACCAGAATCTTCTCATGCCCATCATAGCAGTATCCAACCAAGGTCACGATGTTGATCCATCGAAGTTGGGACTGCACCTCCAACACCTTGCAAAACGAACCATACGCCCGTCTATTATCTTTCCAATGCCATCGACTGATAGCAACCTCTCTCATTTCTTGGATAAAACCCTTGTAAATGGTCCTATGAGGAACCTCTTTGATTAGGAAGCAATTATTAAAGTCGTTCGTGGCAGCTCGAATCTCTGCCAGTGAGAAGCGGCGACAATATACTTTAGGCAGTGGATATGCTTTTGTCATCGTCATTGAAGGTCTCGTTCTATGCCAAAGCGAGTCCCACAGCCGCCACCCAAACCGCGGTCCATGATTAGAATCGTAATTCTTCTTTTGTTTTCCAAGTTCCGTATTATTATTTCTTCCAGGTGAAATACTCCCCACCATCCTGCTTTCATTTATTACCTCCATAGGAGGTTTACTGTAATGTGTAGACGTTGATGGAGAATCCTCCGGCATAATACTCCAATCAATATGCTCATTGCAAGTCCCACCATCATCGATAATCTCTTGCTCTGTGTAAGAGTCATCCCTCCTCCTCTGCAACTCCAATGTAATTAAATCGAGTCTTGCCACTATTTCAGCCATTGTAGGCCGTTCATTTGGTTGATCATGCAAGCATTTGTTGGCAATTTCAACAAACCTTCTTAAACAATGAGGTGAGATTTGCTCCTTCACACTCGGATCCACGAGCTGATCAAGTATTCCTTTTCCGATACATTTTTTTGCCCAGAGGGCTAGACTATGCTCCTCCTCCTCAAGTGTCATATCCACAGCCCTCCTGCCACACAACACTTCGAACAATACCACACCAAAGGCATATACATCTGATCCCTTTGTTAGTCTTCGAGTCATGAAATACTCTGGATCCAGATACCCGAATGTGCCTTTAACGTTGGTGCTAATGTGGCTGCGCGATGCAGTATCCATTTTCGACAGCCCAAAATCAGAAATCTTAGCTACCCAATTTTCATCCAATAAAATGTTTGAGCTCTTCACATCACGATGTATGATTCCATGGCGGGCACCACTGCTCGTATGAAGGAAGTCCAATCCACGTGCAGCACCAATACAGATGTTGAGCCGCTGTTCCCAGGAAAGAATGGAGTTACCACTGTCATTTCTACTAGGTTTGTGGAGGTGGTCAGCAAGGGTACCATGGGCCATGTACTCGTAGACCAGGATCATCTCCTCACAATCATTACAGTAGCCAATCAAAGAGACGAGATGATTGTGACGAAGCTTGGAAAGGGTGTTGATCTCAGCCCAAAACTCGTCAGCCCCTTGTTTGGATTGCGAGTTCAACCGCTTTATGGCAACAAACCTGGCCCTGTTGATGAGCCCTTTGTACACATTACCAAATCCACCTTTACCGATAACTAATCCATCATCAAAGTTGTTGGTGGCCAACTGGATCTCAACGAGTGAGAAACGTCGATGCAATTCCTCCTCATCCAATGAGGATGAGATGTTTATTTTGCTAGAGTTTGATTCCAAACCATTTAAATGGTAAACAATGAAATTCAATAGAGTGAGCACAAGAATTATACCTGTTGCAATCGTATTTATACTGCCCAAAGGTAAAACTAATTTTTGGAGTCTTGGTGTCCTTGATATCAGAGCATGTGCTGTGAAAACAGGATTCACACCGGCGAGATTGTTATCGGGGTTGCTCAACTTAAATATCTCTAGTCCTTTGAGGGTTGCTTCAATCTTTTTAGTGCCGGAATCATACTTGAGCTGCAAAGCTATGATTAGATTACTCCTGCCCTCCATACGGTCTCCTTCCATTATGGTCACATAGTCCCTGTATACTGCAGCCCCATTTCCACCGCTCCATTTGATCACATCTGCATCAGCCTCAATAATCTTATTGTTCAGCAGGAGATCAAACTGTTTCTGGCCGCTCTCAGTGATGGTGGCTTCAAGCTCACAAAAATGGAGCCTAACCAGATATCTGAATCCCAAATCTACTGGTAATTTCCATGTGAAGTTGTACACTTGGTATTTTTGTCGGTTTGAGCCTATTGACCAAGCTGTTTGATAAACTTTAAGTGGTGCAGAATATGTAGGTATGTTTGTGTATGTGATCATATTGCTCGTATCGGCTCGTAAAAGACCTGAATGTAACAAGTAATTCTTGTCATCAGACCACATACGGAACATGCCCAAATCTTCTACCGACAAAATGGATCTCCCTCCAACATTTAAGCGGTAAACCATCTCTAGTGCAGTGCGGTTATCAATATAGTGTCGAAAAGCCTTGTTGCCAACGACATGAGCGCCCAAATCACCATCGGGAGTGTAGTAAAGACCGGTAGGCATGGAAATGATCTCGATTCCATTGATAAAAGCATAAACATCATCATCAGCGTATGGAGAACTAGTACTTTTTGAAGGAGAGAATGTTATGTTAAATACTTGATTTTCTTCGATGTTCACACAGAATTCTTTTGCAAAATAACTAACACCCAAAGCATCAGCAGCAAGGGAAGTGCTAAAGTTGCTAAGGAGGGTGTAAGGACCAGCTTTAACCGTAAAAAGTGCCTTAGATCTTTCAAAACCAGGGTATGAAATTGGATAGAAGTGTAGGCGAATGAATTTTTGACCTGGCCTGAGTTGAAATGTATACGTGAATTGAGCACGGGAGATCCAAGCGGTCATGTAGGGAACAAGATCAGCAAAAAGTGATTGGTGAACAGTTGTTGATAAGCTTATTGAGTTTCCTTTGGCTTCTTTTGGTGTAGTAGTAAATGCTGAACCCATATCTCCGATCCATTCCCGGCCATCAAAAGAAAATGAACTACCAGAGGAGCCACAGTTAACCGCGATGTCATCTACCAGGTAATGTTGGACAGTCGAGTCACTGGTGCCAGTAAATACAAGATGGTGGAGGAGATAGATGGTAGTGATGATTCTAAGATGAGAAAGGTACATTATTTTCTGGTACATGATTTTCTTGGTGCTCAGATGAGAATCAAAGAGGCAGTAGTTCCGAACTGGCTAAACAGGGGGAGAGAGAGTCAAATAGAGTGTTGTTAAGAGACCCGTGGTGGATGGGCCAAAAACTTGAAGATTTAGAAGACGTACTGTTACTAGTCTTTGGCAGACGTTACAAGTTCTTGCTTTGATAGGTTTCAATATTGAACGAGTGGACCTCCACTCTACTGTGAAAGAAAGTATGCAATTAATGTATTTTCTTAGCGTGTGAGATTAGGTTTTCTGCAGAATTTTCCATGAATTATGTACTTAATGTGCTGTTGGGAAACTCTCCAACAATCATGAGCTCTTCTTATTGAATTGAGATAGTATTTTTTGAAAAAAAAAAAAGAGGTGAAATGAGTCATTAAATTATTAAATAAAGTTTATTACAAGAGACTCTACTCTTTCATAAAAATCAATATTTATCACATGTTTAATTATACATATGTAAAGTTATAGTACAAAAGCAAAATGTTTACATCAAATCACTCTATCAATATTCACTGGTTCTGATTTCAAATTTTAGGAACCGTTCACTATGGTTTCGATTCCAGTTCCAAGTCAAGGAATCGGAACCGAAACCGTTAGAAAAAATATTTATATATAATCTATAAATGAATAATAATAGTTTCTAAATTTTAGTGTTTTATATAAATATATATATATATATATATATATATATATATATGAAGTATAAAATACAAAATATATAAATAAATACTAATACCTTCTAAATTCTAGTCTTCTATTTGTATATAAAGTATAAAATATATAATATATAGATCAATACATTTAGCTTTTCAGTTATAGTATTTTATATATTTATATAATATAAGATATATAAATAAATACTAAAAGTTTCTAATCTATTGTTGTAACTAGGGGTGCATAAGTATGAATGTGTATCTTGTCAATGTTTAAAAAAAAAAAAATTGACAAAGAATTGTTGAAGAACCGGAACTGAACTGAACTCAACGGCTCTAGTTCCTGTTCCAAAATTAAAAAACCGTTAAGAACGGTTCCGGTTTTAGTTCCATCAAAAATTGTAAACAACTGTACTGCCTGCACCCCTACTTAGCACTCTTAAAACACCGAGATGGAGATTCGATTCTTTCACAGCCACTTCCACCTCACTTTTCCAATTCCACACGCAGCTAGCTCAATTCCATCAAGCAATTTGCTTAGTGGCACACATACCAGAGGTACTTGTATATATAGTTACTCGAAAAAAAAAAAACCTAGTTAATTACTGGATAAATGAGAAAGATAGTTTTGTAAAAAATGAAATTGGGAATGGGACATGATATTTGCTGTATTACTATGTTTTTGTACTCTTGGCCTTGCTCTCTTCTTGATTTTATAAATAAAGATAATGGAATAATTACTATTTAAAAACTTTAAAGGCGTCTTTTTAGAATAATTGTATTGTTTAGTACTTCTAATTATGTCATTTAATTTACAGAGTAAGTGGACTACCAATATCATTTCTAGATGGCATCAAATAAGTTATAAGATATTTACTCTTTCCAATATTGATTGAAGTGAACTACCTGTATATATTGGCCTCTAGAAATAATGTTCGTAGCCATTAAACAATGTAAGTCCTCTTTGCTTGAGCCAATGGAAGGAAGACTCGGACGACTTGGAAAAGTCGCTGGGTAGATTTTTCCACCAAAAACATCAAGACTAATATTTTGGCAGCACTGTGGAACTTTACTAGTCCACATAATAATTAATATATGGACCACTTGCTTTGAAAATTAGGACCTCTTTGATTTTCTTTGTCGCTGAAGAAGTTTGATATTAAAACTACCCCCGGTGTTATACGAGGATTTTTTATTTTATTTTATTTTTTTTGCAATATATAAGGATTTCTGTATATTCATATATTACCACAAGTTCCAGATCATTGATCCACTTATGATCTACTTTACAAATAATTAAATGCATCTTTAGCTCTCCATCACTTTTTGTGTGGTCAGGCTATACAAACTAACTATGACAAATAATAATTCTTATAACTTATAATGCCCTCAAAGAGACTTGAATGTTAGAATATTTTAAATAAAAAAAATATTTTATGTGCTTTTATGTATTATTTTTTAAAATTGAATTGTAATGTGATCATCGTTAATTGATGAGTTGGAGATATACTTGTTAATTTGTGGTCTAATTGACAGTATAATATTTATATTGTTATATTGCGATTTTTCAACTTTAGTTGGTGAGATTTAATCCTAGCCGCTTTATGGCAACAAATCTGGCCATGTTGATGAGCCCTTTGTACACATTACCAAATCCACCTTTACAGATAACTAATCCATCATCAAAGTTGTTGGTGGCCAACTAGATCTCAACAAGTGAGAAACGTCGATGCAACTCCTCCTCATCTAATGACAATGAGATGTTTATTTTGCTAGAGTTTGATTCCAAACAATTTAAATGGTAAACAATGAAATTCAATAGAGCGAGTACAAAAATTATACCTATTGCAGTCGTATTTATACTGCCAAAAGGTAAAACTAATTTTTCAAGTCTTGGAGTCCTTAATATCAGAGCAAGTGTTGTGAAAGCATGATTCACACTGGTGAGATTGTTGTCGAGGTTGCTCAACTTAAATATCTCTATTCCTTTGAGGATTAATTTTTCAATCTTTTTAGTGCCGGAATCATACTTGAGCTGCAAAGCTATGATTAGATTAGTCTTACCCTCCATTCGGTCTCATTCCATTATGGCTATATAGTTATGTGACGTATATTTGTAATTGGCAATATTCGATGTCAAAATTAAGTTTGATCGAGTTGTAATCTTTCATTCATATTCTTGTAATCGATCATGGAGTTGAAGAATTAGAATTTGGATTGTATTATTCATCAATGCATCATCTAAAGAATGCCTATACAAAGACTTTGGTTGATTGAAGCATTCAAGTGGTTACAACTGAGCATAGACGTCGTTGATCATGATTTGAGTGTCATTTAGTCCAAGTAAGTTAGTGAGGACACATAGTGTAATACCCCGCTCCAACACATGGTATGATATTGTTCGCTTTGGGCCTAAGTCCGCACGATTTTACTCTTGGGTTTTACCCCAAAATACTTCATACCATTTGAAGAGAACATACTACATATAAGTACATCCCCTTTTTCACACCCCAGGCGATGTGGGATTGAGCACCCTGTATCCTATTAGTGTGGTAGCTCAGCCTAGTGTCTATCTTCGCACCTGCCCACTCACACCCTTCCACAAGGGTTACTACAATCCACCCCTTATGAGGCCTGACGTCCTCATCGGCACACTTCCGACTGGGTTCAGGCTCTGATACCAACTGTAATACCTCGCTCTAACACATGGTATGATATTGTCCGTTTTGGGCCATAACCCGCACGGTGTCAAAACTTGTTGATCGAGTTATAATTTTTATTCAATCTTGTGCCTCGATCGTGGAAGATGAACAACAAGTGTCTCAATACCATGGATTCGATGAGAACATCACTTAGTACAGGTATGTGAGTAAGGACACTATATTTTGAGGTTTGGTGGACTTAGGATTTAAAAAATATGTTTTAAAACTGAAAATAGGATTTTTCGAAAGTCTCATCGGTCCCCAATTTTTAGGATCGATCCAACTTCTTTCGAGACTTTTGATTTTCTACATGTCTGAAAAGTCCCACCGGTCCCCAAAAAGTAGGACCAGTCCGACTTGGCCGATATGTGCGAAAAATTCCTTTAGTCCAAATTCGTTTCTTAATCAAACTAAAACTTCTCTAAAATGTTCCGAAGAGTTTTTAACTTGTTTTTCAAGTAGGATTATGACTCTCTCATCTATCAATACTATTTTATATTTTCTCTACAATTGTGCTTAAACAGATTATTATTTTTAGAGAGAAAGCTTTTTGAGAGTATTTTTAGGACAGAAAAATTCTCTTTGATTTTCTTTTGAGAGCACATACATATACACTGAGTGATCTTAGGGTGGTGTTCTTAATCTGATCGAGAGTATAGAAACTACTACAGAATTATCTAATTCGATCAGACATCGGTTTGTTTGGTTTCTTCTTGATGTTGTTTTAAAAGTGTAAAATAACTCGCAAGTGTACGAATCTATTAAAGTATAGATCAGCAAGAACGAGGTCGAATCCAAGGGAATGCTTTGAGAAGAAGAACTAACACAAATTCAAATTAATTTAAAACTAATCTAGTTTAAACAAAGTTTGGTTGATTTGTGAGAAATTAAACTAACATGAAAATAAAATATGTTAAACTGTTACGGCATAAATGTACAAATAAAGCCCTAACAGAAGCTCTAATCTTTCTCTAGTTCTGAGAGAAGATATGGGGAATTGGAACATCTCAAAAGCTTGATCCTTGATGAGGTACGTTCTAATCTACTTTGCCAATATAGACTTAGAATGTTTGTCAAATAGATTCCAAATGTGCCTCAACAATGTCACTCTGTTCCAAACTTCAATCTTGGGAATGCCTAGACTTCCTTAAGTTTAGGTCTCCAAATAAGCTTCAAAATTTCCAATTTCACATGTAGCTGATCAATTCCTTGAAGCAACGTGTTCACTGAATGATTAGTTAGTGGACAAATTAGAAAGATAGGTTTGTATATTAAATAAATGGTCCTGCTTGCCTCTTGCTCCCTTTTTTCCATTTCTTTCCATATTTTAAGCTGTCATACCTTCTCTTCAGTCCTACTTTTTATATTGGAAGATAAATTAGTCTTAATTTTTTTTTTTTTTATGACCAATAAGTCCTACGTAATTTCTTTTAAAACTAATATTGGAAGATAAATTAGTCTTAAATTTTTTTTTTATGACCAATAAGTCCTACGTAATTTCTTTTAAAACTAATATTGGAAGATAAATTAGTATTAATTTTTTTTTTATGACCAATAAGTCCTACGTAATTTCTGTAATACCCCAAAAAATTTAGGTGTCAATTTAATCTCTTTACATTATTACTTTATTTTATTAATTCATGTGAAATATTTTTTTTTTATATAAATTATCATTGTAGGTGAGTTACTTGTCTATTATACATACATTTTATCATTTTATGTGAATTGATATTAATTGTGTGTTATTTTATTTAAATGTTTTGGGTTGGGCTAGGGAGGAATTTGGGCTAGGATGAGTGAGCTAAGGTTATGTTTAAAATGATGGGCCTAGGGTTGAAATAATATTATTATTTCTATTGTTAGTATTATTAATTTGATTTTAATTAGTTTTCGGAAAATCATTAAAAGAATAATTAAGACAAAAAGGAAAAGAAAAGAAGAAGAAATTAGGGTTTGCCGTTGTTTTACGCACAGAACTAAGACGGAGTAAACGAAAGAGAGAAGGGAGTGACGATCGGGTGAACAAGTTAATTCGTCAGGAAAAAGGCAAGTTTAATTCTTCTCTTCCCTCTTGAATCCGTATGCATAGTTTAGGTTTGAAAATTTATTTATATTAAAAATTTGTAGTTAATTGCATGTTTATATTTTTCTGTTATTGATAAATTTTGTGAAATTTAACTGTGATGATTGTATATAGATTAGATTGATTTTGTTCATGTAAGGTTATATGCATATGTATTCACGTATATGCATATTGTGTTAAGAAAGAAATTATTTATGCATGAAATTTGTAGGTAAATAAATGTTAAATTGTGAACCTACTGTGTTGGGATTATCTTGTAAACAACTCTGAATACTAGGGAAAACAGATCGTGAATAATTTGGTTTTAAAATTTTGAATTTTGCGAAGAACCTTAGAACTTGTGAATTGGGGGTTTTTGATTCGGGTTGTTTCGGATGGGACTTTTTGCACCAATAGGTAGACGGCGTCGAGAGGAGAAAAACGGCGCAAAAATGGAGGCGAACGGTGGCCGGACCGTCGCCGGGAAGTCGCCGGCAGCGCGCTGTGCGCGCTGCTGGACGCGCTGGGGAAGAAGCCCCAGCGCAGGGACTTCCCCACGCGCTTGGCCGGCACGTGGGGCCGGCGCCGGGAAAAATGTTTTTGGGCCCCACTCGCGGGGGCCCACCACTGGGTCCACTTTGGGCCCATTCCGATATGTTTTGATATTTTTTTTGAATTTTTGAAATTTTTGGAAAAACTCAAAAATTTGAAAAATCATTTTTTAACAATACTTTCATGATTCAAAAAAATTCTGAAAATTTTATTGTATGATATTGGATGCTAAATACACTTAATTTTAAATTTTTAACTCAAAACAATTTTCCCTTGTTGTCCAATTAATTTTTAAAAGTACCCAAAAGCTGCCTTTTTCACTTTTTGTAATTTTAGAAAATACTTTTACAACTCCAAAAATTCCCAAATTTTTACTGTAACTCTCTGGAGGTTAAATACACCTTGGTTTAAAGTTTCAACTCAAAATGACCTTTCCTTGTTGTTCAATTGAATTTCAAAGTGTCCAAAAGCTGGTTTTTTTTCACTTTCTGTAATTTTAGAAAAATACTTCTGAAATTCCAAAAATTCTCAAAATTTTTCTGTAACTATTTAGAGATTAACTGACCTTGGGTTTAAATTTTCACCTCGAATTGAGCTTCCCTTGGTGTTCAATTAATTTTTAAAGTGCCTAAAAGTTGGATTTTCACCTTCTTTGGTTTATTAAAAATGTTTTTAAATTACAGAAAATTCCAGAATATTTTCTTAGTGCTCTTAGAAGTGAAATAGGCCCAGAAACCTAGATAAAAGTAAGTTTAGATCCCCTTGGAGATTTGAGTGCATTGGAGGTTGGTTTGGGGAATTGTTTCCTCTAATGGATGTTAAGTTATTTTGATTTAATCGATTGTGTTTATTATATATATAAATGCACATGGGATACTTGATTAAGGTTCACTTGTGAATGATTTGTCATATGGGGATAATTGCATAACTGATAATTCAAATTGGTAGTCTGTGCAAATTAAAAATCATAATACATCTTGTTTATTTATTATTTCATATTGGGAATGCATTTGTATTTTTATTTGGCATGTAAGGATTGCCCGGCGTGTCAGGATCGTCCATACCTAATAAGGTATCTATATTTTTATTTGGCATGTTAGGTGTCAATTTAATCTCTTTACATTATTACTTTATTTTATTAATTCATGTGAAATGTTTTTTTTTTTATATAGATTATCATTGTAGGTGAGTTGCTTGTCTTTTATACATGCATATTGTCATTTTATGTGAATTGGTATCAATTGTGTGTTATTTTATTTAAATGTTTTGGGTTGGGCTAGGGAGGAATTTGGGCTAGGATGAGTGGGCTAAGGTTATGTTTAAAATGATGGGCCTAGGGTTATAATAATATTATTATTGTTATATTTATTATTATTAATTTGATTTTTATTAGTTTTAGGAAAAACAATAAAAGAATAATTAAAACAAAAAGGAAAAGAAAAGAAGAAGAAATTAGGGTTTGCCGTTGTTTTATGCACAGAACTAAAAGAGAGTAAACGAAAGAGAGAAGGGAGTGACGATCGGGTGAACAAGTTAATTCGTCAGGAAAAAGGCAAGTTTAATTCTTCTCTTCCCCCTTGAATCCGTATGCATAGTCTAGGTTTGAACATTTATTTATATTAAAAATTTGTAGTTAATTACATGTTTATATTTTTCTGCTATTGATAAATTTCGTGAGATTAACTATGATGATTGTATGTAGATTTAATTGATTTTGTTCATGTAAGGTTATATGCATATGTGTTCATGTATATGTATATTGTGTTAAGGAAGAAATAATTCATGTATGCAATTTGTAAGAAATAAATGTTTAGTTGTGAACCGACTAAGTTGGAATTATATTGTAAACAACTCTGAATCCTTAGGAAAACAGATCGTGAATTATTGGATTTTAAATTTTTGAATTTTGCGAAGAACCCTAGAACTTGTGAATTGGGGGTTTTTGATTCGGGCTGTTTCGGATGGGGCTTTTTGCACAAATAGGTAGACGGCGTCGAGAGGAGAAGAACGGCGCAAAAATGGAGGCGAACGGTGGCCGGAGGAGGCCGGACCGTTGCCGGGAAGTCACTGGTAGCGCGCTGTGCGCGCTGCTGGACGCGCTGGGGAAGAAGCCCCAGCGCAGGGACTTCCCCACGCGCCTGGCCAGCGCCTGCCGGCGCGTGGGGCCGGCGCCGGGAAAAATGTTTTTGGGCCCCACTCGCGGGGGCCCACCATTGGGTCGACTTTTGGCCCATTCCGATATATTTTGATATTTTTTTTGAATTTTTGAAATTTTTGGAAAAACTTAAAAATTTGAAAAATCATTTTTTAAAAATACTTTCATGATTCCAAAAATTCTGAAAATTTTACTGTATGATATTGGATGTTAAATACACTTAATTTTAAATTTTCAACTCAAAAAAATTTTCCCTTGTTGTCCAATTAATTTTTAAAAGTACCCAAAAGCTGTCTTTTTCACTTTTGTAATTTTAGAAAATTCTTTTACAACTCCAAAAATTCCCAAATTTTTACTGTAACTCTCTGGAGGTTAAATACAGTTGGGTTTAAAGTTTCAACTCAAAATGATCTTTTCTTGTTATTCAATTGAATTTTAAATTGTCCAAAAGCTGGGTTTTTCACTTTCTGTAATTTTAGAAAATACTTCTGAAATTCCAAAAATTCCCAAAATTTTTCTGTAACTGTTTAGAGATTAAATGACCTTGGGTTTAAATATTCACCTCGAATTGAGCTTTCCTTGGTGTTCAATTAATTTTTAAAGTGCCTAAAAGTTGGATTTTCACCTTCTTTGGTTTATTAAAAATGTTTTTAAATTACAGAAAATTCCAGAATATTTTCTTAGTGCTCTTAGAAGTGAAATAGGCCCAGAAACCTAGATAAAAGTAAGTTTAGATCCCCTCGGAGATTTGAGTGCATTGGAGGTTGGTTTGAGGAATTGTTTCCTCTAATGGATGTTAAGTTATTTTAATTTAATCAATTGTGTTTATTATATATATAAATGCACATGAGATACTTGATTTAGGTTCACTTGTGAATGATTTGTTATATGGGGATAATTGCATAGCTGATAATTCAAATTGGTAGTCTGTGCAAATTAAAAATCATAATACATCTTGTTTATTTATTATTTCATATTGGGAATGCATTTGTATTTTTATTTGGCATGTAAGGATTGCCCGGCGTGTCAAGATCGCCCATACCTAATAAGGTATCTATATTTTTATTTGGCATGTAAGGATTGCCCGGCGTTTCAGGATCGCCCATCCCTATTAATGTATTAATGCATTATAATCGACATATCATGATTGCATAGATTTCATAAAATACATACATATGTATCTTTATTTGTGAACATAAAGAAGGGGATCATTTTTACATTGTAAGGGTTGTTGAGGAAATATATGAGATGATTTGTATCTTTAAAAGTATGAACTGAATAAGGAATAAACTGAGGGGTTGAACGTATATTTATCTATTGTGTCCCTCACATTGAGGGTATGTATATTGATTCTCTGATTGGGATGTAGTAGATAGAACTTGCTCGTGGGTTTAACCCACTTTGTTGATATTTCAGGTCCCAAGCAGTTTCCCCCGCGAGGATAGAGTACTAGGGTTGGGCGTGACAGACATCTACTCTCACCAGTCTCAGGATAGGAATCTACTTTTTCTTCAGGAGTAAAACTATAAACTCATTTAGAGGTTTTGGTTTTGGATTTCAATTTAAGTGTTGAACTTTTATTCCTTTCTGGTTAAGGGGTCCTTGAGTTACGGGACTTCCAAATTGTATTACCAGAATTTAATGATTTACTTATCAACTATTTCAATTCAATGGAATTTCTGTTCAGCTTTTAGCAATTGTTCTATTTCTGTCTTTTGCATCTATGGTTGTTGCTATCAGTGGTTAATATTCCTCAGGTTTTGTGTATGGGACTGGCCACCTCATGCACGAAATTTTCTGGGGGGTATTTCAGTTATAAAGAAAATTTTTGAGAATTTATTTATCGTTTAATGAAAAAGTAAGACTCATTGGTTCTAAAAAAAAATTTTAAAGACTTATTTATCTTTTAATAAAAAAAAAAATAGGACTTAACAATAATTTTTTCTTTTTTTTCCTGACAAAAATACATTACATTTTCATCATTTTAGCCATAATACACACAAAAAGAAACTTCCAAAGCAATACAAGTTGGTCAATGGCCTAATCTAAAAACAATCTACTGAAAACAGCCAAAAGCAAGATGCGTGCCATTTGCAATGAAGTTTCACAGTGATGCCAAATAACGCTATTTTCTGAGCTAGCTTTTTCTTTTTGGTGGAAAATCTGCCATAGACTTTTACAGGTCTTCCTAAACTACTATTTTTTGACCCAACCAGTACTCTCAACGCGACTTTAACAACCCACTCGTTGGGCTGCTCTCTCTCTCCCATCCTTGGCTGTGGAAAATACATTCTCTTTGATTCTGTCCAGAGCACCAAAAAAATCATGTACCTTTCTCATATTAGAATCATCAGCACCGTCTATCTTTTCCACCATCTTTTATTGACCAGAGCAGGTGACTCGCCTGTCCCTCTCCAATATTACCAGGTAGATGATATTGCCGTTAACTGCGGTTCCTCTGGTAATTCATCTGCTTTTGATGGCCGGGAATGGATCGGAGATATGGGTTCGAAATTCATTTCACCAAAAGAAGCAAAAGGCAAACCAATTAGCTCATCAGCAACTGTCCATCAATCACTTTTTGCCGATCCTGTTCCCTACATGACCGCTCGGATCTCTCGTGCTCAATTCACCTATACATTTCAACTCAAACCAGGCCAAAAGTTCATTCGCTTGCACTTCTTTCCAGCTTCATACCCTGGTTTTGAAAGATCTAAGGCCCTTTTTACAGTTAAAGCAGGTCCTTACACCCTCCTCAGCAACTTCAGCCCTTCCCTTACTGCTGATGATTTTGGTGTACGTTATTTTGCAAAAGAATTCTGTGTGAACATTGAAAAAAATCAAGTATTCAGCATAACATTCTCTCCATCTAAAAGTAGTGCAACTGATGATGTTTATGCTTTCGTCAATGGAATTGAGATTGTCTCCATGCCCACCGGTCTTTATTACACTCCCGATGGTGATTTGGGCCCTCATGTCTTTGGCAACAAGTTTTTCCGATACAATATTGATAACGGCACTGCACTAGAGATGCTTCACCGCTTAAACGTTGGAGGCAGATCCATTATGTCGGTAGAAGATTTGGGCATGTTCCGTATGTGGTCTGATGACAAGAATTACTTGTTACAATCAACTCTTTTGCGAGTCAGTACGAGCCATATGATCACATTCACAAACATACCCACATATTCTGCACCACTTAAAGTTTATCAAACAGCTTGGTCAATAGGTTCAAACCAACAAACGAACCAAGTGTACAACTTGACATGGAAATTACCAGTAGATTTGGGATTCAGATATCTGGTTAGGCTCCATTTCTGTGAGCTTGAACCCACCATCACTGAGAGGGACCAGAAACAATTTGATCTCCTGATAAACAATAAGATCGTAGAGTCTGATGCAGATGTGATCAAATGGAGCAGTGGAAATGGGGCTGCAGTATATAGGGACTGTGTGGTAATGATGAAAGGAGATCAGTTGGAGTGCAAGCGTGATCTAATCATAGCTTTGAAGCTCAAATATGGGTCGAGCACTAAAAAAATTGATGCAATCCTCAAAGGAATAGAGATATTTAAGTTGAGCAACCCCGACAACAATCTCGCCTGCGTGAATTGTGTTGTCAAAACACATGCTCTGATATCAAGGACTCCAAGACTCCAAAAATTAGTTTTAGCTTTTGGCCGTATAAATCCGATTGCAACAGGTATAATTGTTGTACTCACTTTATTGAATATCATTGTTTTTCATTTAAATCGTTTGGAAACAAACTCTAGTAAAATAAACATCTCATCATCATTGGATGAGGAGAAGTTGCACCGGCGCTTCTCACTTGTTGAGATTCAGTTGGCAACGGACAACTTTGATGATGGGCTAGTAATTGGTAAAGGTGGATTTGGTAATGTGTACAAGGGGTTCATCGACAGGACCAGTTGTGTTGCCATAAAGCGGTTAAATTCACAATCCAAGCAAGGGTGCCAGGAGTTTTGGGCTGAGATCCACGCGCTTTCCAAGCTTCGTCACAATCATCTCGTCTCTCTAATTGGCTACTGTGATGATTGTCAGGAGATGATCCTGGTCTATGAGTACATGGCCCAGGGGACCCTTGCTGACCATCTCCACAAAGCTAGTAGAAATGGCAGTAGTGGTAATTCTCCTCTTTCCTGGGAACAACGACTCAACATCTGTATTGGTGCTGCACGTGGGTTGGAGTTCTTGCATATGAGTAGCGGTGCCCACCATGGAATCATACACCGTGATGTGAAGAGCTCAAACATTTTGTTGGATGAAAATTGGGTAGCTAAGATTTCTGATTTTGGGTTGTCCAAAATGGACACTGCAAGCGTATCGTGCAGCCACATTAGCACCAATGTTAAAGGCACATTCGGGTATCTGGATCCAGATTATTTCATGACTCAAAGACTAACTAAGAGATCAGACGTATATGCGTTTGGTGTGGTATTGTTGGAAGTGTTGTGTGGGAGGCAGGCTGTGGATTTAAAACTTGAGGAGGAGGAGCATAGTCTAGCTCTATGGGCCCAACAATGCATTCAAAAAGGAAGAATTGATCTGCTCGTTGATCCCAGTGTGAAGGAGCAAATCTCACCCAATTGTTTAAGAGGGATTGCGGAAATTGCCAGCAAATGCTTGCATGATAAACCAAATGAACGGCCTACAATGACTGAAATAGTGGCTAGACTTGATTTAATTACATTGGAGATGCAGAGGAGGGCTGACTCTTATACAGAGCAAGAGGTAATCGATGTTGGTGGGACTTGCAACATGAGTATTGATTGCAGTATTACGTCCGAAGATTCTCCGTCAATCTCTGGGCATTACAATATACCTCCTACCGAGGTAATAGATGAAAGCACGGTGGTGAAGAGTATTTCACCAGCAGGAACAACTAAAAATATGGAAGTTGGGAAACAAAAGAAGGATTACGATTCTAATCAAGGTCGGTGGTCGGGGTGGCGGTTGTGGGACTCGCTTTGGCATAGAACGGGACCTTCAAAGACAAAAGCTTATGATCCACTGCGAGAAGAATATTATCGTCGCTTCTCACTGCCATATATTCGAGCCGCCACTAATAATTTCGATGATAGCCTCCTAATAAATAAAGGTTGTGATTGTAAGATTTACAAGGGTTATATCAAAAAAATAGGGAAGGTTGCTATCGAACGGTACTTGACCCAAAATAATTTTTGTAATCCTTATGGAATGAGGTTTCAGGAACTGTCCCCTTTTCGATGCATCAACGTCGTGTCCTTGGTTGGGTACTGCTATGACGTGCATGAGAGGATCATTGTGCATGAATACATGGCCAATGGGAGCCTATCTGACCGTCTTCACATTACCAAGAATGATATTCCTCTGTCTTGGAAGCTAAGGCTCCAAATCTGCATCAGTGCTGCACGGGGACTGAACTACCTTCATACAGGTGGGGTGCATACATGTATCCATGGTGACGTGACCAAAAAAATTGAGCGGACAATTATCCATGGTGACGTGAAGCCGTCCAATATTTTCTTGGATCAAAACTGGGTTGCAAAGATTGGAGGTTTCAGGTCGTCTATGGTGCTTCCCGGGGACCAAATGTTCATCACCACAAATGTTGCGGGCACACCAGGCTATGTCGATCCAGAGTATTGTCATACTTCACTTTTTTCAACAAGATGTGATGTTTACTCTTTTGGCGTGGTGTTGCTTGAAGTGTTGTGTGCGAGGAAAGTAGTATCTATGGAAGTCGAGAATGAGCAGAGTATTCTAAGCATGTGGGCTCTAAAGTGCGTAGAAGAAGGGTCGGTTGAACAGATCATTGATCCATATCTGATCGGGAGTATTATATCGCCTGAGTCTTTAAACGTGCTTGTGGAGATTGCTAGGAAATGCTTGCTTCCCAGAGGGACTGATCGCCCTTCAATGACTGATGTTGTGCGCACACTCGAGCTTGCTCTGGAACTGCAGGAAACTGCTGATGAGAATGAGGTAATCCACTATTCTTTCTTTATATTTTCAACCTAGCTAAACAATGTTTAGTATATATATAGGCAAAATAAAGGATGTTGGTGGTGGATAATGCATTTTTTTTTAACTTGTAAGCAAATGTCGAGTAGTTTGCTGAACCAATTCCGACTTCATGGACCCATACCTAAGTCCAATTCTGATGGCGAAATGACTTATGACTACATGATTTTTTTAAAACACTAAATGCTATGCATAGTTCACCACAAGTTTGATACAATTAATTGCTGTAGCAATGCGTGGTCTGGGACTCGGGCTTGTAATCGCATCTTGCAATTTCTCAAAGACTATTAAGTATCAAGTTCAAGTACGTTGATATATATATATATATACTAATATTGTACGTTGCATGCGACAATTTGAGCACCAAATTAAAACGTGGATTCTCCAACTTGTACGTTCATCGTCTTACTCCTTATTAGTCTTTGTAAATGTTTTACTTTTATTTGATTTGTCATTACACTAATACTAAAGAGAGTTTATTCACCAATATGTTTTAAACCTTATACGTACTAAGCATCATAAATTTGCTTTAAAGTAGTGGTTTCATGGGGACGACACTTCCATTGACAACTTCAGATTGATCGAGTCGTGTCATGGTGGAGAAACACTTTGCATTGTTCATCATCACTACATTATTAAGAATACTTTCATCAGGATATCATTCATATTTGTCTGATTTATTATGTTACTTGTCATATTACTTGCGCGTGTATACTGATCGGAAGATATACTTTCATGAGGAAATGTGTATAATTGCTTACTAGTTTGTTGAGTTCATTTTATCTAATCGGGAAGATATGGTCTCTTTGTTTGAGCGTGTTTGTGAAGATTGCTAGGAAATGCGTGTCTGAGAGCGGAACCGAAAGGCCCTCGAATGAATGGTGCAAACTCGAGCATGCTCTGCAACTGCAGGAATTTGCTGACGGTGCAGTGGAGAATTAGGTAATCAACTACTCTCTCTCTCTATCTATATATATATAAATATATATATTTACCTTCTAAAAACTATATATAATTTCTGTAGCAATGTATGGTCTATAGGACAATTTCAGGGAAAAAAAATGTATAAGCAACTGGTAAATATTTCACTTTAAAATACACTGACATTGGTGCATGCAGGCACCAATGTTAGGTTGATATACACTAACATTGGTGCATGCAGTGACAAGCAGAAGGAACATTTAGCAATTTACATAAATTTTAAACTATTACTAAGGATTTTTCACTCTTCTTCACCGCAGTGACAAGCAGAAGGAACCTCTGTTAACTATTCTTGATTCTTCATCATATTTGCAAGACATCGAGCTCTCTGGCCCCCGCTGAATAACTTGTATTCTTGTAAAACTTAATATAGATTGGATTCCATGCATCTTTTAAGAGATATATATATATATATATATATATATATTCTAGACATTTGTGTCACATGCAAAAATCAACAATGCAAATTGGAAACAATTAAGTGAAAAATAAAAGTCTGTTAAATTTGAAACAAAATCACCATTGAAACAATGTAATACTATTCTTTTTCTTTTTCCTTCCTCGAATATTTTTTACTAAAATTTCATTTATGGATGAAACATTAGTCGTTCATTATGAAATACCACTGGAAGCCATTCTTCCCCTGAACTTAAGTTCTTTAGGATCAATAAGTCCTACTTTTCTAATTAAACGATAAGTCCTCAAAAAAAAATTCTTTAGGACCAAGAAGTCCTACTTTTGATTTTTTTTTTCATTTAAGTCATAAATCATTACATATTTCATTTACACCATAAATAAATAGAAGTAAAATTTTATAATTATAAATGTATCCAAGAATTCATATATAATCTATTTTGTATATATTCATTTAAGTTCTAATTAGTTACTTAATAATATTGAATAATAATTAATTTAATTTAAATTCAATTCAAAAAACTCATGTAGAATAGGCGATTTTAGTACCAAAAAAATTAATTATTCTATAAAAAATTAATAAAATGTACTTTTTTACCTTTTATTCAAAATTTATGTGTACTTTTGTAAGGATAATTTGAGTCAAAATTTTATATCTAATATTACAAATAGTATATATAGTTTATTAAGGGTATAAATTGAAGATTTAGTGATTTAGGACTTAAATGGAAAAAAAAATTCAAAAGTAGACTTATTGGCCTAAAAGAAAATTTTTAGGACTTATTTGTCTTTCAATGGGAAAGTACAACTTGTTGGTCCTAAAGAAAAAAAAATAGGACTTATTTATCTTTTAATGGAAAAAGTAGGACTTATTGGTCATAAAATAATTTTTTTAGGACTAACTTGTCTTTCAATAGGAAAAGTAGGACTTAACAGTAATTCTCCCAAAAAAAATTGTGGTAGACATCAGAGTGTCTATATGTGTGTGTCTATATATATATATATATGTTTTTTTTGGGGTGGGGGTGGGTTGAAGCTTGTCCAAAAGGTTATGTGAAACCTAAAAGGGGTTGGGTTCCACGCTCTAAGCGCAAACAAGGATGATGGGTCAGGTTCTGGAATCCAGAATGAGATAGTCAAAGCCAATTCGAGTGATGGTTGGACCCAAGTTAGCAACATAAATGCAAGGAAAGATGGGTCATTAAAGGGTCTCAACTTTCCGCTATCTCCTGTATAGGTATTTTCGGTCTATGGCAAACTTTCTGATGTTAGACAGTTTTAGTAGGTTTCATATTATATATATCTATATATTTTTTAGAGAGAGTTTAATTTTGGGTACTAATTTTTATTTATTTATTTTAGTTTCCTTTTGGAAATAGATTTCCTTTTTTTTGTTAGAATTAGGATTTCTACAAGTTTTCTTTTGTTTTTAGTTTTCTTAGTACTGTTAGGATTATGATTTCTCTATTATAAATATATGGACTACCATTGGACAGAAATCAATCAATTTATCAATAATATATCAATTGCTTTGCAATTTTCTATTAACTTTGTAGATTCAAAGTTGTTTATCGTGTTCGTGTGCGAATGTTAATAACTTTTGCTCTGTCAGTTGGTATTAGTACCTTATCTTTTCCTCGACTGATGACAAATGGTCGTAGTGGTGGCAACTTCTCTAGCGACGAAGATCGACAAGGAGTGGCTCTTTCAAATGCCAAATTCCAAGACTTTCAACATGAAACCCAACAAGCGTTGTTAGATACCTAGCACATGATGCAGGATATGTAAGCTTCCCTTGATAGGCTTACATTGGGTATTGATCAGAACTACGATAACAATAGGTTGTGTAACAACAACATAGATTGTGTTCATCCTGTTCGTGATAGTTACCCTATCTCGCCGTGTAGGCAGCCAACCTACGAGGAAGACTTCCGTGATGATGAGGACTACGCTGAAGAGGTGTTTGGGGGACACAGAGGTGCAGGAAGATATCGAGATTGTAGAGACTGTGATTCTAGGAATTTTCGTATGAAGATGGACCTTCCCAATTTTGATGGTCACCTTCATATTGAAGATTTCTTGGATTGGGTAGCATAAGTTGAGAGATTCTTTGATTACATAGATATCCAAGAAGAGAAGAAAGTGAAATTGGTAGTGTACAAACTAAAGGGAGGAGCTTCTGCATAGTGGGAATAGTTACAGGCTTTTCATACACAACAAATCAAGGCACCGATTCGCTCTTGGCAAAAGATGAAATGTTTGCTGAGAACTAGGTTTCTGCCATTAGATTATAGCAGACCCTATTTCAGCAATATCAGATTGTAAGCAATGAAATAGAATAGTTCAGGCCTATAATGAAGAATTTAATCGGTTGTCCTCGCGTAATGATTTGATGGAAACTGAGATGCAGCAGGTTGCTCGGTACCTGAATGGATTTCGATCGACCATCCAAGATAGGGTTTCTATACAGCTGGTTTACACCACAATTGAGGCCCTTAATGCAGCATTGAGGGCAGAAACGTAGTTGGAAAGGTCGATATCACATGTTGGTTCCAAAAGTTTCTTTGATTCGTCGCGCTCTGCAATGAACAAGGGAAAATTGGTCACGAACACGCAGACTTCCACCCCAACAACGTGTGAATCAACTAGTTTTGGTACACAGTCGAAGAATGCAGGTGTAGTTTCTACAAGAAATCAGGAAGCACCCAAAAATAATCCTTACACTCGGCTAGGTCTAGAGAAATGTTATTGATGTAGGCAGCCAAGGCATCAATCTAATCAGTATCCTAAGAGAGGCACAATAAATCTGGTAGAGCCTGAAGACGTGGAGGATCAAGAGGAGGATACTAAAGATAGTCTTCTCTTCTATGATGAAGATGACGTGGTTGGAGATGATGAGGGAGAATTTCTTTCACATTCCCTAGTAGTCCGTAGATTATTGTTAGCCCCTAAGAAGGAGGAACATCCGTAGAGGCACAATATATTTCGGATAAGGTGCACTGTCAATCGAAAAGTCTGCGATGTTATTATTGATAGTGGCAGCAGTAAGAATATCTATCAAAGACGATTTCAAAAATTAGGGCTGAATACAGAGAAGCGTCCAAGTCTCTATAAAATTGGCTAGATTAAGAAATGGGCAGAAACAAGAGTCACAGATATTTGCTGAGTTCCTTTTTCGATTGGAAAAAAAAATATGCTGACGAGATGTTGTGTGATGCTACTCATAGGGGAAAAAGACAATGTTTATTTGTTCATCAAAGGTGAGCAGAAGATTGTGTTAGGTCCCATGGTAGAAGAAGGTTTTTTCAAGGCTTCACCAGCTAAGGGAAAATCAGTTCTTTTGATTGGCAATGAGTAGTAGTTTTTAGAGGAGGCTAAAAAGTCCAGTCCATTGAGATTCTAACATTGGTGGTTAAAGAAGAGGTGTTTAGTACTCTTTCTACTATCCCTATAGTATTACAGCTCATGCTTGAAGAGTTCAAGGAGATCATTCCCAATGAGCTACCTAGTGGGTTACCCCTTATGCAAAACATTCAACACCATATTGATCTTGTCCCTGGTGCTTGAAATACTTCCTACAATCTCACGCATGAGGTGGCTAGTCTCATACACAAAATATAAAGAATACTAACAATTGATAGAATGCAAGCATAAAATACAAGGATAACAGAATAAATAAATAAATGTGAAAAGAAAACTTTAACTGAGATGATGAATAAAATAAAATAAAATTGAGAATCTGAACAATACAACTTAGAAGTCCTGTAACTCAACGACCTCTAAACTCAAAATATAATAAAGATTAAATAATCTAAAACAACGTTCCAATAAAGTTCATATCCTGAACATAAAGAAAGGAATAGGTCTCTACTCTGAAAACTGATAAGAGAGGATGACTGCGACAATTTACGAACTCAAGACTCTATCCTCACGATAGAACCAGCCTAGGACCTGAAATATCAACAAAGTGGGTTAAACCCACAAGCAAGTTCCCTCTACTACCACCTAATCAAAGAGCTGGTAAACATATCCTCTATATGAGGACAGTAAAAACATATAGATATGACTATACCATTTTATCATTTAATTTTCTGTCTTAGAAATAATTAGAACTATGTTCTGAACCAACTCGTCCATTATCACAATAAAGATAAAATAAATTTCTAAGTTCGAACAAGTGGCAATCCTAATATGCCTAAACACATAACTAAATTTCTTATTAAGTATTAGACAATCTTGACATGCCTATACTCGTATTTTATGAATACTTTATTAGGTATTGGGCAATCTTAACATGCCTCCAAATATAATGCACAGATACTTTATTAGGTATTAGGCAATCCTAACATGCCAAGCAATCCTGACATACCTCCAAATATAATATACAAATACCTTATTAGGTATTAGCCAATCCTGACATGCCTAGCAATCCTGACATGCCTCCAAATAATTTTATAAATACCTTATTAGGTATTAGCCAATCCTCCAAATAATTTTATCAATACCTTATTAGGTATTAGGCAATCCTGAAATATCTTCCCATAAACTTAAACACAACATATACGTATAAACATAAGTGCTAACATATTTGAAACTATCATAATCCACAAGAAAACGAAATAAAACTATTTAAAACAGAAATGTCCATTCTCCTTTGTTCACAATAATAACTAAATAAAGAAAAGAATAACACACCACTTCAACATTCATCTTGCATACAATCCAACTACCTAAAACAAAATAAAACAACATAAACAACCATAAATTTAAAGAATGATCAACCATAAATTTAAGAATTTCCAAAACACAAGATAAACACAAAATTCCATCTTTAAAGTACATTTTTTGTGCTAATTCTACATCTAAGAGAACTTATTTCATTATGAAATTAAAGTCCCATGTGTATTATGTCCTTAAAATATAAATTTGAATTTTTAAAAAATTTCTGGAATTTAAAAATATTTTTTCTATTTTTTTCAATTTAAAAATGATTTAAAAATTTTAAAAAATATTTAAATATCCCGGATTGAGCCCAAACTAGGCCTAGAGATTGGGCTTGGTGAGTGGGACCTAACTGTCCCTTTTCCTGTCCCCGCCGGCCTTCAGAGATTGCTGCAAGCTCCCCCACACGCTGGCGGCACGCATGGGCGTGGCACGTGCGCTGGGTCTCCTTCTTCCCCAGCTAGCGAGCACTATTCCAGCGCGTGCCAGCCCCTTCTGGTGGCTTTTTCGGCCACTTACGGCCTCCGTTCGCCTCCATTTTTACACCAATCTTCTCCTCTTGGTCTAAGCTATCTATTGGTATGAAAAGCCCTTTCAATCATAGCCCGAATCAAAAACTCCTAATTTTTAAATCTAGGGTTCTTCAACTAGAAATCAAAATTAAATTCAAATTTCTCAACAGTCTAATTTCTAATGATCAAGGGTCATTTACCAGAACAAGAACAACACAAAAGGAAACGGATTAACATCCTTCAACAACCATAGGTTCATGTTCACAAGAATTTACAACAGAAATTAAACAGAATTTCATACATAATAATATGCTCACACATACTATCAAACAACACAAAATTTAATCCATGTTTACAAGTTCGAAGGGGAAGTGAAGAGATTGAACTTGCCTTATGATTTTGAGCAAAATCACTTTCTCTCCTTTTTTCTGGTGTCTACCGTTCTCTCACTGTCTGTGCGTGGGAACTACTGAACTCTAATTTCTTTTTCTTTTATTTTCTTTTCTTTTCTAGAATTACTAAATTAATTCCTAAATATTTAAAATAAATAAATAAATATAGATATATTTAGCCCACCTATATATAAATATGTGTAAATATATATAGCCCAACCCAATAGTCTAGCCTAACCTGAAAAGTAATTAAAAATAAAAGAAAATGCAGCCCAAAAATCCACATCTTATTTAAAAGAAAAATTTACATTTAAAATAAATATTTCACAAACATTTAAAATCAATCAACACTTAGCAATCAAATCAATCATCCACATTAAACAAAAAAATAACAGCCATTAACAAAATTAACTAAAACATTTAAAACACCACAAAAATAAATAATTTAAATAATTAAAAATTCAAA
Source organism: Cornus controversa (assembly GCA_026545225.1). Lineage (NCBI taxonomy): Eukaryota > Viridiplantae > Streptophyta > Magnoliopsida > Cornales > Cornaceae > Cornus > Cornus controversa. The sequence goes on from CM048845.1 coordinate 123,317,422, forward strand.
TTAAATATCCTTAAATTACGGGGTATTACAGTGCTAGTTTGCCGAATTTACCGCACTATCGCATGAGCCCAAAGGAGAGTCAGATTCTGCAGGAACAAGTTGAGGAGTTGATTCAGAAGGGTTTCGTGCAAGTGAGTATGAGTTCATGTACTGTTCCAGCTTTGCTAGTGCCAAAGAGAGATGACAATTGGCGTATGTGTATAGACAATAGAGCCATCAACAAGATCACCATCAAATACATATTTCCAATACCCCAGCTGGATGATATGTTGGATATGTTGGCTGGTTCGAAAATCTTTACGAAGATTGATTTGAGAAGCGGCTACCATCAATATCGTATTTGACCAGGGGACGAATAGAAGACTGCTTTCAACACAAATGAGGGTTTGTACGAGTGGTTAATGATGCCATTTGGACTGTCTAATGCTCTTAGTACCTTCATGAGACTTATGAATCAGATATTAAAGCCTTTCATTGACAGATTCGTTGTTGTTTATTTTGATGATATTCTGATTTATAGTCGGTCAGAATCGGATCATATATTGCACTTGAGAGAGGTACTTACAGTTCTATAGCAAAATAAGTTATACATTAATATGAAAAAGCACTATAGCTTTAGGACCGACAATTTACTATTTTTGAGGTTCGTGGTGAGTGCTGAAGGAATTCGGGTTGACAAGGAGAAAATTCGAGCAATTCGAGAATGGCCCACTCCGAAAGTAATAGGTGTGAAGATTTCAATAGTAGCTGATAAGAGATTATCAAATTTTGTGCTTCATTATTCTCATTAACTAATAACTAATCTTATTAAGCAATTCAGAGTTTGTTGTATTGATTTCTTTCCTATTCTCCTCTAAAATTTATCTGTCTTTTTTTTTATCTTAGTTTTCAAACTTTTATTCAAGTTATTGGCTTGAAAAGTCTCCTCAAATAATTCATTAAAAGCAACTTTAAACTTTGAAGGATTTTCATCTTCCTTTTCAACTTCAGTTCCGGTATAGCTATTAGCATCATCTTCAGTGTCAGCATCTAATTAAGAAGTCTCATTTTTGGAAGTATTTGGAGGTTCTATAATTGCAACCTAAGAAACTTGAGCAATCTCATTAGCCTCAGATTAAGTATTACTATTAGATTCAGAAAAATCGGAAAGTGTGGCTTTCATAACCTTTACTTTAAATTCCTTCTTTTTTTCCTTTTATCTTTCGACTCTTCCTTTTTTTTTTTTTTTTGGACATTCACCTAAAAAGTGACCCTTTTCACCACAATTTCAACAAATGTTCTCTTTAGAAACTTTCTTCTTCCTAGATTTCTTAGAGTCCTTATTGTTATATTTATTCCTCAAATATTTCTTAAACTTCCAAGGAAGTAAGACAATTTCATCATCAGTGCCACTACTAGCATCACTTTCAATAACCTCTTTAACAACTTTTAGTGCAAGGTTTTTACCTTTCCTAGTTGGAGGACTGCTTAGTTTATAAGTCTGGAGTGTTCGTACTAAATCAATTACTCTGATTTGATCAATATCTTTGTTTTCCTCAATAGCAGTGACTTAATCTGCAGTAGGCATGTTTTTTTAAGTGTGTAGTTCCTCTAGTCATGAATTTGCATATATTTTAATTATATTTTTATGGTTGAGAAAACAAGTAAATAAGTGAATGTCACTAAGTGGTACACACTACAGTGAAAAGACAAGTGAATGTGTACCGAATATGCAGATCTCAAGTTATTTTATTTGAATTTATAGAAAATAAAATAATATTTGGCACTTTTTATTACCAATAGTTCAACAACTTCACAAAATTAGTACATGTTGGCGAGTGTATGAGCAGCCCAATTGGTTGTGATACATGAGTTTAGTTGCACATGTGAATAGCATAGATTCCTTTACATTCTTCTGATTATAACCATCCATGTTTAAATATGGCAAACTACTTTGCACTTTCAAATTGATTTGTTTCAATTTTTAAAAATGCAATACTTTAACAGTAAAATATGAAAGTTTTACTGCACCGTTGTAACATTTTGACTGCATATATTAAGTTAAAGTTTTACTACACATTTTAAATAATTTTATTTCTAAAGACAAAACTTAAAATCCGTGTACATTGAGGAACAGTGAAAAAATGTCAAATACGTAAATACTATTTAAAACTTGACATATTTATAATTAGGTCATCTAAAATGGTCATAAATTAAATTAACCTTTGAATATATATGTGCCTGAAAAAAAAAAAAAAAAAAAAAGAAGAAAAGAATGCAACAGATGAGCTGTTCTAGTTCTATTGGGGTTGGTTAGGACTGGTTTGGGCTCCGCTTTGTTTTTAGTTATTTTTTCTTGTTTTTGTTCATTGGCCCAAGTGGCCCAAACCATTTATGGATCATTGTACAGTTTACACTTTACACGCACATTCGACTTTCTGAATTAATTGGAATCACCTCAAAGAAATCCTAAAAAAGATTCAATCATGGAATTAACTAGTGGCGCTCCTCACTATCAAGGCAAATCTGGTTTTACTTTTACATTACTTTGATACTTCTCCTTCCAAATAAAGCCCTAGCAGAAGCTATAAGGTTTAAAATATTTCTCCAGTTGCAAGCCCTAGCAGGTCTATGGGAAATTAGAACGTACATGTCAGAAGCTTCAATCATTGACATGGCGCGACGGTGACTCAGCAGTCGCCCACGTGGCGTGGCCCAACCTGGTTGTTTGGATCAGATACCCAACCTTATCACTTTTTTTTTTTTTTTTGCCTGTTTTTCCATGACCTTTTCAAAACCTATGGTAACCTATTAAAAATAGATGCAGCCCATATCAACTTTCTTTACCTTTGTTTAGTTTACATGGGTAAAAATGCTCTCCCTAAAATTGTTAATTACAACGGTTTCGATTCTGGTTCCAAATTACAACGATTTTAATTTCGGTTCTAAAATTTAAGAACTGTTAAAAATCATTTCAGTTCTGATTCTACCAAGAATCGTAAAGAATTGAACTGCGTGCATCTCTATTAGCACCAAACACACACATTGGCATAATTATATCTTGCTCATTAGACCGCCTACTGTAATTTCAACATTTTTGAGTTTAAAATGGTTGTCATATAGCAGGGCAGTTTATTTGTTAAGAAAAACACAAACAAACAAACAAATAAACAAAAAATTCAATTCTTGGTGCATAGGCCAATAGGATGAAGAATCGTCCTCATGGAAACGTCAAACTACTTTGAAACTTTACATAGTTTCTAGAAGTTTTCGTGAGCATAATTTTGAAATAAAACTTAATTATTGCAAAAGCTGGATTTGGTATATGATAACTTAGAAAGCACATAAACTTTTATAAGAGTAACATATCCGTATTGGATACTTATCGGATATTGATACTCTTTGAATACTTGCGAATACGTATTCGATACTTCCTAAACGCATCCATAATTTTAAAATATATATTTTTATTTCTAACACGTATCCGATACTTCTTAGATATTTCAAACATGTATATGATACTTCTCAAATACTTCACAACACATTTCTAACAAGTTTTGAACATTAGAATGTACAATAATATCATAGTATAATTGTTAAAAAAAGTTTAAATTTATTTAAAAAAGAAGTGTTGAGATATATATCATAATTTAATATAAAATTTATCTATACAAATTATGCAATATGACTCTTAACTCTTATTTTGTTTGTTAATCAATATATTTTATAAAGAAATGTTAATAATTCTATTTTTTGTATATATAAAAATATAATTTGTTATTTTTATATTGCCGTATCCTATCGTACCCGTATTCTGTTTTTTTAAAATTTGTCATATCGTCATACCCGTATCGTATCGTATTCGTGTCTCATATCTATATCCATGATAACAAATAATCATCCCGCTGTCAAATTTGGATTGGGATGTTAGTTTCTCAAGTATCAACAGTTAATTTCTCATAACCTTTTAAGTCATAGGAAATACATGAACAGTTCACACTTCTTTCTAGTAAAATTGGAACATTATTTAGCTTTAAAGTATGAGAGATTATTAGGTATTGTCATAATCATGATCTCAGGCTAATAACAATGCGTTATATGCACATATGTATTCTTTTCTATCTCACGTATTACTATTGACTCAAAACAAGTGAATACGAGATTACTTAATAATTTTTCTTTAAAATAGAGAAAATGAGAGTGGTAAAAAAAGTTATAATGACATGTAAGCACTTCATCAAAAGTACTAGATTCTGTCATTGAATAAAACGACATAATTAAACTAAACAAAGTAGTAGATTCCAAGAGCCAAAGACATCCCACTTGGCTAAGAGAAATTGAAAAGCATCAAAATAAGTACTGCTTAGTGAAGCTTTATTCTAGTTTGGTTTGGACTTCACAAATTGGGCAGAACTGAAGGTGTTGTCCACAGTCACAAGTCTCTGGAAAGAAAAAGAAAAAAAAAGTAATCCTTAAACATTTATATCACGCACTCACTCCACTTCTTTTCTCCAATCTTAAGAGGAAATTAATGAATTGACAGATTTACCTGATGCTCACACCCAAAGGCTATATCATTCGGATTACTGGGACAAACCTGTCCAAGTCCATGGAAGATATACATTAGCACTCTTAATTTGCTGACACTCAAGATAGTAATAACGCTATTATTGAACTCTCTCAGATATGCACACGCATACATACATACATACATACGTACGTATAAGTAGCCAACAATAGAAATCGAAGTCTAGCCTACAGCTACTGAGCCAGGCCTGTATAAACTGAAATCTGATCGAGATTTGAGGCTGAATGTACTCTGGCTATACATAGCTCAGCCTGTTTTAAATAATGGTTGTTTGGTGAATTAGTGTCGGCTTATTAATTCATTTAAAAGTCACAGCCTCGCCATCAGCCGCTTAGGTCACATGATTCTCATAGCTAACCAGTCCAGTGGCACCTATGTGGCCCGAAAAGTTATTACTTACTTGAACCAGTCCAGCTCGGAGTAGCGGACTGATCATGACCGGCCTATTTATAACTCATAAGTTAATACTCCCCTCCTTGTATGCCTCCCCCAAAAAACACACATACATAGACTTCAAAGCATGTCCTGTTCAAATATCCAAAATAAGTAGCCAACAATAGGAAAAAAGTATAATATTTAATTTGTAGTCTAATTGACAGTATAATATTTATACTGTTGGATTTCAGATGTTGATTGTTTGATTTCTTAGTGAGTGTAATATCATTAAAATATTGTCTTGAAATCTAAACAATTGATAATATAAATTTTTGGCGTATAGAAATTTATAGTGATTTTACTACACTTATTAAGTGTGTGAAACTAATTGATTAAGCTTTGGTTTTAATTTGTTGTGTTCATATAGTCTTGTGGAGTCAATATTTTTTATTATTTACATATACAAGTTCTATATGCTTAGTTGCTTTCTCCTTAGTTTTTTTGTTTCTTTTGAGTCCTTTGTCAATTTCTGACAAAAAGGGGGAGAGATTTGAGAGTTTTATTGGAGAGATTTTGTGACTTTTGTAACTTTCGGCCCGGGGGGGGGGGGGGGAGTTGTCTAGTCATTTATCATTAAGGGGGAGATGAGTTTGGTTGTTTTAGAAAGAGTATTGCATAAGAATTATACACTACATGAGCATTGGGCATTTTGTATGCGTTGGTATTTCTTGATTATTTTTATTTATGCTTATATTTATTTAAGAGATTTTGTGACTTTTTGACGCCGGACAGAATAGTGATTATTCTATAGGCTAAGGGCAACAGAAAATAAACAGAAAGAAATCACGAGAATTGCCCAAAAAACTCAGAGAAAAGTCTCTGGTATTCAATATTACTATTCAAAATCAAAAGTACCTTCGAATCAACCCACAAGCCGGGTTATATAACTGAACTCCGTCAACATTACCAAAAATAGCAAAAACCTAATATTCGTGCCAAAATAAAATACGAAATAAAAGAGGGAAGTTGCCAGAAATCTGGCCCAAATAAAGCCTAGAATCTCTTCCTAATCAACAAAATAAATATTACTAAAAAAGGAAAGAAATAACTAAAATTAGGGATTCAGAGGAGAAAACAGTGGATTTTGGCCTCGAAAAAATACACACCTAACTTTAGCTAGGTGCCCACGACGTGCGCGCTGAACCAAGCTTTCCGAATTGTGGTCATAAAGGCGATTCTGACACCTATAGCCAAAGTTATGGCTAAAATACTGAAGCGCATCCAAAAATACCCTAATTAGTGACAAGGTCACGGTTTCCTGCCATCTTTACGCTGATCTGCCAACTCAAGATATTTCAGTGTCATCAACGTGTCGTCTGACAGCTCATCATCATCTGACTCGGATGCTCTTGCATCACTTTTGTGACTTTCAGAGGGAGAGTTGTTTAGTCATTTATCATTAAGGGGGAGATGAGTTTGGTTGTTTAAGGAAGACTATTGCACAAGCATTATGCATTACATGAGCATTGAGCATTTTATATGCATTGGCATTACTTGATTGTTTTTATTTATACTTATGTTTATTTATCTTTATTAAGCTTTCATGAAGATATTTTGAGTGTTGTTTTACAGAGTATCAATGTTTATTATATTTGCTGAATATAGGAGTTTTTTATATTTGCCACAAGCTCAAAGATTAGAGTGAATGCTCAGGTTTGGCTCAACTGTGTTCTTGTGTTTTTGACAACTTGTAATTTATCTTTTATGTTGCGGGATATATTGTCTGGTTGGTTTTGTCACGAAATTGTCAAATGGGGAGATTGTGACGTAAATTTGTAATTGGCAATATTTGATGTCAAAACTAAGTTTTATCGAGTAGTAATATTTCATTCATATTCTTGTAATCGATCATGAAGTTGAAGAATGAGAGATTAGAATGTGTTCTTCATCAATACATCATATAAAGAATGCCTCTACAAAGACTTTGGTTAATTGAAGCATTCAAGTGGCTACAAGTGAGCATGGACGTTGTTGATCATGATTTGAGCATCATTTAGTATAGTAAGTTGGTGATGAGACATAGGTTTTTAAAATGTGTTTTACAGTCTTGAAAAATAGAGTTTCAAAGTCACAATTTTATATTTTTCAAGGTTGGACCAATTCAAGTTTTTTCTGGACAAGTTCAAGAGATCCCAGGACCTCAAACTTGGTCACCAACATAATTGGACCGGTCTAAGAGGTCTCAGCTTCTTGCAACAGGAGCTGGACATCCAAGGGATAGGCTGGACCGGTCCTAGGCTTCTGGTCTGCGGGATTTTGCTTCATTTGTCCTGCTTTAACCTGAATTTGACCCCAAACTTTCGTAAAATATCGGGATTTGTTTCCTATTGGTTTTTAATTTATTTTTCAAGGAAATTAGGGTTTTATTATCTATATAAAACCTCATATGTTTTCTCTCTAAGTGGGTGAAAAAAGGGAGAAAAAATTTATGTTTTCAAGAAGCTTTTCATTAGATATCAGAAAATCTTTTTACAAAAAGAAATAAGAGAATATACTTTTCAACAGAGAATTTATTCTACTATTTATATTTTTGAGAGCACACACACACAAAGTGTTTTAAGTTGTAATGTTCTTCTCAATCTGATCAACTGGATTCTCAAAGGCAATATCAGTCTATACAGTTTGATCATAGCAGCAGAGGTGGTTCCTTGACACTACTTGATTTTATCTAAAGAGGAGGAAAAATAATCATTACGAAGGGGACAAAATACTTGAGGAGTATTTGTGTTCTTTCAGCTATCCTTCTAGAAGAATTGTAACGTTAGTCGGGAGTCTGCAGCAATTGGATAAGGGGAGTCGCAAAAGTAAGTCTGAGGTGTTCCGCATCAAAGTTCTTGTCAGAGTGGAGTGGGTGTGAGTTTGGGATAGAATCCGTTATATTTTGCTTCGAGATAGTGGATTAGTTTCTTTGGAGGCTTCTGCCTCATACCCGTGGTTTTTCCCCTCCTAGGGTTTTCATGTAAAATTTCTAGTATCATCTCTAACTTTCCTTACTTGCTTTATTTATTTTGTTATTGGTTTGGATGCTTAATTGATAATCATTGTGGGTAATTAATCAATCATAAAAATTGGACAAGAAGACCTATTCACCCCCTCTAGGTCTAAGGATTAGCATATCACTCTAAATTAACTAAACTTTTTTCGCACCACGTAACTCACAAGTCCCAGTACACTATAGCCCCATTTTCACTACTCTATTTGATCATATCTGCATCAGTCTCAATAATCTTATTGTTCATTAAGAGATCAAACTATTTTTTGCTGCTCTCAGTGATGGTGGGTTCAAACTCACAAAAATGGAGCCTAACCAGATATTTGAATCCTAAATCAACTGGTAATTTTCTATGTGAAGTTGTATGCTTGGTTCATTTGTTGGTTTGAACCTATTGACCAAGTTGTTTGATAAACTTTGAGTGGTACAGAATATATTGGTATGTTTGTGTATGTGATCATATTGCTCGTACTGGCTCGTAAAACACTTGATTGTAACAAAATAATTCTTGTCATCAGACCACATAAGGAACATCATCATCATCATCAACCAATGGTTCAAGCGGCAGATATATTGCATAATGGATAAACTATCATTTATGATTTCTACTATTTGGAATTATTCAATAGAATTATTAAGAACCTATATATATCCCTCCTCATAATAGTGTGAAGAATGATTAAGCAATATATGTCAAAATGAAAGTTGAACGTATAATTTGGATTAGGCTGAACCATGTTCCTTCTTTTATTATTTTTTTCGTATTATATGTTAAGATAATGACAAAAAATTTATGCTCATGATAAATGGAATATTTTCATATGTTCTAATTTTTTCTTCATTGTATTAGATAGATAGGATATATAGACATGTTTTTTCTATAAAAAAGAAAAAAAACGATTATGCTACTGCAACATGCGCCATAATTTTCCGAAAAGCAAAAGTTATAACAAACGCAAAACAATTAGCATTGAAAATATTTAACATTCATTACTCAATATCCATAGTTGTCATTATTATCGTTGTACCCGACATCTCTCCACATATTCAAAGCTATACTAACTCTCCATTCATTAGCATTATCCCGTTGTTGCTCGTGTTGAAATAATTATTTTCAAAAAATTATAAAAGATAGCTCTCTACAAATAACTTTTTTTGTAACTTAATTTTTAGAAAATAATTTTCATAAAACTTACAACAAAACAAATTTTTTTTTTTGTATAACTTTTTGGGTTTTTATTTATCTGAAATATAAAACTATTTTTTAAAAATTAAACCAAACATATTCTAAATATCTACTTTTGATGCCCCAAAAAATATTTTTCATATGAAATTCTTTTTAAAAAAATATTTTTCTTTTTATTTTGTATATTTAAAAGGTATATAGACATTTGTTTTATTGTATGTATTGCTTGTTAAATGAGTATACATAGAAGTATAAATATGTATAAGTATATATAAACATTGTAGCATGTTAAATGGGTATCTATATAAGAGTAAATCCGTACAAGTGCATATGCATTGATATATAATATTCCATAAATCCGTACAACTTTTGAATAAATTGTTTTCATATTAAAGACAATGTGGACTCTGAGTATGGAAAGTACATGCCCTCAGTGAACTATTATTTTCAACAATAAGCTAATACCACCCTTACAAACCCTATTTTGTGTGTATATATATTTTATTTTAAGAATTGATATATTTGTTTATAGATCAAAGATCCATTGCACCCTTTGAAATTTGGTTCTTGGTTTCGGTGTTGCGGTACAAATTGGACTATGCATCGAACTGGGTTTTGACATTGATGATCTTTGATATATTAATTATTTTGTTTGTGCAATTCGTTTGGTTTTATTTGTACTATGACTTTTTTAAAATCCTAATTGAATAAAAAAAGAGAATCTAAGGAGAGAAAAAAAAATCAAGAGAGAAAAAATGAGTATACCTTAAGATGGAGAAATGTTGTTCATATTCTGCAGGAAAAAAAAATTTTCTACTAAAATTTGTGGGAGAAATGTTGGATTTGTTATAAGCTTCGGTATCTATAACTTCCACCTTCAAATCCACCAAAATCTACCAATTAATGAAATCCTTTAAAATCTATGACTTTTTGAATACACTTATACTTTTTGTAGACTTTTTAAAATCCTAATTGAATACTGCCAGATTTGTATGGATTCTTTAAAAGTTTATAAAAGTCTAAACCTCCATATTTGTATGGACTCTTTAAAAGTTTATAAAAGTCTGAATTGAATACACTCAAATTTTTAAAAAATTTTAAAATCCTAATTGAATACACCCTCCTTAAAGATTAGTGATGGGAAAAAATTATTACCAATTATTTATTGAAAACTTATCGGATCAAGTGAAACTTTGCACTGATTATGATTTACTATCATGAATAATTGGATTCTACTCCAGTATTCCACCTACATTTGCCCCCAACAAAACTCTTCTACAGTTCAAAATGAGTACTTTTACCCTATAAATGAACAAGCCCATTACAGAAAGGGAGATCCTTTGTGAGAATTAAAATATATAGATCAGAATTACAAAAGAAAATAAAATGAAAGTTGATGCTATCATTTGTTGCTGATTTCCCAAGGTGTCAGATCAGTGGCTTGAGTTGAGACTAGCATCAATAGTTATAACCATAAGTTGAAGTGGCTACATGTTATATACCTTGTCATCATCATAACTAAACTCTAACAATTTCCCTTTGTTATTGCGAGGTTTACCCTGCTTGATTTGAGTATGTAACATTTTAGAGGGGAGGATGTGATTTGGCATAGCATGAATACATTCTCAGAGGAGAGGATGTGATTTAGCATTGACCTCTTTTAATGAGTAATGTGATTTGGCATTGGATGATTACAGTCTTAACCAGCCAGACATTGATTTCTCTGTTTGTCTTGCTCTGACCAACACATATGGTCATTGATGATAGAAATCTATCCATAACAAACAATATGCCTCTTCTAATGAATTAACGTGCTTGCATGTTTTATTTACCATTCGTCACTATAAATCTCCGATTCTTCACTATACCATGATTGACCATCTCCTATTTCCTGCAATTCTAGAGCAAGCTCGAGGTTGCGCACAACATCGCTCATATGGATTTGAGGGCGCTCTGTTCCGCCAAGGAACACGCAGTTTCTAGCGATCTCCACAAACACATTCAAACAATGCGTGGAGATTTTCCCAATAAGATATGGATCAATGATTTGATGAACTGTGCCTGAGTGTACACAGTCTCGGGCCAACTTGCATAGGTACCTCTGCTCATTCTCGAGTTCCATATCTACTGCTTGCCTCCCGGACAGCACTTCAAACAACACAACACCGAAGGCGAACACATCAGTTCTTTCTGTCAACATTCCAGTCAACCAAAACTCTGGATATAGGTACCCAATTGCAGTATCCAAAAAGAGTCTGCGCGTGTGGCTGAATGACTGGCGCATAGGATCCCGCAAGAACCCAGTGTTTGAAATCTTTGCAATCCAATTAGAGTCTAACAGAATGTTGGATGAACTTATGCTTCCGTGGATTCTTTGCTCTGCACATGTATGCAGATAATTCAGTCCTCGTGCAGCACGAATGCAAATTCGAAGCCTCTCCTCCAAGGATAGAAAAGAATTATTGGTTGTGTTGTGGAGACGATCGAACAGGGTTCCATTGTTCATATACTCATAAACCAGGATCATCTCTAGTTCATCATAGCAATACCCAACCAAGGACACGACGTCGGTGCATTGAGGCTGGGACAACATTCTTACCTCCATGCAAAACTCATCGACGGACTGTTCCCTTGAGGTCAACCATTCGATAGAAACCTTCTTCATGGTGTCGGTATAACCCATGTAAACCTTGCTATAAGGACCATCTTTGATGACTTTACTGAAATTATTAGTGGCAACTCGAATCTCAGCAAGCGAAAAGCGTCGGCAGGGTAACTCTGGCAGTGGAAAAACAACCTCAGGAAGAGGAGAAGGTTTTGCCTTCGGTGGTCTCATTTTATACCAAAGTAAATCCCACAGCCGCCCCCATGATGGTCCACGGTTAGAATTATAGTCCTCCTTTCTCCTACAAAGTTCCTTACCTTTAGTTGTTCCAGAGGCAATATCCTCCACCGATTCTCGCCTAGTGAGCTGCATAGTGCAATGTCTGGACGTTTGGGGGCTGGCATCACCCGGCAGAACAATTTCTTGATCTATATAAGAATAGGCCTTCTCCTCAGGCTGCAGTGAATACTCGAGGCCAGCCACCACATCAGCCATTGTAAGCCGTTCATTTGGATTATTATGCAAGCATTTGCTGGCAATTTCGGCAAACACCTTCAAACAATGAGGCGATATTTGCTCCCTCACGCTGGGATCAATGATCTGATCAAGGGTTCCCTCTGTGATGCAGCGTTTGGCCCATAGGGCTAGACTATGTTGTTCCTCTTCGAGTCTCACATCAACAGCAGGTCTCCCACACATCACTTCGAACAGTACCACACCAAAGGCGTACACATCGGATTTCTTTGTCAGTCTACGAGTCAAGAAATACTCTGGATCCAAGTACCCAAATGTGCCTTTAACATCAGTACTAATGTGGGTGTGTGACTCGCCTGCATTTTCTATTTTAGACAACCCAAAATCAGAAATCTTAGCCACCCAATTTTTATCCAACAATATGTTTGAGCTTTTCACATCGCGGTGTATGACCCCATGATTGGCCCCTCTACTGGTATGAAGGTAGGCCAATCCACGCGCGGAACCAATGCAAATGTTGAGCCGTTGTTCCCAAGAGAGAGGAGAATTGTTGTCAATGTTTCTTCTAGTTTTGTAGAGATGATCAGCAAGAGTCCCATTGGTCATATATTCATATACTAGGAGCATCTCCTGGGAGTCATCACAGTAGCCTATCAACGAGACGAGATGAACGTGCCTGAACGTGGAAAGGGTCTCAATCTCCATCCAGAACTCATCAGCCCCTTGCTTGGACTCCGATTTCAACCGCTTTATGGCAACAGTCTTGGTTTGATTATCGATGAGCCCTTTGTACACATTACCAAATCCCCCTTTCCCTATGATGAATTCATCACCAAAATTATTGGTCGCTAACTGGATCTCTGCAAATGAGAAGCGTCTGCACACTCCCTCCTTTAACAATGTTGATGATATGTTCTTTTCTCCAGACTTTGATCCCCAAAAATTTAACTGGTAAACAATGATATTCAATAGAGTGAGTATAAATATCACACCTGTTGCAATTACATTGCGGCTGCCAAAAGCTAAAACCAAATTTCCATGCAGGGTCCGTGACGTCGGAGAATGTACTGTTGAGAGGGGGTTGGGACCGGCAAGATTGTTGTCCGGGTTGGCCAACTTGAATATTTCTATACCATTTAGGATTGGATCAGTATCTGACTCATAGTTGGGTTGCAAAGCGATGATGAGATCATGTTTGCCCTCCAATCTATTTCCTTCGATTGTTACCACATAGTCCCTGTATATTGCAACCCCTTTCCCACCACTCCACTTCATTACATCTGCATTAGTCTCAGCAATCTGATTTTTTATGAAGATAGAAAACACCCTTTGGCCGCTCTCAGTTATTCTGGATTCAAGCTCACAGAAATGGAGCCTAACCAGGTACCTGAATCCAAAATCCACAGGTAATTTCCATGTTAAATTGTCGTTCTTGAAACCCATTGACCATGATGTTCGGTAAACTTTCATTGGTGCAGTGTAGGTGGGTATATTAGCATACTTGATCATAGCCGTTGTGGTAACTGGTACAACATCCGATTTTAAAAAGTAATTCTTGTCCTCGGACCACACACGGTACATGCCCAAATCTTCTTCCACTGACAAAATGGATCTCCCTCCGATGTTTAACCGATGAACCAACTCGAGTGCGGTACTGTTGTCAATATAGAATCGGAACGTCTTGCCAACAACATTGGCACCCAAATCACGGTCTGGAGTGTAATAAAGACCAGCCGGCATGGAGACGATTTCAATTCCGTTGATAAAAGCATAAACATCATCAGCATATGAAGACGGAGAGAATGTTATGCTGAATAGTTGACTTTCTTCAATGTTGACGCAAAATTCCTTAGCAAAATATTTTACACCCAAAGCATCAGCAGCAAGGGAAGCACTGAAGTTGCTAAGGAGGGTGTAAGGGCCAGCTTTAACAGTGAAAAGGGCTTTAGATCTATCAAAGCCAGGGTATGAAGCTGGATGGAAGTGCAGGCGAATGAATTTCTGACCTGGCCTTAGTTGAAATGTATAGGTGAATTGAGAACGAGAGATCCGAGCAGTCATGTATGGAACAGGATCGACGAAAAGCAATTGATGAACACTTTTTAAGTTCAATGATTTGCCTTTTGGTTCTTGTGATGAAGTACATTTAGAATTGAAGATGATATCTCCAATCCATTCGCGGCCATCAAAAGCAAATAAGTTGCCAGAAGAGCCGCAGTTAAGGGCGAAATCATCTGAGGGGTGATAAGCGGCGATAGAGTTACTGGTGACTGCAAATCCAAGATCATGGAAGAGGTAGATGGTGGATATGATTCCAAGTAGGGGAAGGTTCATGTTTTTTTTTTTTTTTGATCTGGACAGAACCAAAGCTAGAGGATGACAAAAAATAAAATCTGCGGGATTAATTAATGGGAAAGAGATGCTATAAGGAGGACGAGCAAGCAGAGAGAAATAAGTATATATTGTATGTGTCTAAACATCTAAGAGTTCATCTCCCAAGCACCTTCATTATTTCAACCCAATTATCCGCATATAATTATTTCCCTTGATATCACAGAATTATGACGCCCTCGTAAAAAACCAAAATACTCCTAGGATCAATCTTTAGTCAAACAAGGGCTAAAGTACAATCAAACCTCCTAATAGTTGAAAAATGTGCCAAAAGAAACATTCAATCATGTTCACTTTGTCATATAGTTTGTTTGTTGTGCAAATAAACTTATTTAACTGATAAAATTACCACTATGCCACCAAATTTTCAAGACAAAAAATATTAATTTCTTTTTTTAATATAAAAATGACCAAAATGTCCAAATTACATTTTATTTATTTTTCTCTCTCCCTTTCTCTTTCTCACCGAAAGCACTCTCTCTCTCTTCAACCTCACATCTATATATATATATATATTAATTATTTTATGTACTTTTCTTCTTTTCTTTATTTCTTCTCACTTTCTCTCTCTTCTCACCGAAAGTGCTCTCTCTCTTCAACCTCACATCTATTTATATATATTAATTATTTTATGTACTTTTCTTCTTTTCTTCTCACTTTCTCTCTTTTCTCTTTTCAATTCCAATCATTATCCATTTGTGTAATACCCCGCTCCACCTAATAGTATGATATTGTCCGCTTTGGGCTTAAGCCCGCACAGTTTTGTTCTTGAGTTTTACTCAAAATGCCTCATATAATTTGGAAAGAACACACTACATATATAAGCACATCCCCTTCTCCACACCCAAGCGATGTGGGATTGAGCACCATGTAGCCTACTAGTATGGTAGCTCGCCCTAGTGTCTCTTCTTACATCCACTCACGCTGGCCGGGGACAGGGAAAGGTCCATTGGGTCCCACTCGCAGGGGTCACCCACTGGGCCCAGTCCGAAGTATTTTAATATTTTTTTTATTTGTTTTTCAAAATGATTTTAATTTAGAAAATATAAAAAATAAATTTTAAAATCCAGAAAATTCTAAAAAGAATTGAGTAACCTTTTAGGGACAGGATACACTTGCATTTTAAATTTCAAGTGAAAATGAGCTTCCCTCATGGTTAAATTGATTTTAAAAGTATGTCTCAAAATTGGGTTTCCATCTTCTTTTATTTGAAAAATATTGTTTTAAATTCTAGAAAATTTTAGTGATCTTTTGGAGACAGAATGCACTTGGGGTTTTAAATATCAAGTCAAAATGAGGTTCCTTTAGAGTTAAAGTAGTATGGAAAGTGTGCCTCAAAACTAGAGTTTTATTTTCTTAAATTTTGAAAAATCTTTAAAATTCCCGAAAAATTTTAAAAGATTCCAGAATAATTAAATAGGGTTCTTAGGAACAAAATAAGCCCGGAAACCTAGATTAGAGATATGTTTAGACTCCCTCAAAGATTTAAGTATATTAGAGGTTTGGTTGTGTGCATGCTCATATAATTGGTGGTTACATTATTTTACTCCTTAACTGTATTTGTTTTGAAATTATAATCGTCCATGCTATACTTGGTTTTAGGATAATTGTAAATGAGTTATTTTATTGTGATGATTGAATTTCTATTAGATCAAATTTGTATGCTTGTGTAGTTTAAATCTTTAGATATTTTTTTGTGTAGTAGGTTGGTTTGGGAGGCATGTAAGGATTGACAGGGGGCATGTTAGGATTTCCAATACCTATTAAGGTATCTAAATTTAAAGGAGGCATGTAAGAATTGTCAATACCTATTAAGGTATCTAAAGTTAAAGGAGGCATGTAAGGATTGTCAATATCTATTAAGGTATCCAAGGATAATAATGGGAGCATGTCAGGATTACTTTAATTTAATAAAATACATGCTTATGTTTCTTTGTTCTGAACTTAAAGAATGTGTTCATTTTTGTACGATAAGTTATTGGCACATTGTAAAAGATGATATTTATTTTGAAAACATAAACTGGATAAGGAATGACATGTATGTTTACACCTATATTTTTCTCTTGTGTCCTTTATATTGAGGGTATGTATACCAGTTCTCTGATTGGGATATAGTAGAAAGGGTTTTCTTGTGAGTTTAACCCACTTTGTTAACATTTCAGATCCCAGGCCGGTTCCACCGCGAGGATAGAATCTTAGCGTTTGGTTGTGGCAGACATCTCCTCTCATTAGTTACAGAGTAGGAACTTATTCTCTTCTTTAAGTTCAAACTATGAACTCTTTTGTGACTTTCGTTGTTGATTTTTAATTTAGAGTTAAAACTCTTGTACTTTTGGGTTAAGGGCTCCTTGGGTTACGGGATTTTCAAATTGTATTACCAGGCACACACTTTATTTATTTAACGTTTTATTATGATTCGGATGAAATTTCTACTCTACTTTTAAATTTTATTTCATTATGTTTTTTGTACTCTATGCTTGCTGCTATCAATTGTAAATATCTCTCAAGTTTTGTGTATCAGACTGGCCACCTCATGCGCGAAATTTGTTGGAAGGTATTTCAATTTGTTTATATATATATGTACATATACATATATATATATATACACACACATACATACAGGCACAAAGAAGACCCACAAGTGGTTCATGGCCACTACTACCACCAAACCAAAATCACCACTCAACCATCTCCACCATCTTTAACCTTCCTCGCCACCATACCAGACCACCGCCCAATGTGTCATCCACCATTGTAGAGAGGGAAGGAAAAAAAAAGAAAAAGTAAAGAAGAGAGAGAATGATGTTGAGTGGGAAGAGAGAGAGAGTGCATGGATCAGTTAGTGAGGAGAAAGACATGGGCATTTTAGTCTTTTCATAATTTGTGCTGAAAAATTGGGGGTATAATTGTAATTTTACAAGTCAAAGGGGTTTATTTGCACAAAAGACAAACTACAGGGGGCAAAGTGAAATAAAAAAAGACTACACTACAGAAATACTTTAATTCATCATCAAGCAATTAAAACCAAATAAACTTATAAACAAAAATAGACAAATAAATTAAAGAACCAGATTTATTTAGTCATTATAGGTACAGAAAATTAGTCAACTGATTACTGCCAAATAACTCAATCCACACACCCAAGAATAATGAACAAAATACTTTAAAAGAGAATATATATTGCTAGAGCTGGATTCGAAGATCCTTTCCATTGATAATTTTGCTGATATTTATACAAGTGGGAATTCAAATCCTTTTAGGACTTGAATTTCCTTTTTAACAGCTAACTTTTCTCTTAAGGAATTTGAATTTATTTTTGAGTTATAAATCTACTTTTGATTTGGGCTTTTCAGCCTTGAGGAAGGGCGACTGGGCCCTTGATAATTAACGACCCAACCCGTTTTGGGCTTTTTGCTGGTACATGGGCTCAAGCCAATGTGGGCCTGGTCCGTTCTCTGTACTAGTTCAGTCCATTAGATCGGGTGATAATTTAGCTTCTACGCATTGCCTCCAATTCCCTTCAATTATGAAGATCACTGTAATGGAGGGAGTTCGATTAGGTTCTATCATGATTTCTTTATTTTCATCTAAGCTCATCATTTAATGTTGGTTGCTAGCGATGGCGTAGAGTACATAAGTTTCTTTCTTCAACCCCTTTTGCATTTTGTGATCATACTTGTCATTTTTCAGTCACAAATCTTCTGTGACTACTTGACCTGCTTTTCAGATTCATCTTCCTTAACTTTCTTGGTGTCAATTTTTCTCTTAAGGTTAGCTTTCGTCTGTTCGCTTTCATCTCTCTTTTTCTTCTAAAAATGTTTTCTAGTGATAGCGATCGTATCTTTTCTGACAACTAAGAAATTGCCATGTCAAATTCCTTTCAATCTGTTACAGGGACTGTCCCACCTGCAGAAGTGGTTGGAGATATTGTCACATCCGACCAGGGAATGTCCGCTGTTCTAGTGACTAGGCTGCTAGTTGACCTTGATAAGGTCAGGAAAGACTACAAGATCCCCAGTGAGGTTACCATTGAGGGTTATCCTCTCGACTTTGATTACAGCACTGGGGAAGAAATTAAGGATGGAGAAGTCATTTTCTCAGTTTCCCATCTGAAAGCTTTTAGATTTCCTCAGTTTTGCTTTGTGTAAACTGAAACTTGCGCCGCTTCAGTTAAACCCTAATCTTTTTAGAATCCTTTATTGCATGCTCTCCTTGAACCGTCTCCACAAACTTGACCTGAATTTGAACGATCTTCTGTTATGTTACTCTCTTTATAGGGTTAGATCAGAAGACAATTATTACCATATGTTCCCTATCAGTAGGGACAGGAGGTTGTGTTATGGCCTTCCCACTTCTGATAAGTTATAGAGGGAGAAATTAGTTCTTGTAAAGGGGTGTTAGAATATCAGAGCGGCCCAAAAATTCCCTATTCCTAGGGCTTTCGGCCTAGTGATTCCTCAGCTTTCTCTTTCTGGCAAGTCTTCAATGTTTCTTCTTCTTTTTGCTAAGAGCTTACTCATAATGTAATTTTGTTGTGTTCTTCTTTATTATACAGACGAACAGATTGCTTATTTACAGGAAAAGGTGTGGAGACTTCGTCCTTCAGTGAACAAATACGTGTTGCTGATAAGCGCTAAATGTTGCACATTTAAACCTCTTTAATTGCATATGTTAATTCCTTAATTGTATTTATATTTGTATTTTTATGTTATTTTCTTGTTTTTGTTGATTTCAAGACTTTTTCCCAAAATTCAATCAAATTTGGTAATTTTGGGACTTCAATGATGTTTCCATGTGCGGTCCAAGCTTTATACGTAATTCCATGAGATAAATATTTTTATTTATTATTATTATTATTATTTTTATTATTATTAATTTTTATTTTTATTATTTATTATTATTATTATTTATTTTTATTATTTTTATTATTTATTATTTATTTTTATGCTTTGGAATATGTCTTGGAGGAATCTGCTGTGGAATATGCCTTGGAGGAATATGTCGTGGAATATGTTCTGGATATGCTTTTTATTTTACTTATAAAAGGAGCTTAGAGCTCATTTGTAAGGACATATATAGAGACACATTTGTGATACATTGATACACATTTATAATAGATATAGATATATGTAGATAGTATTATTATTTTGTGGAGAGAGAAATAGAAGTCTAGAGAGGGAAAGCTTCAGAGAAGGCTGTGACGGAGCCTTGAAGATCAGATGGAGCTGGGATTGCCTCTGTCTATGGAGTACTTCCACTTCACCACGATCAACCAACACCTTCTCTAGGGCTTGAACAAAGCTCTAGCCGTGTAAATATGTTCTAATTATATTAAATTGGGGGTTTTTGTGTATTTTTGTGTATATATCTCTTGTCTTGAGCCTTATATAAATATAAGTTTACAAATTCTTCATGCTCATGTGTGGTGATTTATCTTCTTGTCTTAGAATGCTTAAATTCCTCACATGATCTTCAAACATTTGTAAGTTTCACAAGGACTATAAGTGATGGCTTGAGACTAGTTTTCACTATAACATGCATAGCTAGATTTGCATAGTCCATGCCTAGAGGAGGTGATTTCGCTACAATTAGGTAAGTAGGTAGGTAGGAAAATCAAGTGACGTTGATTTCACTACAAGTAGGTAATTAGGTAATTAGGGAAATCACTCTTTTCGAAAGATGGGTTATAGTATATTAAGGTTTATGTATTCCCTTGGCAACGTCATTGTAGGTGGTACTTGCCAAACGCGTTATTTAGTACACATTTACACAAATTTTCTAGTTTATTATAAGTCTTACATGTTTATGAGGCTAGTGGTGAAGTTTGAACCACTCTTTATCTCTCTAACTTCTATCTTTAATTTGTGTTATGTCATTTAATTTTTAGCACTTTATCATAAAAACACAAAAAAAAATTCTTTTAAATTGAACTAGATGAAGTCTTGACAACTTAACAAAACAAACAAACGCAGTCTCTGTGGGTTCGACCCCTACTCATCACTTGACTAATTTTAGTAGAGTATTTGTAGGTATTTATAAATTCTCTTTTGTCGAGGTGTAAAACAATAACGACAATATTACATATTATTTTATCATGTTTTGCACATTAAACAATTGCGTATGTAGATTCTTGCCACCTATCTAACAGAAATAGACTTTCCAGAGCCGAACACTAGCAGGGGTTTTTCTGGTTCTGCCAAGGCAAAAGTTGTTAAGGGGCAAAAAGACAAAGTTGTTATTCTTTTTTCTCCTTAGGAGAGGGTGTCTTCTAGCACTGTTCTGGCTCCCAAACGCTAGAAACTGATGGCGAGCGCCATGAAGGGCTAGGGTTCTTTTGCTATGGCCTTGCTTGGCACTGCCAGTGATATGACTGATGAGCCATTCGCTTACTCTTTTGACCTATAGATCCCGGACTTGAAGAAGTCTGATGGATCTTCTCTAATGACAAAGGACTGTGCTGCCCTTGATCATGAAGTGATAGGGGCTCTTGCCCATGGGATCTGGCCTCCCAGGGACGAGCTCCACTAGCAAGGAGCTAACAGGGATGAGCTTCTTGCCAATGCACCTCTTCATGCTATGGAGGTTTGTTTCATCCAATCCTTCCTTTCTTTCATCTTTTTTAATGTCTTTATTTTTAACTCGATCTATTTTCTGTTGTATAGAGTGCATATATGACCCTTTCTCTCTGCAAAGCTTTGGAGGTCGAACATCTAAACGGACAAAAGGCCGAAAGTCTTGAAAGGAAGGTGAAATCCCTAACCAAGTCGGTTACTAAAAAATAGAAGGCGATTGGTTACTTTGAACGGAGGGCGTTGGAAGAAGGCTGCTAGGCTTGAGGCCATGCTTCAAATTTGTGTTGACAATTACTTTAGATGGATAGGTCTGATTTTCTCCATTGAATTGTGCAATCGGTTATGTTAACCCTGGCATTGATAAATGATAGGCCATTTAAGACCTTAGATGAATTTTGGGCCAATGACCTCTTTTTTTAGCAATTGGTCGTTCAGACTTTAGCTTGATAAGTGATCGATCGTTTAAGACCTTAATTTTGATAAGCGATCGATCGTTTAAGACCTTAGCGATCGGTCGTTCAAGACCTACATTTGATAAGCGATTGGTCATTTAAGACCTTAGCTTTTATAAGTGATCGGTCATTTATAACCTTAGCTTGATAAGCGATCGGTCGTTTAAGACCTACATTTGATAAGCGGCTGGTCATTTAAGACTTTAAGTTTTATAAGTGATCGGTCATTTATGACCTTAGCTTGATAAGCGATCGGTCGTTTAAGACCTACATTTGATTAATGATCGGTCATTTAAGACCTACATTTGATTAATGATCGGTCATTTAAGACCTACATTTGATAAGCGATCGGTCATTTAAGACCTACATTTGATAAGCAATCGGTCATTTAAGACCTACAATTTATAAACGATCAGTCATTTAATACCTTATCTTGATAAGCGATCGGTCGTTTAAGACCTACATTTGATTAGCGATCAGTCGTTTAAGACCTTAGCTTTATAAGCGATTGGTCATTCATGACCTTAGCTTGATTAGCGACGGTCATTTAAGACTTACATTTGATAAGCAATCGGTCATTTAAGACTTACATTTGATAACCAATCGGTCATTCAAGACCTACATTTGATAAGTGATCGGTCATTTATGACTTACATTTGATAAGTGATCGGTCGTTTGAGACCTACATTTGATTAGCAATCGATCATTTAAGACCTACATTTGATAAGCGCTCTGTCGTGTAAGACCTACACTTGATAAGCAATCAGTCGTTTAAGACCTACATTTGATTAGTGATCGGTCGTTTAAAACCTTAGCTTAGTTTGGAAAGTTGGTCATTGTTGTTGGCACAAAGTAAGCGTGGACATGCGACGGCACATCTTAGCTCTTTTGCATCGTTCCATGCCCACGTCGTGACCTTAAGGTCTTTGTTTCCTTTTTTGTATAGTAAAAGACAAAGACCTTTATCCGATATGGAATTTCGTCCGTACATATATTAATAATGACCAACTCAAAATATGGCTCTCATTAGATTTGAAGTCAATCATAAAGAAGATGAATCCATTCCAAAAAAAGATAATGGGATTGAATTGTCCATGCTTATTTAAGATTTCCTTTATATGATATATTTCTCTTTATTCCTTGAAGAAAATTAGAAAATCATTCTTTGCAAAATACGCAATGGTGGCTTTAGAGGCTAAAGAGCCCTTGAGGTAAAAGTGAAAACAAAAAAGGGTAAGGCATTACCACTGTGTATTTCAAGCTTACACAACGACCATGCCTTGCCACGACTGTAGGAAGTATGAAGTCTTTTGTTCGATGTGGGACCATGTCCTATTTCCTTTCGATATCGACGTATATTTTTGAAAAAGATGCATTCTTTATTGGTTCCTTCCGTATCTCTTTGAGAATCAGAGGATAGTCTATTGAAAAGAAAAAATATGATTAAAACAAGCTAGAATTTACACATAGTACCTTCTTAAATGGGTTGCATTCCAATGTCTGTGAATTGCTTCTGTATTGCTAACTCTACAAAGCCTGTATGCACCATTTTCGATCACCTCGGTGACTTCATACGGACCTTCCCACTTTTTTGTGAATTTTTCAATAATTCGTTCCTTTGTCGGTGACTCTTCGTAGCACCCAGTCTCTAAGGCTGAATGCTTAATGTTTCTCCTTTTTGTCATAATTGCTCTTGACCATTCTTTGGTAGGAGACGAGCCTTATTTGGGCTACATCCCTCTTTTCTTCTAGGAGGTCCAGGTTTCACTCTAGTATAATTGGTCATTCTGCCCCCTTTCCAGTACCTCAATTTTGATGGTTGGAGTTGACAGTTCGGTTGGTATTACTACTTTAGATCCGTATGCTATGCAGAATAGACTTTTGTTGCCAGGGTATGGCAGGATTGCTCAATCCCACATCGCTTGGGTGTGGAGAAGAGGATGTGCTTATATGTAGTATGTTCTCTTCAAATAGTATGGGCCTTTTGGGGTAAAACCCAATAGTAAAATTGTGTGGGCTTAGGCCCAAAGCGGACAATATCATACTATGTGTTGGAGCGGGGTATTACAGTTGGTATCAGAGCTTGAACCCAACCGGAAGTGTGCCGACGAGGACGTCAGGCCTCATAGGAGGGTGGATTGTAATCACCCGCGGGGTGGATTGCCGGAGCATGTCAGGATTGTTGCCGCGGCATGTCAGGATTGTTCAATCCCACTTCGCCTGGGAATGGAGAAGGGGATGTACTTATATGTAGTGTGTTATCTTCAAATGGTATGAGGCCTTTTGGGGTAAAACTCAAGAGCAAAATCGTGCGGGCTTAGGCCCAAAGCGGACAATATCATACCATGTGTTTGAGCGGGGTATTACATCTTATGTCAAGCATTTGCTCTAGAGAGGTACTGACCTTTCTCTTAACTGGATTTCGCGAACCAGAAATCAAGTAGCTCACGAAATTAGTCGATTTGCTCTACAAAGCATCTTTCGAATTCCTTTTCTCTCTTTGATTTATGGCTCTCTCTTCTGAGAATAGTGAGAAATGCCCTTTTTGTGGATGCGTGCTTTGTTTTATAACTCATTTTGTTTGATTTGAAAAAAAAGAAGTCTCTAACTTTCTTTCTTAGAGTCTCACTCACTCAATCTCTCACTCACAAATCCAAGATCTGTAATTTTCTTTTTCTGTTTGCTTTCCTTACAACCGTGTGTTATTTTGTATAGCATGTGTAAATGAGTGGAATTTTTCTATATATGTGTGGTTGTTGTATTAAAGCTATCAGTTTGTTTGTTGGCCCCTGCTATACTTCTGTTTTTCATAATGTAACTTGTAAGCTAGAAAATATGCATTTCAATTATGTAATTCGGTTTGCTAAGATCACAGAGAGAAAAAGCTGTTCATTGAATCATTTAAAAAAAAATTGAAGAACCGCGATTCGGAATCGAATCGAGAACCGCGGTTCGGTTCCTCTCGGTTCCAAACCCCAATGGTTCTGATTTTGGTTCCAAAAATTAGGAACTGTTGAAAACGATTCCGGTTCCGATTCTACGAAGAATCGTGCGGAACCAAACTGTGTGCACCCCTAGTAGCACCAGACACATTGGCGTGATTATATCTTGCTCATTAGACAGCCTACTGTAATTTCAACATTTTTGAGTTTAAAATGGTTGTCATATAGCAGGGCAATCTATTTGTTAAGAAAAAACAAACAAACAAACAAAAAATTCATTTATTGGTGTATAGGCCAATAGGATGAAAAATCGTCCTCATGAAAACGTCAAACTACTTTGAAACTTTACATAGTTTCTAGAAGTTTTCGTGTGCATAATTTTGAAATAAAACATATTAATTGAAAAGGCTGGATTTGGTATGTGATAACCTGGAAAACATAGATACTTAATTTTACAATAGTAACGTATCCGTATTAGATACATATCGGATATCGATACTCCTTGAATACTTGCAAATACGTATCCGATATTTCCTAAATGCATCTATAATTTTAAAATATATATTTTTATTTCTAACACGTATCCGATACTTCTTAGATATTTCGACCATGTATCCGATACTTCTCAAATACTTCACAACACATTTCTAACAAGTTTTAAACATTAGAATGTACAATAATATCATAGTATAATTGTTAAAAAAAGTTTAAATTTATTTAAAAAAGAAGTGTTGAGATATATATCATAATTTAATATAAAATTTATCTATACAAATTATGCAATATGACTCTTAACTCCTATTTTGTTTGTTAATCAATATATTTTATAAAGAAATGTTAATAATTCTATTTTTTGTATATATAAAAATATAATTTTTTTTTTATATTGCCGTATCCTACCGTACCCGTATTCTATTTTTTTTAAATTTGTCATATTGTCATACCCGTATCGTATCGTATTCGTGTCTCATATCTATATCCACGATAACAAATAATCATCCCGCTGTCAAATTTGGATTGGGATGTTAGTTTCTCAAGTATCAACAGTTAATTTCTCATAACCTTTTAAGTCATAGGAAATACATGAACAGTCCACACCTCTTTCTAGTAAAATTGGAACATTATTTAGCTTTAAAGTATGAGAGATTATTAGGTATTGTCATAATCATGATCTCAGGCGAATAATAGCGCGTTATATGCACATATGTATTCTTTTTTATCTCAGGTATTATTATTGACTCGGAACAAGTGAATACGAGATTACCTAATAATTTCTCTTTAAAGTATAGAGAATGAGAGTGGTAAAAAAAAGTTATAATGGCATGTATGCACTTCATAAAAAGTAGTAGATTCTGTCATTGAATAAAACGGCATAATTAAACTAAACAAAGTAGTAGATTCCACGAGCCAAACACATCCCACTTGGCTAAGAGAAATTGAAAAGCATCAAAATAAGTACTGCTTAGTGAAGCTTTATTCTAGTTTGGTTTGGACTTTCACAAATTGGGCAGAACTGAAGGTGTTGTCCACAGTCACAAGTCTGTGGAAAGAAAAAGAAAAAAAAAGTAATCCTTAAACATTTATATCACACACTCACTCCACTTCTTTTCTCCAATCTTAAGAGGAAATTAATGAATTGACAGATTTACCTGATGCTCACACCCAAAGGCTATATCATTCGGATTATTGGGACAAACCTGTCCAAGTCCATGGAAGATATACATTAGCACTCTTAATTTGCTGACACTCAAAATAGTAATAACGCTATTATTGAACTCTCTCAGATATGCACACGCATACATACATACATACGTATAAGTAGCCAACAATAGAAACCGAAGTCTGGCCTACAGCTACTGAGCCAGGCCTGTAGAAACTGAAATCTGATCGAGATTTGAGGCTGAGTGTACTCTGGCTATACATAGCTCAGCCTGTTTTAAATAATGGTTGTTTGGTGAATTAGTGTCGGCTTATTAATTCATTTAAAAGTCACAGCCTCGCCATCAGCCGCTTAGGTCACATGATTCTCATAGCTAACCAGTCCAGTGGCACCTATCTGGCCCGAAAAGGTATAACTTACTTGAACCAGTCCAGCTCGGAGTAGGGGACTGATCATGAACGGCCTATTTATAACTTAAGTTAATACTCCCCTCCTTGTATGCCTCTCCCAAAAAACACACATATATAGACTTGAAAGCATGTCCCGTTCAAATATCCTAAATAAGTAGCTAACAATAGAAAAAAGTGCGTACATATATACCTGGTTATCACAAGAATTAAGCTGGAGCAGGTGGAGCTGTGCCAACAGGACTGCTTTTTCCATGATGAGGAGGGGGTAGGGGAACCCTCCCAGGAGCATTCCCTTTCCGTCCACTGCTCAGCCGAAGAGAATGAAATGAATATTGGCAATTGAAACTCTAGTCCCCGGCCAAGAGAGAATTGATATATTAAAGCCTGAAAATTAGATTAATTAAACCATTAACTAAGTAGGAGTACCCTGAAATGTTGAGCTCTATCGCTGCTTTATTTTGAGAAGGAATTTCCGTCAATGCTGCAAGAGCAAACTCCTTCTCTTTCTGTGCCTCGGCCAAATTCTTTGACATGATTTCTGTAAAATTCACAAACTGAAGAGAGGGAGGGAGGGAGGGAAGAAGAAGAAGAAGTAATTAACTAGCAGTTCATGACAATAGCATGTAACAAATTTAAATGATCACAAACTCCAAGTACTGCGACTGTTACGGACATGGAAATTATTAAAGGCACGGCCAGGGATGTTATCACAAAATTCCCTCATCATGTTCCAGGGTCCGTCTCCAACCCCAACTAAGATAATAGACAGTGGGAACTTGCTGTAATCATATTAAAAGAACACATCAAAATGGTTCAGCAAACAGAAAATAATTGCTTGCTTGGAGATATATATATATATATAGAGAGAGAGAGAGAGAGAGAGAGAGAAACTAATTGGAGAGAACAAAGCCAATGCAAGCCCAATCACCTTGCTTCCACAATTGCTTCAAGAGTTCGCTCCTCTGCGCTTACCTGACCATCATCCTTTATAGTACTTACCTGTGGTAGCACACAAGGTGGATGAGAAGAAACAATCTGAACAACATTAATTACAATAACCCTGGACATTGTAAGGCGGCCATGGCATCACAAGGATAACCATAGGCATAATAAAGGACTGTTGCGAAGTTTTCATCTCATTGTTTCGAATCTTTGAATTGGGGAGAGAAACATTTCTCTTAAAAAATTGTACACCAACAACATTAATTAATGTTTCCCTATTTAACCAAGTAAGCTTCTTAGTAAAGCCAGTAATCATAGGAAACTACTATAGAAAAAGTACAACCAAAAATATGTAATTTACAACAAACAAATTAAATAGAAAGATCATATATATAAAGACATCTATAACAGTCATGATAAAAACAACAG
The DNA here is from genome assembly GCA_026545225.1 of Cornus controversa. Lineage (NCBI taxonomy): Eukaryota > Viridiplantae > Streptophyta > Magnoliopsida > Cornales > Cornaceae > Cornus > Cornus controversa. The sequence goes on from CM048845.1 coordinate 123,345,479, forward strand.
CATAATTCATGAATCAATATTTATTACATTGCAGTGTAATTAAAAATTCACAAAGGCAATGTGTAATACCCCGCTCCAACACATGGTATGATATTGTCCGCTTTGGGCCTGAGCCTGCACGATTTTGCTCTTGGGTTTTACTCCAAAAGGTCTCATATCATTTGATAAGAACATACTACATATAAGCACATCCCCTTTTTCACACCCAGACGATGTGGGATTGAGCACCATGTACCCTGTCAGTGTGGTAGCTCAGTCCAGTGTCTGTCTTCGCACCCGCCCACTCACACCCGTCCACAAGGGTTACTACAATTCACCCCCCTACGAGACCCGACGTCCTCGTTGAAGAGAACATACTACATATAAGCACATCCCCTTTTCCACACCCAGGCGATGTGGGATTGAGCACCCTGTACCCTGTCAGTGTGGTAGCTCAGCCCAGTGTCTGTCTTTGCACCTGCTCACTCACACCCGTCCACAAGGGTTACTACAATTCACCCCCCTACAAGGCCCGACGTCCTCGTCGACACACTTCCGGCTGGGTTCAAGCTCTGATACCAACAATAATACCCCGCTCCAACACATGGTATGATATTGTCCGCTTTGGGCCTGAGCCCGCACGGTTTTGCTCTTGGATTTTACTCCAAAATGCCTCATACCATTTGAAGAGAACATACTACATCTAAGCACATCTCCTTCTCCACACCCAAGCGATGTGGGATTGAGCACCTCGTACCCTGTCAGTGTGGTAGCTTAGCCCAGTGTCTATCTTCGCACCCGCCCACTCACACCTGTCCACGAGGGTTACTACACGATGCTTAGACAGTTCTCCTATAATTATATTACTCATATTACTATTGACCTCAATGTTTAAGAAAATAGTAACTGTAGTAACCCTTGTGGACGGGTGTGAGTGGGCGGGTGCATAGACAGACATTGGGCTGAGCTACCACACTGACAGGGTACAAGGTGCTCAATCCCACATCGCCTGGGTGTGGAAAAGGGGATGTGCTTATATGTAGTATGTTCTCTTCAAATGGTATGAGGCCTTTTGGGGTAAACCCAATAGCAAAACCGTGCGGGCTATGGCCCAAAGCGGATAATATCATACCATGTGTTGGAGCGGGGTATTACAGTTGGTATCAGAGCCTGAACCCAGCCGGAAGTAAGTGTGCCGACGAGGGCGTCGGGCCTCGTAGGGGGGTGGATTGTAGTAACCCTTGTGGACGGGTGTGAGTGGGCGGGTGCATAGACAGACACTGGGCTGAGCTACCACACTGACAGGGTACAAGGTGCTCAATCCCACATTGCCTGGGTGTGGAAAAGGGGATGTGCTTATATGTAGTATGTTCTCTTCAAATGGTATGAGGCCTTTTGGGATAAACCCAATAGCAAAACCGTGCGGGCTATGGCCCAAAGCGGACAATATCATACCATGTGTTGGAGCGTGGTATTACAGTAACAGCTAGGGCCATCCTAAAACAATGGAGACATTTCAACTCTATGTCATGTCTCTTACCTTGGATAGTGTTTCACACTAAGCGACTAATCTAAGGTTCAAACCCACATTCTCAGACTCAACTTTTGCTATTGCACCAAGAACATTAGAAAGCATGTCAAATTTCTTCCTCTATGTTTCTATATTATGTTAAAAAAAATTATATATTTTTTTGTCAGCCGAACAAACCCTTGTCTCAGCTAACCATCAACTCCATCTAAGGTCACTATTCTTCAAGGTTCAGACTGACAGGTGACCAAGTCTTTTCATGACTCAACTGTAAAATGAATTAGCAAATTTTAATCCTTAAGCAAGACCTTGAAGTTGTCTCTGCCAGTAAGGACCATCACCTTCACTCGCACATCTAATGGGTATATATGTCACTTCCTTTCTTTTTTTCCTTTTCATATTTTTATATTTAATACAATATTTCCAACTTTGATATCGGATTTTACTTAAAATTAGCAAGTTCCACAACTGATGTCTTAAAACACATTTACACCAAGAACCACACAGCCGCTTGCACAACTGATTGAGGATCTTGATCAGCAGTATTAAACAAATACATCAGTCCAGATGGAATTATGAATAAATCATGGTACTGTCTAGTGTGGCCACCATTGATCAGGAACAGACATGGATCGATGTTTCAGTGCGTCATCACTATTAATAAAACATGGCACTATAAGGCCATCTTTTTTAATTTCAACAGCAGTGTAGTCAAGTGACTAGATGTTCCCCCTCCAATATCTTATTAGACAAAGACTTTAACATATTTAAAATCAATAAATACCTCTCCATCGGCAATTAGTAATAAAATGTGATACTTGAAACCACTCTGCTCTACAACAGTCATGGCCATTTCAATGATTGGAGCAAATGATGTTGGTCCTGCAGCAGCGAATGACAAAGAGACATAAGAATTAACCAATTAGCTGTAAGTTCGAGTATTATATAGCAGAACCAACACCATGGCTGAGTAGAATTGGAACCTGAAAGTTCTAAATGAGGGACGATTTCCCTGTACCGACTTAACACTTCCTCAAATCCATTACAAAATCTCTTCTCCGGATAGAAACTGAAGACTTCTTCATCATATGTTGATCCTGCGAAATTTCAAAAAAAAAAAAAAAGAGGAATTGCATTCCTCGTACCAAATTCGAAATAAATCAATTAATCTAGAACAAAAAAAAAAAAATTAAACCATTAGCTTTAGAAAAGTACCATCTCCAAATCCAAAACAGGGAATCAATTTATCCTCAGCGAAGTCTGCTAATGTTTTCCCAATAATAGATATAGATTGTTCATAGGGATTTAAACCATCCCCAATGTCATGTAAACATCGTCCGTTGAATGACTCCTTACCTGTTTACCAATTCAAGTTCAGGATGAAATCACTATAATTATTCATATACTGTACATATTTATGCATTCAGGTGAGAGAGATATAAAGGTTTAACCTTTCCATTCGTTACTTCCAGTGAAATCAATACCGACAATGAGATTACATGACTCAAGGCCAGCACGTTCAAGAGACTGAGTCACCTGCAGAGAATTATCTAGGTAAAGTAAATGCCTATACGAAATATATAGTGTTAGGTTCAAAATATAAAGAAAGAGAGTAGTTGTCATCTGTAGTTACAGTTCATACATATCACTAACCTCAGAAATATGCTCCTCTTTCTTGTTATTGTGAGGCCCAGCCTCAACCATCTTTTTGATCATCTTTTGTAGTAGTGGATAATTAGCTTTCGTAATTCGAAGCCAAAGCCAGCCCCACAACCGCCACCACCAAGATGGTGATGGTACATTATTAGAACCATAATCCTCCAATGACGATGAGATGTTTATTTTGCTAGGGTTTGATTCCGAACGGTTTAAATGGCAAACAATGAAATACAAAAGAGTGAGTACAAGAATTATACCCGTTGCAATCATATTTCTACTGCCAAAAGCTAAAACTAATTTTCGGAGCCTTGGAATACTTCTAGATATCGGATCATTTGCTGTGCAAACAGGATTCACACCGGCGAGATTAATATCGGGGTTGCTCAACTTAAATATCTCTATACCCTTGATGATTGCATCAATTTGTTTAGTGGTTGAAACATACTTGAGCTGCAAAGCTATGATTAGATCACGCCTGCCCTCCTTCCGATCTCCTTCCATGGTGACTACATAGTCCCTGTATACTGCGGCCCCATTTCCACCGCTCCATTTGATCACATCTGCATCAACCTCAATTTTCTTGTTCTTTATCAGGAGATCAAACTGTTTCTGTCCGCTCTCAGTGATGATGGGTTGAAGCTCACAGAAATGGAGCCTAACCAGATATCTGAATCCCAAATCGACGGGTAATTTCCATGTGAAGTTGTACAGCTGGTTTGTTTGTTGGTTCGAACTTATTGACCAAGCTGTTTGATAAACTTTAGGTGGTGCAGAATGTGTGGGTATGTTTGTGTATGTGATCATATTACTCCGACTGACTCGTAAAAGACTTGATTGTAACAAGTAATTCTTGTCATCAGACCACATACGGTACATACCCGAATCTTCTATAGACAAAATGGATCTCCCTCCAGCATTTAAGCGGTGAACCATCTCTAGTGCAGTGCCGTTGTCAATATAATATCGGAAAAACTTGTTGCCAACGACACGAGGGCCCAAATCACCATCGGGAGTGTAGTAAAGACCGCTGGGCATGGAAACGATCTCAATTCCATTGATAAAAGCATAAACATCATCATCGGGATATGAAGAACAAGTACTTTTAGAAGGAGAGAATGTTATGTTGAATAGTTGATCTTCTTCGATGTTCACACAGAACTCTTTTGCAAAATAACTAACACCCAAAGCATCTGCAGCAAGGGAAGTGCTGAAGTTGCTAAGGAGGGTGTAAGGACCAGCATTAACGGTAAGAACGGCCTTAGATCTTTCAGAACCAGGGTATGAAGCTGGGTAGAAGTGCAGGCGAATGAATTTTTGACCTGAACTGAGTTGAAATGTATATGTGAACTGAGAACGAGAGATGCGAGCGGTCATGTAGGGAACATGATCGGCACAAGGTGATTGGTGGACAGTTGTTGATGAGATTATTGATTTGCCTTTTGCTTCTTTTGGTGGAGTAGTAAATGTTGAACCCATATCTCCAATCCATTCCCGGCCATCGGAAGCGGATGAACTACCAGAGTAGCCACAGTTAAGGGCGATGTCATCTACCGGGTAAGGTTGGACAGGCGAGTCACTCGCGCTGGTCAAAACAAGATGGTGGAGGAGATAGACTGCGGTGGTGATTCTGAGACGAGAAAGGTACATGATTTTTTGGTGGTCTGGGCGGAATCAAAGAAACAGTACTTCCCACGGGTGAGAGAGAGAGCAGTTCAACGAGTGTGTTGTTAAGTTGCTTCGAAGTGGGCAAAAAATACATACAAAAGCTTAAGAAGACCTTAACAAGTCTTTGGCGGGGCTTCTCGACCAAATTAAAAAAACAACCTTCGCCAATTGTCTAATTGGCGTGATGAAAAGCATTAGTGCTGACGATGGAAGGCCGGTTTTAATAACATCTGTAACAGTTCGATTTACTTGATGGTATGATATTGTACGTTTGATGGTATGATATTGTTCATTTTGAGACTAAGTTCACACAGTTTTGCTATTCAATTTTATTCTAAAATACCTCATACTATTTTGAGATAACACACTACATATAAGCACATCCCCTTCTCCACACACAGGCGATGTAGCACAGTTTTGTTCTTCAATTTTATCCCAAAATATCTCATACTATTTTGAGAGAACACACTACATATAAGCACATCTCCTTCTCCACACACAGGCGATGTGAGATTGAGCACCCTGTAACCTGCCAGTGTAGTAGCTCGTCCAGTGTCTCTTCTTGTACCCACCTACATCACTCCGGCCCACAAAGGTCACTACGATAATTGTCAAATCTACACTTTTACATTCATTGGATGCATGTGGTAGGTCGGTCTGACAATTCTGCCTACCTATCATTTTTCTTCTTTTTCATTCTAGAGAATGGATATGGAATTGTCATTCTCACTTTAATTTTCCTACCAAACAAAATAGTGGTTATATCTATATCTATACAGATATCTAAATATAGATATAGATATGTATGAGAGAATTCTTCACTGGGATTTGTTTAACACAATTTCTACTAATGAAAATTTTATAAGACCCTTATTAGACCAACTATGTTGTATGGGACAAACTATTTGGCCCTAAAAATGGAAAGAGCAATGTCTTCATATAGCGAAAATGAGAATGGTAAAGTGGATGATTGGAGTGACTGAAGAGATGAAGTTTCTAATGAGTGTGTGAGAGAAAAATTAGGTATAGCACTCATTTGTGAAAAAAGTAGAAAGAATATTTCAAGATAGTTTGGACACATATTGGAGAGCTAGTGATGCGCCGGTGAAACGTAGATGACTAATAGTAATAGAAGGTAAGAGATGGAGTGTAGTAACCCTTGTGGACGGGTGTGAGTGGGCGGGTGCATAGACAGACACTGGGCTGAGCTACCACACTGACAGGGTATAGGGTGCTCAATCCCACATCGCCTGGGTGTGGAAAAGGGGATGTGCTTATATGTAGTATGTTCTCTTCAAATGGTATGAGGTCTTTTGGGGTAAACCCAAGAGCAAAACCGTGCGGGCTCTAGCCCAAAGCGGACAATATCATACCATGTGTTGGAGCGGGGTATTACATGGAGAAGGCGACCAAAAATAACATGGGATATATGAGGTTATTAGGAATGACTTTAAAAAATTAAATTTGGTAAGAGAATGACATTTAAAAGAAAATATTGAAGACATAGAATTCATGTGACCGACCTTATTCATATGGAACTAAGGTAAAGATGATGATGATGATATATATATATATATATATATATATATCTATATATATTAAGGCTGCATAATTGAAAGAAACATGTTTTTGAACTCTATTACACCTTAATTCTTTTTTAAAAAAATTAAAATTGGTTTAATTCTAAGTCATGGTTGCATAAAGTACATAATTTGAGTTTATTTAATTTTGTCCGAAAAAAATGTTTTATAATAATTAGTTGAGTGATTAAAATCCTTGGGATAAGAAAGATAATAAAAAACAATAATGGAAATTAATTATACTTCTGCAATGGATAATAACATGCAAGAACACATGATGGTATCGTTAATTGAATGTTCAAGCATGGGGTTTGTCATTTGTGTGTGATCAGACCAACTCAAGGAGGGTGCTAGCCATTGGTATCAACTAGGTAAACAATTCAACTCAACTGTTTGATACTCTCCATTTTTTTCCTGAGGACATAATTTGAAGAGTATTGTTTTCTGTCTTATTTTATTTTATTTTTTCTCTGGAAATTCAAGCAACGTTGTACAAGTGTATGCTATATATATCTTACGTTGTATAAATGTTCAAGTGTATGCTATATATATATTCTTTAATTGAATGTCAAGACGCATCGAAGGTGGGCCAAAAAATATACTATATATATATATATATATATATATATATATATAACACAAAGAAACTTTCATGGAAACAGGAATATGTCAATGACGTGTGACAGTGATGCCAAAAAATACTCTTTTGGAATTTTTTTTTAATTTGGTAGTATATATATTAACGATTAAGAAGACTTTTACAACTTCTTTTTTTTATATATATAATGTTTTGTTTTGTCTTAATGGAACTTGAGCACTAGCACTTGCAGAGTTCAACTTGAACAGAACTTAAAAGCATCCTGTTACCCTGCAAAGTCTTTGGTAGACTACTACACCAAATTAAAAAAAACACAGAAGCAAACTTCGAAAAGAGTATTCTTTGGCATCACTGTCACACGACTCACACTCCATTGACATACTGCTTTTTATATATATAAAAGATTAAGAAGACCTTTACAAGTCCCTTTTTTTCCCGTAAAATGCAAAAAAAAAAAGTCTTAATGGAACTCGAGATGCAGAATTCAAATTGAACAGAACTTAAAAGCATCCTGTTACCCTGAAAAGTCTTTGGTAGACTTCTACACCAAATTAAAAAAAAAAAAAAAAAACAGAAGCAAACTTCGAAAAGAGTATTCTTTGGCATCACCGTCACACGACTCACACTTCATTGACATACTGCAGTTTCCATGGAAGTTTCTTTCTCTTATATATATATATATATATATATATATATATATATATATATAAGATATTAAGAAGACCTTTACAAGTCCCTTTAATTTTTTTTTTTTGGGTAAAATGTAAAAATAAAAAATAAACTATGTCCAAATTTGCAAATAACCCCTCTAAACTATATTTTTGTACACAGAATTCCTTGAACCATCAATTTTGTTACAAAATATCCCCAACGCCTTATTATGTTTCATTAAATGACCATAATACCCTTTCTTATTGAATTAGACCTAACCCATTTTTCTTATTAAAATAAATTATGAAAATTTTCATAATATTTTTTTAATGATATATTTTTCATCAAATTTGCATAAATTTACCTTTAATTCTTGAAATTAATTTTTTAATAAAAATCTTAAGTAATTTTTTTTAAAAAATTTAAGTAAATTCTTAATTTTTCATAAATATACTGCATGAAAAAGAATGTATTTTTTATTTAAGTAATTTCTTAATTTTTCATAAATATATTGTATGAAAAGTATTTTTTTATCGTAAAAAAGTTTAAACTGGATATAATAAGTTTTATTATAAATAGTAAAATTTTAATTGTAACTCTGTGTATTTGTTGTTCACTGTAATGATAAATTAATAACAATAATAAAATTAAAGTAAATGGTATAATTAATATTTTTCTAAGAGAAAAGATAATGAAAATAATTTAATAAGAAAGGATAAAATTATCTTTTATGATAGGTATATCCTTAATTTCTACAAATCATTAATTCATGGGGCAATTTGTAGTTAAGGGGCGTTATTTATAAAAGAACAATATTTTGTTGTGGTAGTGGAGCCTGAAGACAATGATTTTTGGAAGGTTGACTATTATTTTCCTATTATTATTGGACTTGTTTAGGAATTTAATTCATAATTGAACTTTCCTTGTGAAACTTGAAGACTTGGTAACCAAGATATCTCTCTTTATAAATAGAGGCTTTGTGTAACCCTAAAATTGAGTATCGAATTGTGAGAATAATTGTGAGCCAAAGAAATCCAATTTTGTAAAATTAGTAGCAAGAAAAAAGAGAGTTTGAGTGATTGTAATCCTCCATCATATTTTTCGTCGTGAAATTGTTCGGTGTGCTCCTTGGACGTAACCATTGTTAGGGTGAACTAAGTAAATCTCTTGTGTTTTTGTGTGATTGTTTTATCTTCTGATTGTGTTTTCACATATATTCCTAACAACTAGTATCAGAGCCTTGGTTTGCATATCATGGGCACGACAGGTGATTAACAAAATTTTGGTAAAGTTTTTCATCACAGATCTATTCGTTTGAGTGGGAGTATGACGTCAGGAGATAGAGCATCAAGGATTGAGAAGTTTGATGGCACAAATTTTGATTTCTGGAAGATGCAGATAGAGGACTATCTAATCCAGAAAGATCTAGATCTTCCACTTAGAAAGAAGCAAGCAGAGATGAAAGAAGATGAATGGATCAAGCTTGATCGGAAGGCTTGACGTTGTTTTAAAAGTGTAAAATAACTCGCAAGTGTATGAATCTATTGAAGTATAGATCGACAAGAACGAGGTCGAACCCAAGGAAATGCTTTGAGAAGAAAAACTAACACAAATTCAAATTAATTTAAAATTAATCTAGTTTAAACAAAAGTTAATTGATTTAAGAGAGATTAAACTAACAAGCAAATAAAATAACACAATTGAAATCAAATAGAGAAAATAACTAAGGTTTTGGATTCCACCACCATTAAATCCATGAAGTTTCTAATATTCATTTATTAATTATCAAATTTAGAGTAGCAATCAAGAAATCAATCTATTGCTTACTCAAGATTTAACAATAAAGTACTATGAAAAATATATCACAAAGGTAGATTTTCCTTTGCTTTACTAGTGTAAAATTCTAAGTATCTTATGTATCCAATTTAATGAAAAATATAAGATCAAATATTATCACTTTTAAGAAATATAAACCCAAGCTTAGATTAATTATAATACTTTCTAACTACCACATATACATGATATAGATTGTGAAAGAACTATAAAATAATTAATCACAAGAAGCGAAAATCATAAGCATTTAAATCATACACATGAGAATCAATTAATGAACAAAATAACTTCACTGCATTAATGGAGGTTTCCTCCTCAACCCTAGTTGAGGAGTTTAGTTACACATGGTAGAAAAAGAAAAAAACAAAATAAAAGACATAATAAAATAAAATAAATAAAATCCGGATTGTCTCTGTCTTCTCTGCCTTGGCCTCCACTTCTTTTATCTTCTAAAAAACAACCCCCAACCCTACTCATCTCTTTCTCTTATATAGAGGTCCTCTAGGATGTTCTCCAAGTATAAGAAAATAGGAAAGTGTTTAGGAGAAAATCTGGTCTAAATTGAAATCCAATTTTGACATTTAATTAGTGCGATTCACGTAATTTCCATGAAATACAAATATCTCCAAAATCAAATTTCCTTCAACTCACTAGGAAATAAAGTTCAATTGACACTCAAAAATACGACTTTTGGGCCATTTTCCAAAACGGTACAAACTTACATTCAAGAATAATTTCAAACTTTCAAATTCCATAATTCAAAGTAATGGTCCTCATGCATAATTCACATCAACATATCTCAAAGCAACTAACTCTAGCTCCCTCGTGAAATGTGAACTAACAGTCATCTTATGTAACATAACCCAACTCCAAATATATTAAGTCACATACCCCTTCAACTCACTAGCTCCCCTTATTAAAATCACACTTCCAAACATGAATACATGACTTTTTTTTTTTATTCTTTTTCTTTTTTTCATTGCTTTATTAGTTGTACAATGTCTTGGTCTATTAAGCTTTCTGAAAGATCCATGTAGCAAGCTTTCAGTCAGTGGCTCCCAAACCAGATGGCTTTAGGGCACTAGGTGTTAAGACACCCCGAATAACCTAATTACTCGAATCAGTTAGGCTACAAATCAGGACAACCAATGCTCATCTTTTCTCACCCCTTCATTTTTGACGCGAACATTCAGTATTTCCTGAGGCATAGAGGTCCGATTACTCATAAAAATGATCAAATTGATTTTCTATTCATCACACACACACACACACACACACACACATATATATATATATATATATATATATATATTTCATTGAAGTCATGTAAAACACATCATCGGTACTCATTCTCAAGGGATACCAATTAATATCAAGTATATGTAACCCAACAACTCAAAGCCAAAGTTTATACCCAATAAGATTATGCTAGTGTGCATGTGCATGTGAGGAAACTAAAACCAATCACCCAAAAGCATGTCAATGTAAACAATGATTAAAATCACTAATTCAAATCACAGTTTCTAAAAATTTAAAACATACCCAAGAATTGCAAGTTAAGCATCTACATAAAGTACTAATCCCTTGAATAATGTAAAAACATCCTATCTAAAAACAAAACAAAACAAAATAAAAAACAAACTATGAAAATAATGTAACCAAAAAGTCCTAAAAACAAGAAAATTTTCATAAAAATCTCCCCCCATTACAATAAAGCACATAAAAAGGCATCGCCTCACCCCCAAACTTAAACTGTACATCGTCCTCAATGTACACTCAATCAAAGCATAGAGAAGGGTTAGAACGATATTACTAGAAAATGGGAGTAATGGCAAGAAAATAGAGCAAACCAGTAGCATGAAGGTAATGAGGTCACTCCCCCAAACTTGGATGCTACATCCTGTCAAAACAACGACTATACTCCAACGACCAAGTGAAATAACATGGGTGAAGATAAATATGAAACAGAAAGGAAAAACAAAAAGGTTTTTTTTTTTTTTTTTTGAAACCTAATCTTCACGCGAAAACCACGGGTACTATTTTTCTCCCCATTCTCTGAACTGGTGGGTCCCAATTTTTCAAGATGTATATGTGATAAGATATTGATTATCCAGACACCCTAACGTATAGAGTGTAAAGAGGCTGCCTTTCTTTATTAAAGTCATACTGTGTTGAAGCAATCTCGACAGTATTGGGTATCAAAACTAGACTTTAGTAAACGAAAATCATCAACTTTACCAATCATATCACAAATTGTAGAATTGGTATTACATACATAGTCAGAGAATGGGCAGCTATACCGGACCATGATGAATTTTTTTTTTTTTAAAGAAAAATTTAAAGTTTAATATTATGCATTGATAAAAAAAAAACTGACATAAACTAAAAGGAAAAAGACTCAAGAGCTATAAATCCTAAAACTAATAATGTACACTAATGACCAAATAGGTTAATCCTGATACACAGGATCTTCCAGAAGGATTTCCTCACCTTCCGGAGACTGTAACTCCAGAAATGGTTTCAAACGCTGACCATTCACTTTAAATACCTCACCGTTTTGTGGATTTTCAATCTCAATGGCCCCATAAGGATAAACAACACGAATAATGAACGGATCAGACCATCGAGATCTCAACTTACTTGGGAATAAATGTAATCGAGAATTATAGAGAAGGACTTTTTGACCAGGTGTAAAACTTTTCCTAAGAATAGTTTTGTCATAAATTACCTTAATACGATCTTTATATGTTTTCGCATTTTGGTATGCATCATTCCTAATCTCTTCTAATTCATTCAATTGAAGCTTCCTATGGGCTCCTGCCTTATCAAGGTTAAAGTTAAGTTGCTTAATAACCCAAAAAGCTCTATGTTCTAACTCAACAGGAAGATGATAAGCCTTGCCATACACCATTCGGTATGGAGACATTCCTATGGGATTCTTAAATGCAGTACGATATGTCCACAACACATCACTAAGTCTCAAAGACCAATCTTTCCTATTTGGGTTAACCGTTTTTTTCCAAAATTTTCTTAATTTCCCTATTGGACAATTCTACTTGACCACTAGTCTGAGGATGATAAGCAAGTGCAATTTTATGGGTTACACAGTATTTTTTCATTAATGCTTCGAAAACCTTATTGCAAAAATGCCTCCCACTGTCACTAATGATAGCGCGGGGTGTACCAAAACGTGAAAAGACATTATCTTTCAAAAACTTAACCACCACCTTGTGATCATTAGTCTTACATGCAATGGCTTCTACCCAATTAGACACATAATCGACAGCGACAAGGATGTACAAATGACCAAAAGAGTTAGGAAACGGTCTCATGAAATCAATGCCCCAAACATTGAACACCTCAACAATCAAAATTGGGTTCAAAAGCATCATATTTCGACGAGAGATACTCCTTAACTTTTGACAACGCTCACATGCCGAACAATAAGAATGACAACCTTGAAAGATAGAAGGCCAATAAAATCCACACTGCAAAATCTTTGCAGCGATCCGTTTTGCACTAAAGTGACCTCCACATGCATGATCATGACAAAAGGAGATGACTCTACTATGGTCACAATTAGGAACACATCTCCTAATAATCTGATCAAAACAGTACTTGAACAAGTATGGATCGTCCCAAAAGAAATGGCGGACCTCAGCTAAAAAATTTAACTTATCTTGTTTAGTCCAATGTAGAGGCATTTGACCAGTGACAAGATAGTTCACAATGTCGGCGAACCAAGGTAACTGGAAAACAACAAAGAGTTGTTCATCAGGAAAAGATTCAAGAATAGGCATGGAATCAGATGGAGCCTCAAGAATAAGCCTAGACAAGTGATCTGCTACCACATTTTCGGATCATTTCTTATCTCAAATTTCTAAATCAAACTCTTGTAGCAATAAGATCCAACGAATCAAACGTGGTTTAGCATCTTTCTTAGAAAGAAGATACCTAAGCGTAGCATGATCTGAGAATATGACGACTTTAGACCCTAAAAGATAGGACCTAAACTTGTCTAGTGCAAACATAACTGCAAACAATTCTTTTTTAGTGGTAGAATAATTCAGTTGTGCATCATTCAATGTCTTACTAGCATAGTATATCACATGGGGTAACCTATTTACATGTTGTCCTAACACAGCTCCAACTGCATAGTCAGATGCATCACACATGATCTCAAAAGGCACATCCCAATTTGGTGGTTGAATAACAGGGGCTGAAGTCAATAACGTCTTAAGTTTCTCAAAAGCTTTCAAACACTCATTATTAAAGACAAAGGTAACATCTTTTGCAAGTAAATTACAAAGTGGTCTGGAAATATTGCTAAAGTCTTCAATGAACCGACGATAAAAACCAGCATGTCCTAAGAAAGACCTAATTTCTCTTATCATACGTGACGGTGGAAGATTAGCAATCAAATCAACCTTAGCCTTATCAACTTCTATACCCTTGTTTGAAATAACATGGACTAAAACAATTCCCTTCTTAACCATGAAGTGACACTTCTCCCAGTTTAAGACAAGATTCTTCTCCTCACAACGAGTAAGCATAAGTTTCAGATGATGGAGACATTCTTCAAAAGATGATCCAAATACTGAGAAATCATCCATAAAAATCTCAAGAAAACATTCTACCATGTCAGAAAAAATACTAATCATGCACCACTGAAAAGTAGCAGGTGCATTGCATAATTCAAAGGGCATACGTCGATAGGCGAATGTCCCAAAAGGGCAAGTGAAGGTAGTCTTCTCTTGATCCTCGGGTGCAATAGAAATTTGGTTATACCCAGAATAACCATCAAGGAAACAATAATAAGCATGACCGACTAACCTCTCAAGCATCTGATCAATAAAAGGAAGAGGAAAATGATCTTTCCTCGTGACCGAGTTCAATTTTCGATAGTCAATACACACTCGCCACCCAGTGGTCATGCGGGTAGGCACTAACTCATTGGCATTGTTTTTTACTACTGTGATCCCTGATTTCTTAGGTACGACTTGAACAAGGCTAACCCAAGAGCTATCTGAAATGGGATATATAATACCCACATCCAATAATTTCAAAACTTTCGCTCTAACAACCTCTTTCATATTAGGGTTAAGCCGTCGTTGCATTTCACGAGAAGTTTTATCATTCTCCTCTAGATGAATACGATGCATGCACACAGACGGGCATATACCCTTAATATCTGCTATAGTCCACCCAATTGCTAACCTATGTTCCCTAAGGACATCTAAGAGTTTTTTCTCATGTTCCTTATTCAGCTCAGAAGAGATAATAACAGGTAGACTATCACCTAGACCTAAGTAAGTATACTTAAGTTTAGCAGGTAAAACTTTCAAATCCAATTTAGGTGGTGACTCAACAGAAGAGACATTTTTAGACCCAATCGGTGGAAAGGGTTCCACCTTGGCTTTCTATTTCTCTATGTTTATAAGAGGGACTGAATCCAATAAAGCATTTATCTCTTCACAAGCACTATCAACATCAAAATCATAGCCAAAATAAGCGAAGCATGCCTCTAAAGGATCCTTGTAACTTGCATGAATAAAAGTATTTTAAACTAGACTCTCTATTAAATCTAACTCACAAATATCTTCAAAGTTTGGTGGTTGTTGGCTTACGTTAAAAACATTAAGCTCAATCGACATATTTTCAACAGAAAGTTTCAAAACACCATTCCTACAGTTGATTAGGGCATTCGAGGTGGCTAAGAATGGACGACCTAAGATGACAGGAATCTGATTATTAGGATTAGCTACATGTTGAGTGTCTAAGACAATAAAGTCTACAAGGAAGAAGAATTTATCAACCTGAATGAGCACATCCTCAATAACACCACGAGGTACCTTAACTGAGCAATCTGCTAATTGGAGTACCACCTTCGTGGATTTCAACTCACCAAGACCTAGTTGCTCGTAAATAGAGTAAGGTAACAAGTTGACACTCGCACCCAAGTCAAGCAAAACTTGCTCAATTTTTTGATCACCTATGGTACATGAAATCGTAGGACACCCAGGATCTTTAAATTTAGGTGGAATGAGATGTTGGATGATTGAGCTAACTTGCTCAGTGAGGAAGGCTTTCTTGTGCACATGCAAGCCATGTTTGACCGTACACAAGTCCTTTAAGAATTTTGCATAAGAGGGGACCTGCTGAATCGCATTGAGAAATGAAATATTAATTTTGACTTGTTTAAACACTTTCATAATCTCATTATAGTGATTCCCCTTCTTAGGCTTTTGAAGTCTTTAAGGATATGGTGCAGTAGGAACAAAGTTTCTAACTGATGGACTTATTTGAGATGGTGGGTCAATACTAGGGACTTGAATTTCTGATTCAACTTCAGATGTAGTTTTGTCATCCCTCCCTAAACCGCTAACATGGTCCTTTCAATTTTCTCATTATGTATAGGCATTTGGACTCCATTATCAACTTGTTTACCTGATCTTAGGGTTGTGATAGACTGAACCTACTCATGTGAACCAGAAGTGGACTGGTCACTAATATGAAACTGGTCATTTGGGTTAGGCACAGGTTGACTAGGAAACTTTCCCTTCTCCCTCTCTCCTACAACAGTGGCTAATTGACCTATTTTAGTTTCTAACTTAGAAATTGACTGACTGGTCTGTTGCATGAACTGTTGGAGAGTATCCTCTAAAGTTGGTCTTTGTTGATTATGTCCAAGAGGATCCTATGAGCTATGTCAATCCATATGGCTAATGTCTACTTGATTTTAAATTTAAACTAAATTTGGCTGGGTTTGGCAAATGCAAGAAGGTTTTTAACCTAGGTGGGCAAGGAGTTGGTGATGAAATCCAATCCTTATATTTTTGGAGATTTGTGTCCCTACTAAAATTTTAATGCAAAAATGCTAAATTAAAATTGTCACGCCCAAAAATTTTAATACAGGAAGCCCTAGTTCCATAATCAAAATCATGTGCATGACTGATAAAACACAATAATCGTTAAGCAAGCTGACCTTACCTTATATTCTCATACATAAATGCAACTTATAAAATATACATAGATCTTGTATAACTTATCTCAAGTCGTGTTATGAATTCTTAAACATTTTAATTGTCAATATCAAATAATAATTAGCACCTCACTAATTACTATATCTTATCTCAAAGATCTCATCATTTAATTCATGTCACATATTCTTTATTTATGAACCATAAATTAATTATCTTGATTAATTATTATTAAATTTTCACATATTTCACATGAGCCCCTATCTCCCCTCTAATGAATGGCTAACTTAGCCAACAAGATGGTGTGCATCGTATAGTCCCGGACTACCGAAGATCACACATGTGGCTGGGTTTGTACGTCTACTCACCCAGATGGTTCCGGACCATGTCCACATAATAAGGGCACGTTTAGCTCAATGGCCATAACAAAATGGTAGTGCACTCCCAATAGACAAGTCCCTGACCATGCCTAACAAAGTTATCATAAGAATAGTCCCGGACTACCCCTTCGACTACTCACAATTATCCATTACTTACCAAGTATTAACTATATTTTTAACAAACATATACATAACTATAATCTAAATTGGGTTCACGACTCTCAAAACCTAATAGTGAGAGTACTTAAATTATGAAGGTTCTATAGCATCAAATATAGGTCCAAGTGAAATTTCAGAGCCTAATTCCTTACCGATTTTCCGTAAAAATAGCCTTTATATGTTTTAAATCAAACTCACCACCTAACTCAATGTCAATTCAAATATTTTAACATAATTAGGTTATTTATGCTGAAATATATCTTTTCTGAACTTTTTCATAATTTTTAGAATATCTAAAATATTTTTTTCTAAATCTCTCTGATTTAAACTAATTAAAAACTATTTTATTTGAAGGTTGTTTTCTCCAAATATATCATCAAACAATTCAGGTTTTATTTTCACTATCAACTTCTCCTACTGTACAACAGAGTTTTCAAAATATTTTCAGATAATTTGTTACAAAGTATATACACTAACAAATATGCAGAATTAATACCAAAAACTATCTAAATATATTTATACACTAACAGAATATCACGGTGGTAAACAAATTCTTTAACCAGTTCTATTATATTAAGCCTTCAAATCTCACATCATAGATGTTCTGCTAGTTTAAGACTCAAAATTGAACAATTACTTAATACTTAATATATCAATTAGGGCATGTATCAAAGAAAACTCATTTCACTACCCAATGTCTAACTCACGTATGGCATGAATCAAAGCAAACTCATTTCACTCGCCAATGTCTAACCCTCTTTGCTAGCCTTTAGGAAAGAAAACAAAATTTAACATTAGGATTCATCGATACTAAACCATAACCCAAATTTCACATCATTATACGGTGTGATTTTCGTTTCAATTACCCTACCCTTATATCATATAAACATGCACTACGCATCAGTTGTATCCTAAATATAATTCAGAACATATACAATTAACTACTTGTATCCCAAATATAATTCAATAACTATACAGCCATGTATTCCAAATATAATTCAGTACATATACAGTCACTATTCATTATTAGCCACCTTATATCTTAAATATAAATATAATCTGTAATACAGTATATATACATCCACTACGCACCAGCCACCCTAAATATATTTGAGCACATACTTTATCGCAAAACCATCAAATTAACCCCTCTACACACCCAAAATTATGATTATTGATTTCTTAAATTACTAACATATCTATGATCATTATATTACTAATCAGAAATATCATTTTTCTCACTGGAGCAACGAAACAGTTACTTGTTAATCAAAAATAGCACTGATTCATTCTTCACTACAC
The DNA here is from genome assembly GCA_026545225.1 of Cornus controversa. Lineage (NCBI taxonomy): Eukaryota > Viridiplantae > Streptophyta > Magnoliopsida > Cornales > Cornaceae > Cornus > Cornus controversa. The sequence goes on from CM048845.1 coordinate 123,363,793, forward strand.
GAAACAGTTACTTGTTAATCAAAAATAGCATTGCTTCATTCTTCACTACACCCACAAAAATAATTTAGCAAATAATACAAATATGTTCACGCATGAGTTGGGAAATACTACTATCTCTCACTTCCTTCGCAATAGCCTCTAACAAAATAATTAAATTCAATCTTTCATGATAAATATATGATATCATATTGAAACCATTACATATCTCCCCTAATTCACATACACAACTACATAAATAAGTATATGGCAACAGATATGGTTACAAAAATATACATAAAGCATATATGAAGATTGTCGAGGGTAAATCTCTCACATCCTTCCATCAATTACAAATACATATACCTCAATCAGAACTATTCTTAATCATGAACACATATAAAACTATGCATCAAACTAAATTATTACAGATCACACAACATGTTAAATTGAAATCTCTAAGAATATTGAATTAAATGAAATTACATATATGCGATGTAAGGTGATATTGCATGAGTGACACATTGTCTATCATAGCATCGTTGGGATATAACATGGTGGTAGAGTATCTGTTAAGTAATGAACAGACACGTGAAGTTAATTCGTAATGAGCAAACACTTAAATGTGAATCATGAACAAACACTTCACGGTCAAAGATGACCATTTCTAACGCTTGACGTGAAACAACATGTCACATGCCTATTCAGAAAAACTGAAAAGGCACTTAGTGGTCTATAAATAGGCCAATTAGCCTCATTTGTAAGAAATGTTTTCTAATTTCTTTTCTTCTCTTTGCGTCTCTAATCTCCCTTTCTATATAGCCTAACACAAGTGGTAGTCTAGCAAATTTTTGTGGTCTAGTTTCAACCATTGGTTCAGAAGAGTCAAGTCCAGGAAGATCGTTGTATCCTGAAAGACAATCGTCAAGAGTCCGTTTAATAGCATTGCGAGGCAATAATTGTCTTAAGGACATAGAGTCTAACTCTAGCCTCGATCTACAGGTTCTTTAGTACTTATGTATTTTACGATATAAAGTATAAAATCAGTATGATTTACTTGATTGTGTTATATTTCATATGATTTATATAACATGTGATATATATACTATACATGAGTTATTTGATATAGAAACTTATAGATGGTTTTTCATATATTATGGAATGGTAAGAGATTTCCTTATGATGTTTTAGATGATACATAATTTATGTGATTTAACATGTTGTTACAATTGTTTTATATCTTAAATTGTATCATATACACATATAATTTCCAACAACAAATATATAGAAAATTATAAAGCAAGAATTAACTTGCTTTAAAATTTCACTTTATGTGATTCCTGAACTACAATCTGTCCTTCCTTCTGTCTCTCACCAGCATCATGTTTAACATCATTTTTTCAGAGAAGTGTTTCAAAAAGTTCATATAACCATATAGGTATATAAGATGAAAATTCTTCAAATTTTAAATTGGAGATAACATTGCTATATATATATATATATATATATATATATATATATATATATATATTAAGGATATTACAAAAATGCACAAACAAACTACACAATAAAAATAAAAAGAAAATAAAAAATGAGTGAGTGTATAGTCTTTCTTCTTTTTTTTAAGAGAAAAGAAAAGAAAAATAAAAAATAAAAGAAATAAAAAATAAAATACGACAAAAAATAAACTTGAATAAAGTGTGACCCTAGAATTCACATGCAAAAATTATCAACCTAAATAAAAAAATAAAAATAAAAACTATGTTTTCTTAATTAAATACACACACACACGAAAGAAGAGAAAGAAGAAAATGTGTAATTACTTATATTCCGAATTAGTGTCCAAGAAAATGCGAAAAGATAGTTCCCAACAATACCGCCTGTAGAATTCAAAGAGTATAAAAAATAAAACAAAAACTAAATTTAACAAGAATAGTTTTTTTTTGGAACAGTATTGGGCTATGGTAAACAGTGTCGCTACAGTGACGTGAGAGAGGCACACACAAACGAAGAAAACAGAAAAGAAAATAAGGAATAGTACAGACAAAGCATAGATTTCAACGGTGGACTATAAAAAAAGACTACTTGTTTTGTATCTCCTGAACCAAATTTTTTTTTTCTTGTTTTGTCTTCCCTATGTCAATAGCTACACTACTCGCACATGTATATGAATATAAAATATTTAATAATGTAACCGAGTCTACTATTAAGAGGCAAAGGGATTCTATGGGATAAAAGGCAACCGATTTAGGCAACAAACCAGTAGGTTATTTCAAGCTTAAAAATGAATTTTTTTTTTAAACCCAAAATTTGCAAACAATGAACTATTCTAAAAAAAATAAGAAGGATTCATAAAATAATAATAATAATAATAATAAAAAGAAAGCAAATGTTTTTTTGTTTTTTTTTTATAATAATAATAAATAAAACTAAACTATAATTAGTAAAAGAATTAAAAAATTAAAATTTGATTAGTTTCTTGTTGCGATTCTCGGGCAACATCGCCAAAAACTTCTTATTGTTTAAAAATTTTATAACTCACAAGTGTACGAATGTAATACCCTGTAATTTGAGGATATTTAAATTGGGTTTTTATTTATTTGATTGGATTTTAAATTATTTAAATGTTTTAATTAATTTTGTCAATGTCTATTTTTATGTGTTTAATGTGGATGTTTGAATTGTTGCTAAGTGTTGATTGATTTTAATTATGTGTGAAATATTTGTTTTAAATATAATTTTTTCTTTTAAATAAAAATATGTGGGTTTGGGCACCATTTCTTTTTTATTTTTAATTATTATCAAGTTGGGTTAGATTGCTGGATTGGGCTATATATATTTATATATAGTTGGGCTTAATATTTTATATTTATTAGTTTAATTATTTAGGAATATTAAATAAGAGAAAATAAATTAAGGTTCAGTAGTTTCTACGCACAGACAGAGAGAAAATGGTAGACGAAAATGTGATTTTGCTCAACATCACAAGGCAAGTCGAACTCTTCTCTTCCCCTTTGAATCTGTAGACATATATATATATATATATATATATATATATATATATGTTGCTGGAATTTTTTTTATGTATTTAATTATGAAATTAAATGATTATGCATGCTAAAGATGATTCTGGATGATTCTGTGAATTAAACCTGAAGATTTATTCGGATAAATGGGTCAACATGAACACGACACGATAACTAATCGTGTCACATAATTTGAACACGACCCATTAATTTAACGGGTGACACGACACAACCTGTTTAACCCGTTTATAAACGAGTCGTAACGGGTGACACGACACGACCCAATAGGTGACACGACACGACCCACAACACTATTCGTGTAACCTGAGCTTTTTATCAAAAAGAATGCCCTTGAAAGGAATCGAACCTAAGACTAAATCTTAACCAATCAAACACTTCTACCACTAATCCACCAATATTTTTTGTTTATAAATGTCACAACAATAATATTTAATCTATAATAATGAAAATTTGAACTTAATAATTTTGAACATTAATTAAATTACAATAATATTTCCCTCTTATTTTTAATATAACAAACAAATGTTATTAATTATATTAACTAAGTAATTAAATCAGTGACACAATTTCATTATCTTGAAATCAAATAAAAACATTAATAGAACATTTAAAATAAACATTAAATATATATCTCATTGAATTAATATATTTTTTTAATTTATATTAATGTTGAAGTATTATTAAAAAAAATAAATGAGTGGTTTAACTTATATTACTTTAACTATTATATGTTATACTATATATCTCGGGACAATAAAAAAAACATAATTTCGTAAAACTAAATATTCAGATTATGGTTTAAACTAACTTATCAATTATTCTAATTGATTTTGTAGACACTTAACTAATTAATCAGAATTTGAGAAAATATAAGAGAATAATTTAACTTATATTACTTATAACGATTACATGTTATACTACATATTTCGGGATACTAAAGAACAATTATGACTATCATTCCTATATAATTATATTTATATATCCACCATATATATATATATATATATATATATATATATAATATTCCCATTCCAATTTTCACATGAACATTGGTATATCATAATGAAAATTTTATACTCAAAGTTTTCAAAACCAACCAATAAGAAACATTATTCTCTTCAATAATCATCACTCTCTCTTTTCATACATACAAGGCGTTACACTCACAACACCTAACTCACACCACTAGAGTCTAACACAAACAGTATATATACTATATATAACATATTTGTAATAACCTAAATTTTTCATAAAGACCAAAATTTATTTAATTCAAATGAGGATTAGATTGTAGAAATCAGTTTATTTTGATCGGGTATTATTATTTTTATGTAATGGTGGAGACACAAACACACACACACACACACACACACACACATATATATATAATGGGTGGTTTAGTTGATGATGACTAACATATTAGTTAGTTAATGCAGTAATGCACCCATTTGTAACTTGTAAGCCTTGGTGCTTGAGGGACATTAATAACTTTACATCAAATTTCTTATCATCTTGTATATGTTCTTCTTATGAGAAGGTTGGTTAATGAATGACATGATTGATTAAAATAAAGAGTTTTCTTTTATAAAATACCGTGTCAAGTTTCTATGGAGTGTGTGTGCCATATTTCAAGCATTCTAGATATTTTACTTTATTTTATTTTAATTTTTTTTATATTTATCACAAATTTTTTATATTTATTAAAAATATAAGTTTACATGTTTTTAACATTTTAAAACAAATTTACAATATTAAGCTTTATATTTTTTACATTTTAAAACAAATTAATAAATTAATGAGTTATGCGGGTTAACGGGTTGTGTTGACACGACACGACACGTTAATGTAAACGGGTAAAACGACACGACATGACACGACACGAATATTTAATCAGATCAACCGTGTCAGTTTCGTGTTAGCGGGTCAAACACGAACACGATACGATTTCTTATTAGGTCTATCGTGTAGACACGATAAGGACACGAACACGATAAGCCCAAACCCATACCCGTTTATTTCGTGTCGTGTTCGTGTCGTGTTAGCGTGTCGTGTCAAATATTGTCACCCCTACTATAGGGTATTTTTTTATATGTATATGTATGTATATATGACTGTATAGGCGGATATATATATATATACATATCTACAAACATAAAATTGGATTTACTGTATTCATCATTTTTGAAGGTTTTTGTTTCAATTTAAAAGTAGATCATGCTTCCCAAACAATTCGTGAAAGTTTGATTGCGAATCGTTGGGTAGATTGATGGGAAATTGAGTGTAAAATTTTAGATTTTCAAAACTTAAAATTGGACATTTTTTATTTAGGCCGCGAGAGGAGGTGATTTTGTTACCAATGCGTAGCTTAAATCAATACGAGTTTAATGGTATATTCATACGCGCGATTCGGGGTCTAGAAGTGGCCTGGAAATTTGTGGCTCCATGGTTGGGTGTGCAACAGTGTGATGCAGGACGAGAAGGAAGGAATAAGAAGAAAAAAAAAAGAAAAAAGGGGGCCACGCGCCTCGTCAGCGCCTGGGGGCGCATGCGCCCCGGCTGAGGACCGAGAAAGGTCCGTTGGGTCCCACTCGCTGGGCCCACTTTGGGTCCAATTCAGAATATTTTAATATTTTTTTTATTTTTATTTTCAAATTGATTTTAAATTAGAAAAATAGGAAAAATAATTTTTAAAATTACTTTTAAATTCCAGAAAATTTCTAAAAACTTTATGTAATCTTTTAGGAAAAGAATACACTTGGGTTTTCAATTTCAAGTCAAAATAAGGTTCCCTTGTGATTAAAGTAGCATAAAAAGTGTGTCTCAAAACTAGATTTATATTTCTTTTTATTTTGGAAATATTTTAAAATTTTCATAAAATTTTAAAAAAAAATTGGGTACCTTTTAGGGACAGAATACACTTGGATTTTAAATTTCAAGTGGATTTGAGCTTTCCTCGTGGTTAAATTAGTTTTAAAAGTATGCCTCAAAATTAGGTTTTCATTTTCTTTTATTTGGAAAATATTTTTAAAATTTTTGAAAAATTTTAAAAAATTCCAGAATAATTAAACAGAGTTGTTAGGAATAGAATATGCCCAGAAACCTAGGTTAGAGTTAGGTTTCGATACTTGATGTTTAAATTGAGGTGTTGGCTTTATTGTGAGGTTTTCTTTTAATTAATTATTTAATTTCCTTTAATTATTTTTTTGCTTGAATAAATGTCCTTGATTAATTGTATGGTGTTTAAAATAGTTATGAGAGTATGATAAACTCATTTATATTCATAGTATATTGCGTTATTTTTTTTATTTGTTTAAATTAATAAATGGGAGGATATGATTTACATGATATTAATTAGCATGCTTTTAAGTATGTTAGATTTTTATTTAAATGCTAATTATGTAGGCGTGTTAGGGTCATCTAGTACCTAATAAGGTATCTATGCATTATATTTGGCATGTTAGGATTGCCAAGGCGTGTCAGGATCGCCTAATACCCAATAAGGTATCTATGCATTATATTTGGCATGTTGGGATTGCCAAGGTGTGTCGGGATCACCTAATACCTAATATGGAGCTATGCGTTATATTTGGTATATTGGGATTGTCAAGGCGTGTCGGGATTGCCTAATACATAATAAGGTATCTATGCATCATATTTGGCATATTGGGATTGCCAAGGCGTGTCGGAATCGCCTAATACCTAATAAGGTATCTATGCATTATATTTGGCGTGTTGGGATTGCCAATGCCTGTCGGGATCGTCTAATACCTAATAAGATATCTATGAATTATATTTGGCATGTTGGGATTGCCTAGAATCTAATTAGAAAACTTAGTGTGTTCAGGCATGTTAGGATCGTCTATGAATTGAACTTAGAAATTTGTTCTACCTTTATTGTGATAATGGAGGGGTTGGTTCAGAACATAATTTTAATTATTTCTGAGATGGGAGATTAAATGACTAAATGATATAATTATATCTATATATTTTTACTGTCCTCGTATAAAGGGTATGTTTACTAGTTCTCTGATTGGGTTGTAGTAGAAAAAACTTATTCGTGGGTTTAACCCACTTTGTTGATATTTCAGGTCCCGGGCAATTTCCACCTCGAGGTTAGAGCGTGACGGTCATTTACTCCTTACCAGACTTCAATGTATGGACTTAGATCTTTTTATAAAGTATTTACTTTTATGATTTTTGATTAAGGGGTCCTTGAGTTATGGGACTTCTAAGTTGTATCGTTCAGGCTAGTACTATGTTATTTAACATTATTATTTATTTAACATTTTGTAGGGGGTATTTCAACGAATCTATTGAAGTATAGATCGGCAAGAACAAAGTCGAAACCAAAGGAATGCTTTAAGAAAAAATAATACAAATTCAAATTAATTTAAAACTAATATGGTTGAACAAAGTTTGATTTGAGATATTAAACAAAACATGCAATTAAAATAACACGATTGAAATCAAATAGAGCAAATTACTAAGGTGTCGATTTCACTACCATTAAATTCATAAAGTTTATAATATTCATTTATTAATTCTCAAATTTAAAGTAGCAATCAATAAATCAATCTATTACTTACTCAAGATTTAACAATAAAGCACTATAAAAATATATTAAAAGGTACAATGAATAAATCAACAAAATAACTTCATTTCATTAATGAAAGTTTCGTCCTCAACCCTAGTTGAGGGGTTTAGTTACACATTATAGAAGAAAATAACAAAAATATAAAAGACACTGAATGGGTATAATTGTAATTTGAATTGACATTGATAATTATCACATTAATATATTTAATATTTATGATAATTATATATATATCATTAAGATCATTATTATCATTATCATTTGATCTATTTTAAGTGCACTTGGACTTTAGGCAATTTAGTATGGTTCATTACTCTATATTTGAGGTGGGCCTTGATGGAGGTTGATGAAAGTTAAAAAATATATGCAACATCAAATTTGCCCAGATTTCGGCCACTAACTTTTCATGGCATTTTGACCTTTTAAATGTCTGAATTTGGACTTTCTCGTAAAATACAAAAATGTTTCTCTATGAACCAGCTTTCGAAAAAGTCTAAGCTTGCATTATTCCGACAATTAAGCTCATATTTATGACTTAAACAGTGAAGTATGCGCAAATGAGTCTTTGAAATCTTTATTTGCTGATAAAATCTTTAATGGTCTAAGAATACATAAAAACACATTTATTGATTAAAATAATATATAATAAAATACTGACAAACATAATTTTAGATATAAAATTCTGCTCCGTCATATTTGGTAAAGTGGGTGAAGTATATGGATTATGGTATAGTAGAAAATAGTAAACTATTAGAAAGTCCTTTCAAGAGAGTGAAGATTGGGTACTTATCAAGTGTAAGAAAAATTCGATCATTTATGTTTGTCATACACTAAAGTCAAGTTCTTTATTCACTTGAGCGAACCTCATCCATAAAATCTTCACTCTCATATTTTCTACCATGAGTTCTTTCAAAGTTTCAAGAAGAACAATGAAATTAAATTGTAAAGCTCCAGGCCGGATATGGGATTACATCACTTTTACTCGTAGCTTACTATTATTTCACCACATCAATCTATATATATCAACATTTTATGATGAGCAATGATACACATCTCGAATAAATATCACGAATTTTAACTCGAATCTATGTGGCAGGTAATATAATCCATTATTTTAGGGATAAAATTAAATGATAAGTTAGTATTAGTAGGATTTTCTATACACAGAGTTTCAGTGATATTATCACCTGCCACATAAATTCGAGTTAAAATTCGTAAAATAAAAATTATGAAGTTTAGCATTTCCCTTTTATGACTAGCTTAGAATGATAAAAATGAGATAAGTTGGTTATTTTCAACAAATATTTTTTTCCCTAGAAACGAAGAGTCCACAAATCATGACAGAAACCGTCAAGCTGGAAACAAACGCCCAGGAGTGATCGTCCACAAATTAAAAGAGATAAAGAAAGTGAAAAAGAAGACAGTGGAATAACTTACGTTTCTTATCGATCTCTCTCTTATATTACAACCCCCTTTGGGAAATACCAACCAAACTCTCTCACCCTGTTCATTCTTTAAATTGTGTAGTTCTGTTGAATGGCCTCAATGTCAAGACCCTTGAGTCTCATCACGGATTCAACATGCCCCTTGAGTGTATGAAGACGTCTCATGCTGAAAATTGTTAGTAAGGAAAAATATCAAACTAGTTAGCAAAGCAATACTAACATTTACTATAATCAAGTTTTAAATTAACAAATAAGAAATCGTGTAGCTAGTAACAATTACCTTTCAAATTTTGCACGTCTGTTGGCTGGTTCATCGTAATCTTTCTTGGTTAGGGAAGTAGTCTGGATAATTCAGTCCGCGAAAAAAGATCAACTAAGCATAGTGATGGATAATTTAGGGGTATTGATTTGTAGGAAGTTTAAAGGAGATTGGTAGCCTAAACTATATATACATGATACTTAGGATGAAAAATGACAAGAGATGCGCATGCAACAGTATAAGTATTTAATTACAAGTAGTACTTTGACATTTCTTCTTACAACTGACCTTAAAAAAATTCTCCTCTTTCTCGGTATTTGGAGGCGGTTCAACCACTTTGATCACCTCAAAATTGTCCACTCCAGCATGATCCGCGGTTTCTTGCAGTTCCAGAGCAAGCTCGAGTCTGCGCACAACATCAGACATTGGAGGGCGTTTGGTTCCACTCTCAAGCATGCATTTCATAGCAATCTCCACAAACAAGCACAAAGAAGGAGGGCATATTTTCCCGATCAGATATGGATCAATGATCTGATTAACTGACGATGCTTTTATGCAGTCTAGGGCCCACTCTCTGAGAGTGAGAGTGAGGCCAGTGTTGGGTGATTTCGTGATCGATATTGGTTTCCTCCCAGACAACACTTGAAGCAACACCATTCCGAAAGAGTACACATCATCAGATTGTTCCGTCGTCAGTACGGGAGTAGTTTTCTCCGGCGATTGGTGGAGGGGAACGAACAAGGACAACTCGAAACCTGAAATCTTTGCTGCGAGCAAGTTTTGATTCAGGAAAATGTTGGACGAGTTCATGTTGCCATGGATAATCGTCTGCTCCATACCTGTGTGAAGATAGTTCAGTCCTCGTGCGGCACCGATGCAGATTTGGAGCCTCTGCTTCCACGAGAGATGTTGATCATTGACGGTATTGTGGAGATAATAGGATAGGGTCCTATTGGCCATATATTCATGCACCAGGATCATCTCATGCCCATCGGACCAGCACCCAAGCAAGGGCACGATGTTGATACATTGAAGAAGTGAGTCCAACGTTTTGTAAACCCTATCATTTAGTGGATAATTTCCGCTGAACAGCCTGATTGCAACCTTCCCCAATTCTTTCCCCATATAACCCGCGTAAACCTTACTATTACCACCATTTTCGATTAGGTAGTTATCACAGAAATCGTTCGTGGCTACTCGAAGCACTGGGAGTGAGAAAGAACGACAATATACTCTTGCAGGCGGTAGATGATGATCATGAGCTGCTATCGTCGACTGTGAAGGTGATCTTGTTCTATGCCAAAGCGAGTCCCACAACCGCCAATCCTTCTTCTTTATCTCATTTTCCGATGTAATTAATTTGTCCAGTCTCGCCACCACTTCAGCCATTGTAGGCCGTTTATTTGATTGATCATTCAAGCAGTTGTTGGCAATTTTGGCAAACATTTTTAAACAATGAGGCGATATTTGCTTCTTTACACGGGGATCAACCAGCTTTTCAAGTTTTCCATCTCGGAAGCACTTTTGGGCCCACAGCGCTAAACTACACTGCTCCTCCTCCTCCTCCTGGAGCGTTACATCTACAGCCCGCCTTCCACACAACACTTGTAACAATACCACACCAAAGGCATATACGTCTGATTTCTTCGTCAGTCTACCAGTCGAGAAATACTCTGGATCTAAAAAACCAAACGTACCTTTAACGTCGGTGCTAATATGGGAGTGCGATATGCTTGTCATCACCATTTTGGACAATCCAAAGTCTGAAATCTTAGCTATCCAATTTTCATCCAACAAAATATTTGAACTCTTCACATCGCGGTGTATGATTCCATGCTGCCCGCTGCAATCTGTGTGCAGGAATTCCAACCCACGTGCAGCACCGAGACAGATATTGAGCCGTTGTTCCCAAAGAAGAGGAGGAGATGATTTACCTTTTCTACCAGTTTTGTGGAGATGATCAGCAAGGGTCCCATGGACCATGTACTCGTAGACCAAGATCATCTCCTCACCTTCATCACAGTAGCCGATCAAGGAGACGAGATGATTGTGCCGGAGCTTGGAAAGGGTGTTGATCTCAGCCCAAAATTCATGAGCCCCTTGTTTGGATTCTGAATTCAACCGCTTTATGGCAACTGTTTTTGTTGCACCGTCAATAAGCCCTATAAAAACGTTGCCGAATCCACCTTTACCGATGACGAATCCATCATCAAAGTTGTTGGTGGCCGACTGGATCTCACCAAGTGAAAAAAAGCGTCGGCACATTTTGCTAGAGGTTGATTCAGAATGATTCATGCTTTCTGGAGTTCGAGACACAATCAACAAATATATGCTTGTTTACCAAAATCTAAAATTAAAATATGCAGCAATCAATTGGAGTGGTGTAGCACCAGATGTATTAGGAGCAACTGGATTCCACGTTTGAGAGAGGGAGATAAGAATATGACGTCGGCCTGATTGTCTTGCTCATTTGACCGCCTATTCTAATTTCAACATTTTTTAATTTAAAATGGTTAACAAATAAGAGGGCAATCTACTTAGTCAACAAACCAAGACAAAAAAGGGTGTTAGAACCTCTTGTCACGTATCATATTGATAAAAAAATGATTTGCTAAAATTCTAATAGATAAATATCCTATTCAATAATTTAAGTATTTTTTTATTATCGATAAGTGTTCGACTACATACATTTGATATCAGAGCCAAAATCAAACCCAATCCTTAATATAGTGCCGTGCTTAGACACACCCGGGTTGAGTTTGGGTCTGGGTCGTTACTGGGTCATCCTGCTGTTAAGGTGGATAGATAAACAGAGTGATCTAAACGCAACAAAGGCGTTGCAAATTCGAGTGAGGAAGAATATTAGAAGGTCAACTTTTAGGTCATTGGAAATGTAACGACTCGGATTAATGTTGACCGGTTCCGGGTGAATTTTGAACGGATTTATTTTTTTCGAATAAATTAATTTCAAAAAATATGTGGATATATATATATATATATATATATGGAGATATATATGTGTGTATATATATATATAGTTATTGTAGACATATTTATATTTAATTATATTTATATGGGTATACATATGTATAAGTATGGTAGATGGAGAAAGGTGTATGTGTACAAGTATATGTGTGTGTGAAGGAGATATGTTGGGATGATGAGTGGTGTATATTGAAAGAAGATAAGGTGAAAGGGAAGTGATAAGAGAGGCAGACCCACGTGGGTGGTCGGCCAAAAAGAAAAGAGAGAAAAGAAGAAAGAAAGAAAAGAAAAGAAAAGGAGAAGAAGAAAAGAAAGAAAAGAAAAGAAAAGGAGAAAGAGAGAGAAATTGGGGAGAGAGAGAACCGAGAGAGAGAGAGAGAGCTGCCGAGAGAGGAGTGAACCGACGCCGATGGTGGCTATGGCTGCCGACCGCTCACGGTGGAGCTTCGGCCTGGGCGACGATGGACGACTGGTTTGTGACTTGTTGGCTGCGACTGGGGGTTTTGCGGCTGGGGTTTGTGGGTTGAGCTCGGCTGGTTCGGTGGGAGATGGGACCGGCGATAGTGCCGATGGTGGTTCTCGGTTGGTTGTTGGGCGACCATGGCAAGGTGTCCGATGGTGGAGACACGGCTGAGCCGTATTTGGTACAACTACAGTGGCTGGTGGTCCGATTGGGGGCTTCGACTGGTAGATCCGTTACGGTGAGTCGTTGGGTTCAGTTGCTAGTTGGTTGGGTTTGGTTTTTGAATGGATTCCATTTGGGTATGGTGATTGGTGACTCTCGGTTGGTATGGTGGACCGAACGGTGGGGACTGTGTGGGTTCTCACGGCTGGGTTTTTGGTTGGTTTCGGCGACTCTAGCAGCGGAGGTGGAGGTGTTTCTAGCAGTGGCTTCAGACGGCGGTATGAGGCTATTTAGGCTTGTGACAGAGGTGGTCCATGGTGGTTCGTAGTGTTTGGTCTCGGCTAAGGGGTTGCTGAGTTGTGGGTTCACTTCGGTTGGGTTTTTGGGTGACTATTCTTGGTTGAGTTTGAGGGTGAGAATCATGGTGGTTCATGGCGACAGTGGGTGGTTTCGGGCAGAGGGTATTGGCTCACGGTGGTGGGCTGATGGTGAGGAGTTGGGTCTTCACTTGGCGGGGATGGGTTTGGCTGTAGTTGTGATGATACAACTGGGTTTGGTCGGCGATGGTATCAGGTTTGTGCGTGGATTGTGTGAGTAGTTTAGATGGTTCCACGGGCTGAGTTCACAGCTGAGTTGTAGGTGGGGATGGCAGCTATTTGGGATGGTAATGGTGCATGGTTTTGTAAATCCTTAATGCTCAATGGGTTGACTACTTAGGCATGGTAAGGGCTGTTTGGTAGCCATGAATTTTGTTTATGCATTGGGCCCTCATTGATGGTGGGCTTGGGCCTTGGAATTGGATTGGATTTGAATTTGGCAGTTGGGTTTGATCGTGACTGATGTTGGGCTGCCATGAAATTTAGTTCTTGTTTGGGCAGCTATGTTTTGAGGCTTGGACTCGTCAAATTCATTGGGTCAAACATAGAGAAAAAAAAAAGTAAAGAAAGCGGGTTCGTATGTGACTTGGACACGGGACTGGATCGGGACTTGGAAATGGACCGCTTTGCAGGCGCGGGCACAGTAAAAGTGGGACCTAAGGCAAGTTGATTCTTACCTCTATCTCCTATATATATTTTAATTATGTTGATTAATTTTACATATGTTCTTAATTTAATCATATGTGGTGTTTGTATATATATATGTGCATATATATATAAGTATATACGTGAGATGTGAGGATATATATAGGTGGGTATATATATATATATATATATATATGTGTGTGTGTGTGTGTGTGTGTGTGTGTGTGGGCTTGGAGGATAAGAGCATTGTTAAATTCAGATGCTGATTTGCATTGTTATATGCATATTTATGGATTGAGCCATGTAAAGTATGCTAAATTATATATGTATATTTAGCTAGATGTTGCCTTGCACGCACATGTGATTTTTATACATGAGTTGAGTATATGTAAATATATATATGTGATTATATATTTGGTGCAGTAGTAGAAATGTGATCGGCGTTGAATGTTACGCATTCTAACCTCTTAACTTATGTATTTTATTCTCTTAGTGATAGTTATTTTGTGATTTTACTTCGTTTTAGTGTTTTCTGTATTTTCAGGGCCTTAAGGATTATTTTAGTTAAAACCAAGCTTTTGGGCTTTTAAAGATGATATGCAAGAAGGTTAGATGAAGCCTACATCAAAGGGATCCATTGAACTCCATAATTTAACTCGATTCAGTACAGGAAAGAGGTCCAAGAGAATTACAACTGCTTAAGAAGGTTTCGGGCCTGAAGCCCAAATCTGCGCATAATACAGTCTTAATCCCATTTTGGAAAACGGATCATAAGTATTATTTTTGAGCCTCAAATCGACATAATTCTCACGTAAGGTTGAACAAAATTTTATTCTGCACACTTTTGTATTTCACGAAAATTCCGTAAATCGGACTTCTAGTGGGTCAAAAGTTGGGCCGAAGTCAGCAGGAAAAACCCACCTAATTAGTGCTGCGGGAAACCCTAATTTATTCCTAATTGGATTAGGACTTTGGTGTATTCTCTTGGGAAATAAAGTGAAGACTTGGAGGCTGAGTTGAGAGAGAGATTGGGGAGTCTGAGAGGGCTGAGAAGAGAACATAAACATATTGCAAAGCCATTGGAGAACAAAGTCATACGCAGAATTCAGAAAGATGATGTCTTCTTCCTCAACAGTTGAACCTTCTTCTTCTACCATGAGCGACTAGTTCATCCACTAGGGTTTTGATGTAGCCCTAACAAAGCATCAATGATTTGATTGTTTTAATTATTGGGGACCTTTATATACATGCATAGATTGTGTAATTCAGAGGATTCTTATTATAGAATTGAGCAATAAAAGTCTTGTAAATTCAATCTCAATGATTTCTTATCTTGTCTTAGATATTTAGTTGTTGTTATTGAACTCAATCTCTCTTGTTTTCTGTGATCATGAGAGAGATTATTACACAATGGTAATCACTGAATATATTGTTATAAGTTTTGATGGATTATGCCTAGAGAAGATGAACCATACTGCACCCTAGATTAGAGTAGTTAGGCAGATTGCCCATGCCAATCGAAGATAGTCCATGGCTTAGCCTTAATCATATGTTATCTTCTTGACGGATGAAGGTGAGCTTGTAGCCACCAACACCACTTATGCATGATGTAATTCCCCTATAGTTGATTCAATTGACAATTGATTGTGGAGTTAGTGGTGAAGTCAAACGCCCTAGATTTCTCTCATATTATCTTCATTATCTATTTATCTTTGATTTATTTTATTTTACTTTTTAATTAGTTTAGTTTAAAAATCAGAATTCTTTTCTTAAATTTAATTAGAATTAATTCCGTATTCCAACTCATCAGACCATAATCCCTGAGATATGATACCCCTTTCGATAGCCCTATTCTGCAAGGAATTCGTTCTATTGCGAAGTGTGAAAATTTTTAATTGATATACTTTTTGAGTCACACTTACACACGAATCAAAATGCATGCTAAATTGATTATAGCATAGAAGGGCATTGGAAAAGCATGAAATATGTGAAGTGTTATGTATGTTTTTATTACCTATATGGGTGACATGATATATATATATATATATATATATATATATAATTGCATAATTGTATATGGTTGTAAGAATGCATGCTGGTCGCTGGTAGTAAATGCATGATTGGAGTAAAAACATGATTATATTTATGCTAATATACGTATATATGTGATTATATGCAGGATGTGACATATATATGTTGTGTATGTGCAAATGTGACTATGAATGATTTCGGTGAAAAATGTGTTCATTGGTGGAAACGTGAAAATGTGATGTTTATAGATTTATGCATGAAAGATATGACTTTCTTGAAAAAATGCATAAGCATGACGATTTCTATGACGTGAGTGTGTTAGCATTGTGAAAATCTTGAGGTGGAAGGAAAAATGCATTGATTTGATAAAATGCATAGCATTGAGTGAAAAGTGTGCATTTGTGTGATAATTTGCACTATGTGACGAGTTTTGGGGCATGAGGGTGAAAATTAAGATAAGGGGATGACCCCTAGGGTGAAAGACCCAAAACTTGGCCAAGGGATTGTCGCATCCATCGGGATAGTAAACCGAGAAGCGTAAGCAGAGTTTGGGTGCCTTTGACCCTTACTATTGGTGAGATGAGTGAGCCCCCTTTGAATTGATTTCCTTACTTATGTGGCGTGAGTTATATATAAAAATTGTGACTTGTCCAATTTGATATATATATATATATATATATATGCATTGAGGTGGAAAGTATCACGCATGATTTGAAAAACGTGATTGTTTATGGGTAAAAAGCATGTATACATGTCATGTAGGCATGTAGCGATTTAATGTGCATTTATGCATGACTCAATGAATTTTGTTGAGTAGGTGATGTGGTATTTGATTTACATTGTTCATGTAAATACTTCTGTTCATATATGTTTTCTATACATATTGATGTTGGATGTGTATTGCTCTTGAACATGTTGTAAATGATTTTCATAAGTCATGTGTAGTAGATTTAAATGTTCACAAGTGCTAGAACTGCCATATGCATTGTTGGTTCATGTATGCTAAGAAGATCATGACTTTAAATATTGTGAGATATGTAAGTGCATGTATATTTTTTTGAAAATATGTGAGGATCGACCTGCTGCTGCGATGATAGTATGGTTATACATACCTTGTTGGGCCTTTGAACTCACCCCCTCCCAGGTTTTGCAGGTGTTGCTAGTTTTGGAGTCAGTTGGGGGATTGATAGTACCAGTTGCTGAGGTAGTGATTAGTCTCCTTAGAATCTGACTTATGTCCAGGATTTTAGATAGATGCATTACATTTGGATTAAATGTATGGAGCGATTATGTTGATTCAGTTCCTTCAGTTGTATTTTATTCATGTGATGTATGTATATAATACAGATATTCAAGGACTGAGGCATGTATTTTTGATTGTATTATGCATGTTGTATAAATGCTGGGGGGACACGTGCTCAGAAGTGTCCATTTTGATTGTTAAATATAAATGCTGGGGGGACATATGCCCAGAAGTGTCCATTTTGATTGTTAGATATAAATGTTGGGGGGACACGTACCCAGAAGTGTCCATATGAATTTAAAGCAAGTATAACATGCCAGGATCTGATTTTTTTAGAATGGGTCATGCCCAATTTTTGTGAAAATAATAGGAAATTGAGATTGTTTGATTAGGTGGTGGTTATATCGTAAGGGTGATCTCACGGAGCTCACACCTCGGTTTCTGGGCCTCGGGAATCGAGGCGTGACAGAATGGTATCAGAGCTTGATACAGTATCAGGAGTGCGGTTAAGGTTATTCACGGGGTTGAGTGAACGGGTTCGCTACTTGGGATTCGGGTCGGTCCGGGGGAGTCCCGGCGGTCCGGATTTTGGGAAGGGAAGGGATGATTCGTGTGTGAGTGTGACTCAATAAGTGTATCAATTAAAAATTACCACACTTTGCAATAGAACGAATTCCTTGCAGAATAGGGCTATCGAAAGGGGTGTCGAACCTCAGGAACT
The DNA here is from genome assembly GCA_026545225.1 of Cornus controversa. Lineage (NCBI taxonomy): Eukaryota > Viridiplantae > Streptophyta > Magnoliopsida > Cornales > Cornaceae > Cornus > Cornus controversa. The sequence continues at coordinate 123,381,741 of CM048845.1, forward strand.
GTGGTCTGACTGAGTTGAATTGTTAGGACTAATTCTAATTAAATTTAAAAGAAATAAATTCTGATTTTTAATTCTAAATTAACTAATAAAGCAATTGAACAAAAGCAAGAAAAACTAAGGAGTGTAGAGAATATAAGATAAGTCTAGGGTAATTGATTTCACCACTAACTTCACAATCACTGGTCAATTGAACTAACTATGGGGCATCATATCATGCATAAGTGGTGTTGGTGGCTACAAGCTCACCTTCATCCGTCAAGAAGATAACATATGATTAAGGCTAAGTCATGGACTATCTTCGATTGGCATGGGCCATCTGCCTAACTACTCTACTCTAGGGTGCAGTATGGTTCATCTTCTCTAGGCTTCTTCAAAGCTGCTGTCAAGCCTCCTCAATACAGCCCTAATTCGTCACTATTAATAGCCAAGAGAATATGAAGAGTCCTAATCCAATTAGGAATTAATTAGGTTTTACCGCAGCACTAATTAGGTGGGTTTTTCCTACTGACGTTCGGCCTGACTTTTGACCCACTAGAAGTCTAATTCACGGAATTTCCATGAAATATAAAAGTGTGCAGAATCAAATTTCGTTCAACTCACGCGAAAATTAAGTCAATTTGACGCTCTAAAATAACACTTCTGGTCCATTTTCTAAAATGGGATTAAGACTGTATTAAACACAGATTTGGGCTTCAGGCCCGAAACCTTCTTAAACAACTATAATTCTCTTAAACCTCTTTCATGGGCTGATTTGAGTTGAAATAAATATTTGAATGGATCTCTTTGATGTATGCTTCATCTAACCATTTTGGATGTCTTCTTTAAAAGCCCAAAATCATGGTTTTAACTGAAATAATCATTAAGGCCTTGAAAATACAGAAAACACTAAAACAAAGTGTTACCCAAGAATTGTCCCTAGAGGGGGGGTGAATAGGGACAATAGGCAAATGATGAAACTTTTTCGGTTTAGCTCATTTTGACAAAAGTAGGATTCTTTAGGCTTTTGTCAAACACTTGATAAACTTATTTATTCAACAAGTGGGAGTGAGAATGCTCTATCTCTTATACACTTAAATGATCTAGTGAATATATCAAATGAAGTGTTCATGTAAGTGTAACATATCATGCTTAAGGTGTGTGGAAATGTTGATGACACGTTTTATCAAACACATGATATATATGCAAATTGATTGGCAAAAAGATAATCAATTAAATAATCAAATCAATTTACAATACAATCAATTTCACAACTCAACCAATATACTCCAAGCATTCATCCCATCCTCCTCATATGAAGCATTTAAACAACATTCATTAAATAAATACTTATAAAATAAATGCTAGCAAAATAAAGGAGTAAACCTATCAAAAAGATACTTCAGCAATTACCTATGAATATGATATAAAAAGTAAAACTTGCATAGGTAATTAATTAAACACTTGGAGTGCTACTCATTCATTCATAAAATGGTTCATTGGATAAGGAATGAAATGAGCTAATTGAATATGTCTATCAATGCTAAAATGAAATTAAAGCTCATAAAGACATTTCATCAAATACATGATATGCAATATCTCTACACAATTATGCTCTTCATATTTATTCAAAACATAAAGACATTTAACAAATATAATGAACATAATAATGTAAGGAGAGTAAGGATAGAGAAATGCAAACATTGACACCATGATTTTTACATGGTTCGGCAACTCCGGCCTACGTCTATGCCTCAAGAGCTCATCTTGAGGTATCCACTATAGAGCCTTCCTTAGGGGTGGAAAGCAAACCGTACAATTGCCAAGTGATTTACTTGGGCTTCCTTGCTCAATGACAACCTCATCAAGACTTCTTTGCCAAGCTCATGACTTGGGCTTCCACTCTCTTTTGACGGTTAAGAGATAACCATTGCTCACTCTTTAAAGGTGGAGAGCACTACCCAATCCTTCTCCTTTTAAGGTAGAGAATGAACCTTTCTCTTGTTCAGGCTTAGAGAAAAACCCTTACAAAGCTTCTTCAAGCTACCCATGCCAAGAGAACCTCTTGGTCTTCTTCTCTCAAGAATAAGAAATTTGTGTACAATGAGTGTCTCTTAAATAGACAAGATATACAAATTCAAAAATCTCTCAAATCTAGAGTTATAATTGATGAATCAATAAGAAAGCTCAACTCTAGAATGATGAATGAAATACCACAAATAGATTGATCTTTGGAAGAATATGGTCAAGTGTGGTGACTATCTCTATAGAATATGAATTCTAAGCTTAATGATAGATTCAACCAACAATGGATGATCAACTATATGTTTGGAGGTCTCTCTCTCTTGTATAATATATATACAATGTGTATTTATAGCCCAAGAAAGAATTCTAGCCGTTTGGAAGTGGTTGGGAATCATTAAATGCAAAAACTAGCCGTTTCAGATCTGTTCCCGTAGTGTTAGTCGACTGGTCATTTAGCATAAGTTGACTGATGAGATTTTCAAGGCAAAAATGAGTTTTGAACCACTATAAGTCGACTAATGAGATTCTATAAGTCGACTAATTTGTCCCTCTACAAATGACTAAAAAGTTCTGTCAACGTTAAACGATGCTTAGTCGACTAAGGAAAATTTCCTTAAAAAAATATTTCAAGGCATAAGTCGACTGATACATTTTCATAAGTCGACTAATTTGTTCCTCTAGGAATGTCAAGAACTCACAGTCTTTATAAGTCGACTGATGGGATTACATAAGTCGACTGATACAAGCTGAACATTGAAAAACATAGTTTTGACATCCAAACAAAGTCTAAATCAACAAAGACTTTTAAGATATGATTAAACTAAGATTAAGTTCTATTTTTACATGTCTAGAGACCATTAAAATGATATGCATGAGTTGCATTGGGTCTTAGAGTCAACTAAGTTACGAGGTAGGTTCTTTGAATATTTTGACAAACTTGAACCTCCTCAAAGTCAACTATGGCCTTATGAAATAAATCAATTTGATCCAAGGACCTTGACTTCATACTTCACTAAATGTAAATATTGAGAATTAAAGATATTTCCAATTGGAGATCCTCTTAATATTTCTTAAGGCTTTTCATGATTTAACCATATAAGTTCAAAGCCTTATTTCTCTAATTCTTAAAGACCATTCTAAAGGATATAAATGAAGTTCATGGCCTATTGTTTATGGTCTAAGGACTTATGAATGATATGCATGAAATGTATTTGTCCTAGAGCTTTCAAGTGAGAACATCAAAGTAACTTTACAAAGATTACTATACACTCACCAAGACTAAATTACTCAATCTTCAATATCTTTATTGATCTTGATGTGCATTGGGTGAAGTATTCTTTCTTTGATGTTATTGCCTTCATCCTTTTCTCATGTCCTTGATATGAGCTTTTTAACATAGATGAGCATAATCAATGTGAGCTTTGGATACCTTTGCAAGGTGCCATTGATCCTCTTATCTTACTTTGAGTCTTGTTAGAATGTAACCTGTTTAAGCACAAACTCAAGTAGACATTAAATCTTAACATTTACAATGTTTTGTTATCATCAAAATAACTGAGATAACCTTGGTTGGAAACCTTAGTTCAACACAAAGTAAAATAACAAAATAATCTATCACTAAGAGAATAAAATACATAAGTTAAGAGGCTAGAATGCGTAACATTCAACGCCTATCACACCCCCAAACTTACATATTGCTAGTCCCTTAGCAATAGAATAAAACAAAACTAAAACAAAAGAAACTAATAAATACTAACTAAACTACCCAACTCCACTTTCGTGGGAGAAACGATTGCATTTAGCATATGCAACAAGCCTTTAAACCCCTAGGTTCCCCTAGTGGACGAGTATAGTCTCGTGAGGGTTTCCAGAAATGTTACCCACAAACATTCAAAATTCTGTTTCAACATTAATTCAAGAAGAAGATTACAATGTATAGTTACAAACTTGCATTCAAGAATAATTTTAAACTTTCAAATTCTATAATTCAAAGCAATGGTTCCCACATATAATTCACATCAACATATCTCAGAGCAACCAACTCTAGCTTCCTTGTGAAAAATGAACTAGCAGTCATCTCATGTAGCATAATCCAGCTCTGAATATATTAAGGCACATACCCCTTCAACTCATTAGCTCCCCTTATTGAAATCATACTTCCAAACATGAACACATGACTTTTTCATTCATTTTTTTTTTCATTATTCTTTTTTTCATTGCTTTATTGGTTGTGCAATTGATAAGTGCACAAAACATGTTATTTTATATCTCAAAATAAGTCTTTAATTACTCTTTTACTTTATTTAAATATTCTTATCTTTGCATTTTGTGTTTTATAGGGGTTGATTTCCAAATAAGAAGAAAAGCAACAGAAAAGGCCTAAAAAGAATATATATAGCCAAAGATAAACATCAGAAGAATTGTAGGAGGGATGGTATTCTGTGCAATCTACTTCATAAGAGGTCTCAAGTTCAAAACTTTGCAAAATACTTTTTTGCACGGCCACGTCTGCAGTCCAGAATTCAAATTAAAGATATGGAGATCAAATATTAGATATTTAAATTCAAAATTTTGTATTTTGAATTTTTGTTTTTGAATTTTGTATTTTGAATTTTGTATTTCAAATTTTGTATTTTGAATTTTTGTTTTTGAATTTTGTATTTCAAATTTTTCCCACCTAAACTATTCCCCTTTAACTCTATAAATAAGGGGTCTTAGGGGATGGTGAAGGGAGTTAGAAATTGTAGAAAAAAATAAAGTGTAGTTGTAAATATTTTTTTGTATTCATTTTCTTTTCTTGTAAACACAACTCTCAAGGGAGTAATGAAGCCACTATGATGAAATATAAGTAAGTTCTTTATTTTCTTTTCTATTTTTTCCTCCCAAAAGCATTCTTCTACTCTTCTATTCTGAATTTTTATTTTCTAAAATTAGAGGGAGGATTCTTCGTGTTTGCCAAATAATGGTAATTCGAAGAATGCCTACCTCTATTTACCTAGCCAATGTGCATCAGATTAAGTAAATGAATGTCTCTCTTATATATAATCAAGTCATTCTTTTTTATTCCATATTTTCCTTCATCTTTTCAAGTTCCAATTGGATTGGTGAAGTGTATTGATTATTGGAGAAAAAACTAGATAAGAATATTAGAAAATTTATTTATGTGGATTCATGGTGGTGGATTCCCTTCCCTTAAGATTTATTTTATTATTATAGTTTCATTTATTCATTATAATTCCAAAATAAAAAATGTTTTTAAAAGAATAATTTTCATTCCATAAATTAGTGTGTGAATTTGAGCTCATTCGAAATCTCACTTGAGAGTGGTTCGACCCTGCTTACTACTATACAATTTTTAGTAAAGTTTTTGCAGGTTTTATTATTTTTTTGTACGAAGTGTAGAGAAGCAACGACAAACATCCAATATTCTACATTCGTCAGCAATGTCTTGATCTATTGAGCTTTCTAAAAGATCTATGTAGCAAGCTTTCAGTCAGTGACTCCCAAACCATATGGCTTTAGGGCACTAGGCTTTAAGATACCCCGAAGAACCTAATTACTCGAATCAATCAGGCTACAAATCAAGACAACTAATGCTCATCTTTTCTCACCCTTTCACTTTTGACGCGAACACTCCGTGCTTCCTGAGGCATAGAGGCTCGGTTACTCATGAAAAGGATCAAATTGATTTGCTTATTCCACATATATTTCTTTTTTTTCCTTTTTTTTTTTCTTTTTCACTGAAGTTAAGTAAAACACATCATCGGTACTCATTCTCAAGAAATACTAATTAATATCAAGCATATGTAACTCAATAACTCAAAATCAAAGTTTATACCTCATAAGATTATGCTAGTGTGTCTGTGCATGTAAGAAAACTAAAATCAATTACTCCAAAACATGTCAATGCAAACCATGATTAAAACCACATAATTCAAACCATAGTTTCTAAAAATTTAAAACATACTCAAAAATTGCAAGTTACGCACCTACATAAAGTATTAATCCCTTGAATAATGTAAAAACATTCTATCTAAAAATAAAACAGAATAAAATAAAATAAATAAACTAAGAAAATAAAATAAATAAAAATCCTAAAATAAGAAGAATTTCACAAAGATTTCCCCCCATATGCAATAAACACAAAAACAGGCATCACCTCACCCCCAAACTTAAACTGTACATTGTCCTCAATGTACACCCAATTAAAGCATAGAGAAAAGTAAGAACAATGTTACCAGAACCATGGAGTAGTGGCAAGAAAATATAGCAAACCAATAGCTTGAAGGTAATGCAAGCACACCCCCAAACTTGGATGTTATAACATGTCAAAACAAACCACTATACGCCAAAAACCAAGTGAAATAATATGGGTGAAAATAAAAATGAAATAAAATTTTTTTTTTTTTTACTGAAGAAAAAAAGAAAGAAAAAAACAATATGAAAAATAAAATAAAGAAGAAAACAAATATAAAAAAAATAAAAATAAAAATACAAAAGATAGTTACCTCCGAAAAATCAAGGAGAATGCGGTGCCGGAACATCAAAATCAACCAAATAGTCTATAATGAATGCACAATGTCCTCCCCAAAACTTGTACTTCAAAACCCCTCAAAGAAATCACTCCACTTCCACAATTAATTCACACCTCTTGTGAAGATGGAAATATGAAAAAGTTGAGACTTTAATGATAATGGAGAAGAAAAAGTTGGAATTGATGATGATGGTGATGAATGATGATGATCAAGTAGGTGAATGGAAATAAAAGCGGAAGATCTTAGAGTGTATTTTGATGTTGGAAAAGCACAAAGAAGCACCAAAGTCTTAAAATTTTGAGTGGGAGCAATGAGGTATGAAATGGGCCTTTAAAGATGCAAAATTGCATCAGCAGGGCATGTGGGGGCTGGGCGATCGATCCCCCTAGGGCTGGGCGATCGATCGCCCAGCTGCTTGTGAGGTGAACTTCAAAAATTCAAGGGGCGATCGATCCCCCTTCAAAAGGGCGATCGATCCCCCTACTGGGTGCTCTTCTGGCCTCTATCGCCCAAGGTCGACCGGGAAGAGAAAAATTGAGCTATTGATCGCCCAAGGTCGACCGAGACCTCTCTTTTTTACCTATTTTTAGTCCAAATACCTCGGTACACCTCTTGACATTCCCTGGAAGCAACTTATACATCAAAAACTTAAAGAAAATACATTAAAACACACCTAATAATGGAAGAAAAATAGAGAAAAACATAAACTAAAAATAAAATAAAATAAAAAATAAAAGAAAACTAAAGAAATTAAAGGATAGAAATACATGCAAATCCTACAATTTAACGTCCGTAGGTGACGGTCATTGACTTCAATTGAAAGTTCACCCAATGCCACATCTCTTGAGGAGATTTAACTCCGTTCCTCTTATACGATCCTCACCTCTTTGTGCCAAACTCAAAGTAACCAGAATGGTCTCATTGGCTTCAAAAAACACATCTCTCTGCCTTGACGGAACATGTTTCAATTTTACCCATGGAGGAGACTCTAATGATGGCATCGGAGGAGTGCTAGAAAGAATAGGCAATGGCTCAATCGGAATCCTCCAAGGTGGAGTACTTTTCATGGCCACTACATCAAGTAAGTCATTCACCCCCTCAATGGACTTCTCAACATCATGTGATAGAGCAATCGGATCAACTTCTTTAACATAATCATCAAAGACATCCATGAAGAAGCAATCACTCTCATCTAGAGGATGTTGAATGGCATTAAAAATATTCAATTTCACCTTAGGCTCGTGAGAAATTTCAGCATTAGGACTTGTTGTCACCTCTTCTTTATCAAGTTTCTTCTCCCCCACCTTGTTGTCACTTATTTCTCCACTTCTAAGAGTGGTGATGGCTTGAAATTGTTCATGGTGTGGGTTGCTTGAAGAAGAAATATTGTCGAGGACATGAATCCCTCTTGGGTTGGCAACTAGTTGGCTTGGTAGTTTCCCCTCTTCTCTTCTACTCACGGCATTGACAAGTTGTCCAAACTGAGATTCCAGTTTGGCAATCGATTGAGAGTGAGAGTGAACCAGTTGAACAGTGGATTGAAATGTTGTTGTAGTAGCTTGCACTATCTCTACAATAGAGTCAAGCTTCTCAATTTTTGCTAGGACAATTGTCATCTTGTCCTCAATGGCTGAATACCTCTGTGCCATAGGAACTTGTTCTTGATATGATTGTGAAGGCACATAGTTCTGAGGTTGAAAAGTAGGCTGAATTGCTGCCCCTTACTCTTGTGGAAGATTGAAAAATTGTCCAAGTGAAGGACAATTATTCATATGATGCATAGGACTCGAGCAAAAATCACATGGCTCAAAAATAGAAGGATAAGAAGATGGATTTGGCACTTGACCAACCGCCATGAGTTGCACCACTCTCTGTGCCACAGCATCTACAATGGTAGACATAGCATCTGCAGAACCAATCTCAAAAATATCATTTGTCTTCCTTGTATTGGATGGTCTGCTTGAACGAGATGAAGACACATGTTGCAAAGAATTGTCACTGAGATTCTCGAACAAAGTTCATGCTTCATCTTCACTTTTTAACATGAAAGTACCCCCACATGATGCATCTACCATCAGTCTGTTACCTTCAGTTAGCCCTTCATAAAAATATTGCACTAACTGCCACATTGGAACTTAATGATGAGGACACTTCCTAAGAAGGTCCTTGAATCTTTCCCATGCCTCAAAAAATTGTTCCCCCTCAAATTGAGAGAAACCAGTGATAGCACGTCTGAATTGATTGGTCCTCCCTATCGAAAAATATTTCTTCAAAAACTTATTTTGCATTTAAGTCCATGTAGTGATAGAAATCACCGGTAGAGATCTGAACCAATACTTGGCCTTCTCCTTCAAAGAGAATGGAAAGAGTCGCATCCGAAAAGCATCTTCTGAGAAGTTATGAATTTTTGTTAATGAGCAAACTTCTAAAAATTCATCCAAGTGCTTGTACGGATCCTCATGAGTCAACCCAAAATAGGATGACAACATATGAATGATACTGGGCTTGATCTCATAGTTCTGTGCAGTGACATTAGGCAATTGAAATTCAGCTGGTGAGTTATAAGGCTTTGGCACATAGTAATCTCTGAGCAATCTCGCTTTTTCCACAACAGCATTAGGCACAATATTGTTGTCCTCATTATTATCACGCACACCAGTCATGATGTTAATAATCTCTTCCTCTTGCTCAATGGTATGGGGATTAAAGTACCGAAAAAGAAAAAAATAAAAATAAATTAGATTAGTAGCAAAAATAAAAATTCTAAACTAAAAAATAAAATAAAACTAATTAGTAATTGAAAAGAAACAAAAAATAATAATAAAATAAATAAATAAATAAAAGAAAAATAAAAAAAATTCGTAAACTAAAAATCTAATTAGAACTAATTCTAAAAATCCAAACAATCAAATAGACAGTCCCCGGCAACGGCGCCAAAAATTGATTCGTGTGTGAGTGTGACTCAATAAGTGTATCAATTAAAAATTACCACACTTTGCAATAGAACGAATTCCTTGCAGAATAGGGCTATCGAAAGGGGTGTCGAACCTCAGGAACTGTGGTCTGACTGAGTTGAATTGTTAGGACTAATTCTAATTAAATTTAAAAGAAATAAATTCTGATTTTTAATTCTAAATTAACTAATGAAGCAATTGAACAAAAGCAAGAAAAACTAAGGAGTGTAGAGAATATAAGATAAGTCTAGGGTAATTGATTTCACCACTAACTTCACAATCACTGGTCAGTTGAACTAACTATGGGGCATCATATCATGCATAAGTGGTGTTGGTGGCTACAAGCTCACCTTCATCCGTCAAGAAGATAACATATGATTAAGGCTAAGTTATGGACTATCTTCGATTGGCATGGGCCATCTACCTAACTACTCTACTCTCAATACAAGAAAAAAGACTTTCTACGGCGGGCAAGAAGGGCTTTTACCACGGGCACAGCCCGCCGTGGTATCGGGTGTCGTAGATGCCCATAGACTTTCTACCACAGGCTTTGCCCGTGGTAGAAAACATACTTTCTACCATGGGCTCAGCCCGTGGTTAAAAGTTATTTTTCTACCACGGGCTTTACCCGTAGTAGAAAGTATACTTTCATGGTTAAAAGTTATTTTTATACCACGGGCTAAGCCCGTGGTAGAAAGCATACTTTCTACTACCGGTAAAGTCCGTGGTAGAAAAATAACTTTTAACCACGGGCTGAGCCCGTGGTAGAAAACATACTTTCTACTACATGTAAAGCCCGTGGTAGAATAATTACTTTTAACCACGGGCGAAGCCCGTGGTAAAAAACATACTTTCCACCACGGGCTGAGCCGTGGTGGAAAGTATTTTTCTACCACGGGCTAAGCCCGTGGTGGAAAGTTTATTAATTTTTTTAAAAAAATTATATGCCTGTACAACAAAATTTACAAAATCACCTGTACAACAAAAATCATCCATCTTCAATTCCACCAATATACAACTGAACAACACCAAAAGTCATATTACTACCAAGTCTTGATAATATCAGTATTAACAGGTTTTGCAGAATACTTTTGCAACAAATAATCATCAAAAATAGCAACCAATGTTGAACAGATTTACGTACTACATTTGTAAAATTGCATTACAAAATTAATCCTACCAATCACAAACAAATAAATTAATCACAAACTTCTTTTATATTCAAAGAGCTAGTTCCGAGACATATCTATTCAAAGAAAAAAAAAAGTCTCAATACTAACACAACTAACATTATGATTGCTTACCAATAGCATTCCTTTCAACCAAAACATTAAACTATATCAAAACTACATTAAAAAAACTGAACCCAACTATACCCAAAAAAATAGCCATAATGTCCAAAAGTTAGTAACTATCCAGTGTGTCACTGTCTAAATATCTGATCAATCTTCAAAAAAATATATGTCCAAAAGTTGGCTAAAATAAACCTGCATTATAAAATATTTTCAATCAAAATCAATACTTTTTCTAATAATCAGTTCAATTTAAACTCTAAGTACACTAATAAAAATACTCCATATTTAAACAAATGTTTTAAGAGTAGTTTATGTCATGTAATGCATGTATATTATATGTAGTTTCAATTCAGAATTAGTTCTAAATTTGTGATTTGTCTTTTCCATCCTTTGTTTTAAAAAAGAGTAGGATCCAAATGAATATTTTGCAACTATTTTCCTTGAAGTTTCCTTTTTTCTCTGAAACCTATAAGAATCTGAACATAAGACATGGTTCAAAATTTTGAGAATGGAAACAAAATATTTGTGCTTTCCAAAGCTGAATGTAAATTCAGCAATATCGCAAAGTCACATTTAGGGCAAGAATATTACGCATGCAATTTTTTAAACCAAAATACACGAGTGCAGAACAGTATTTATGCCACATATCAGCAATAGTTAATGAAGCTAAATAGAAAAACTGACCTGCATAGTGACACTGTTGAGCAGCCCACTTCCCCCCAACTGCCCATTGATAGTACTATATTTAGAAAAGAAATCAAATGGGCTACCAATGACCGGCCGGAACACCAAAAGAATCATGATTCCCTCTAAGATCATAAAAGAGGTTTTTCTTAAGTCCACTCCTTTTAACAACATCTTCCATTACTTTTTTGTATTCCACCCACTCCTTCTCATCTTGCTTCATTGTTAACAAATCCTTGCTTTTCCCATCTGGTAAGAGTTGAGGAATAAGGAGGTTGAAAAAAAAAAGAAAAAGGAAGAAGCTATTTTGTTATTAATCCAATGACCAATTCAAATATAACATATTTTTAACAATGAAGTTGGCAAAGGTTTTTAGATTCAAATATATATGCTTTTAACTCTTCTATGGATAAGATCAAAAGAAACAGAAATCTCATGTACAAATTTTTGACATAGAACTTTTGACTTCATGTTTTAAACAAGCTAGTGTTACTGTTCTCACTGTCTTTTAATTCATCCACCTTTGTTTTTCAAAGAGATTGTGTGAGTGTGAGAAACAATCTGAATGTTGTCAAACTGTGCTTCAACAAATCTATATCTGGCTACGTTCAGATTTAGCCCGTTCTTCAAAGTCGAGTGGATATATTGTTGTTGAACAATCACAATTGAAGAAGGTGCGTTGTCAGATTACTATTACATTGGTCATCGTGATCAACGATTGAACTTGAAGGAACATGGCAGCAGCATTGCTCGGAGACACAAGTGGTAACAGATGGTGAGTCTAAGGTGTTGGCAACAACTGGATCTTGTCAAGTGTTTGCGTGTAAGTTTGAGTCAGAGTATGTGGGCATTGTACTTCCTTTTCAAATAGTGGATTGGTTCGACATGGACTAGGTCTAGTGGTTTTTCTTTGTTAAGGCTTTTCCACATAAAAACTAGTTGTATATGTTCTTTACTTTGCTTTTTGTTTTGCTTTATTTTGCTGTATGTGATTATTATGACTAAATTTAATAAGAATCAGCAACAGTTTGAAAAAGATCGAAGATGTATTCAGACCCCCTTTTGTTCTGAGTACACCAATCCTAAAATCCCACAGAGTTTCTCTCTGTGCCACTCTCATAAGATGCTAGGATACTAGCTGACCATCACCAGTAGGATCTAAAGAATCAAGCCCCTTATTGCAGATAAAGAGATAGGGGCTCACATGTCTCAAGGAGTAGTTGAGAATCATGCAACTGATTAAGAGGATGATATGAAGATATTGGGAAGCAGGATGAAGTAATGCAAGGATGAAGTAATGCAACTGATTAAGCAGGATATGAACGATGAGTGATGAGAAATTAAGAAAGAGATATTATTTTTGTGAATTTGCTCGAGTAATCTGTGATGTTTCTTCATACATCTACAAGCATTTATTAGCACTTATAAAACCTATCTATGACTCAAATGTGCTCATTTGACAGCACCAAATGTAGACATACATGAATTAATATACAGCAAGCATACATAGCAGTAGCAAGAACACACTAAACTAGGATTTCAACACATCATTTCGACATGCTTTTGCTATTTGATTCAATATATTGTTACATCTTGATTAGAACTGGCAAGTGGCAATACATCTGGTTTGGGCAGTCCAAGAGTTGGTTTGAAGGAAAATAATCTATTACTAGTTTTTTTAACTCTATTTTTGGCAACTTAGTTGAATTGCAAGTTGCTACCAATATTATTCTTTACAAGTGGGGAATGTTCACGCAGAGAGAAAGTAAATAAAGTAGTAATGAAAAGAACTCTTCAAGAAAAAGGGAAAAAAAAGAACAAGAAAATTGCTTGCAGATTGATTTAGTCATAAAAAAAAATTATGCTGAATGAAATTAAACAATGACATTTATTACAATACTCCATCTCAAGTCTTAACAGTAATTATATTTAGTTATCAACAAGGAGGATATACTTTGCATATTTTTTATCTCCATATGTTGACCCTTAACTAAGTAAAATAACATAAGTTGTGACATCAAACTAAAAAGGAGAAGCCAAAGCAAACAAGAAAATAGAAACTAATTTGCCATTGTCATTAGCATTAGTGAATCACTATCACCTACAGATTTGCATACTTAATTTCAAACACAACTGTCCCTTGTGTCATCTAACTATCTAAGTATATCTTAAAACATTTGAATATACTGTTGTTACCTTTTGCAATTTGAATATACTGTTGTTACCAAGCTATCAACTTACACCTCATCTTGTAAGTTTTGGAAGCCAACAAGCTTGAAACTGTGACCAAAAGTTTTCTGATTATGGAAAACTCATCAAGCTTAATGATCATTGGGCTGCAAATTGAAGTCCATTGAGCCTAATTTGGTTGAAAATGTTACTGTGCCACCTATATTGACCTTAGTGTTCCTATGGAGTGCTATATTCACAAAATTCATTTAGCATATCCATCGAAAACTTCAGTGTCAAAACTCAACTTCAGCATATCCATTCAGTGGATGCTTCAAACATCAACTTCAATGTCTTGCTACCAGTTTTTGCAATGTCCATGACATCATTTATCTCTATACATCTATGAATAATTTGTAATTATACCCACTTTGTCGATGATCCTATGCCATTTGGCCACGCAAGAAACCCGTTTTAAGCCCACACCTCCCTTTGAGGGAGGAAAGGTTATATCAATTGGACTAATGCTCAGTGTTGTAATATAATTAATGAAATAAAGAATAAAACAAGATGAAATTTATGCCCTTCATATATCTTTAATCAATAAATGTATTGTGATCATGACACCTTGGTTGGGAGTATTTGAGTGGTTGACACCATTTTGCTGGCATTTGCCGGCAGTGTCATTAACTTTTTGCAAGGAGTGTTGTGCTAAGTTTTTAAGTGTTGATACTTCTTTTTTATTATAGCAACCTTCATTCCAATTGGGACTTGAACCCTGTATCTCGCCATTTGGTGGTGGGAAGACTTACCAATTAAACTAATCGATGGCAAGTTGTTATATGTATCATGAAGAATTTTCTGTTTCCTCTTTTCAATCGAAATAAATTGCAGTCAAAATTTATATTGTCACTGAGTATCCCATGGAAGGAATCTATATGACACAAACAAAAATACTTTGATTATTTATAGTAACAAAAGCAGAGACAAATGCTGGAGATTGACTTGACAGTGAACTTATTTCAAGAACATCCGATTTGGAGTAACAGAGGAATGAGGAGCAGAGGAAGGAGATTGTGGAGAAAATGGTATAAATCTTGTTGTTCATTCTCGTTCTATTTCTTGATTTTACCAAAATAATTAAGAATTTCACAAATATTTGCAAGATTATCAGATAATGGAAAATTATTGTGAATTGCTGAATTATATAGGGTTAATCATGTAAGCTTAATAAACGCATGCCATATTAAACACTGTATTTCAAAAATAATTTATATATCTAGCTCAAAATCATCTGAAAGGGTTTTATTGAGTACAGTTGAATTTAGTTCAAAGAACCAACCTACCTCTGTAAAAGATAGTTGAATTCATTTGACTCAAAATCATCTAAAAGTGATAGTTCCTATATAGGATTTGTAAAAGATATATAGTAACAAATAACATGCTCTAACAAAAGCAGGAACTTAGGCTAAGAACTGAGATTGAAGAAGAGGAAGGAAAGCTCAAAGACACTTTTGAGCATCAGCAGAAGTAGCTTGTCGAGCAAAATGAGAATCCAGGTGCAGGTATAATGTCCACAAAATGAGAGTATTTTTTTTATTGATAATAATGATAGAAAAAAAGATTGAACTTTCTTATGCAAACTATTTAAATTTCAATCATCCACCATAACATTCAAATTTCCTCTAAATGTTATGGAAACTATTTTTTAAAATGTGTTTTGTCATGTGCAGGTTGGCCTAGTCAAAGAGTTCTTGAGTATAGTATTTTGAAATTTGATAATAGAAAACTGAAGGGGAGAATGCTATAAATCTTGTTGGTCCTTCTGGTTCTATTTCTTGATTTTACCAAATAATTAAGAATTTCACAAATTATTCAAAAATATTTTCAAGATGATCAGCTAGTGACAAATTATTGTGCAAAAATATTCTGTAAAATTTGTCATATATCTACCTCAAAATCATTTGAAACTAATACTTGTTGTACATAATTTCTAACAAACAACATGTTCTACATGAGGAGGAAGGAAAGCTCAAAGACACTCTTGAGTATCAACAGAAGTAGCTTGCCAACCAAAATGAGAATCCAGCTGCAGGTGTGTGAGCATTAACTTTTGTTTAGTTTTAGATATTATGATTTAACAAATTAATTACAAAAAAAAAAAAAAACCAGAAAAGTCCACAGTGTACTGTCAGTAGCCCAACCTGCAAATTTGTTTGAATTTTTAAGTTCATTTCATATTTGATATAAGTCAAGTCCTGAGTGTGTGTGTGTATATATATATATATATAAATGTATGGCATGTATCAAATTTATTGCTGCCTGACTTTGGCTTCTCTCTTTCTCTACCCTGTTATATTGGGATTTTCTATTTTGTTGTTTAATTTAATTTCTTCAAAACTAGCTTCTTGTACTTCTTTATTCTAAAACAAGGTCTACTTCTAAGTTCATGAACAAATTAAGATCTGTTGGACTTTGATATTAAATTCATTCATACATTCAGTTATGAAGCCATTCAACAGCTCAGGTTCTTTGGGTGATTTGATCTGTCCACCTTAAGGTAAATTGAAATTTTATCAAAAAATTAAGAAAACCCTTTTTTCTCAATGATGTTTCATTTCTCATTTAGTTATACTTTCTCTGTTTGGTTGCTTAGAAAACAGAGGAAATTATAGAAGGAAAAAAATTTACATATTTTTTGATCAATCAGCTGGGAAAAAATGTTTCTTTTTCTCAGTGAAAATTGTTCAAATTGTTTTAGCACTACTCTGCTATTCAACTTCTGTTTTCTTTCTACTAATGGTGAAAATCTTATTATGAGAAAAAAAAGAGAGGTTAAAACTCTCTGTTTATTTCTCAATGCAGAGAAGGATCATAAGAACAATGTGGTTTACAGTAGGGAATTCCAGGCAATGTTGGATGGTTTAGATGAAGAAGATTACTTGGAAGAAAAAATTATTCAGAAGAAAAGGCAATTGAGTTCTATCAAGTGAAGGCATTGGAGAGGATTTTCGAGGTTGATAAAATAAATGTAGTGTTAATGTTTTTCATATATTTCATGTTTCTGTGAGTATATATATTGTTTTTCAAATTATGCTTATGTTAGCTGTTAAACTTAAGGTCCTACTGTTAGCTGTTAAAATGATACTAGTTATGTTAAATGAAACAAGCATATGCTAATGGGCAAGTTATAGATCTACAAGTACTTGTTCACCCTGATGGCCTCACGTTTTAATTTGTTTGATTATTATTTTCAGTGAAGGAACAACTGAACGAAGAGATTCAAGGGAGGATGCATGTTGAGACTCGTGAAGAGGTGGTGAACAAAGTAAAGGAATGACTTAACAAAGAGATTCAAAACAGGATGAATCAGACCAAAGAGCTGGATATGGAGAAGGGGCAACTGAACAATGAGATTCAATAGAGGATAAATCAGACCAAAGAGCTGGATATGGAGAATAGACAACTGAACAATGAGATTCAAGAGAAGATGAATCGGACAAAGAGTTGGATATGGAGAAGGGACAACTGAAAGTTTTACATTCAGAAAATTTTTCCCTTTTCTTCTATTATAACATATACAACCTTGATTCTTCCATGGCAAAACCTTGAAATTCAGTATTTCACAATAATTTTCCTCATGTTTTTCTTTTCCAGAAACGTATTCTAACTAATAACACCAGTCTCTAATCTTGTAGAATCTCAAAACAACTATATTTTATAATCTGGATAAGGAGGTTCAAACCTTAACCACCTTTGATAATCACAAGCAATTCAAGGAGGTTTTTCTTTGATAATCACCAGCAACTATATTGCCTAATGTGTTCATTTGTGTTATACTATTTGGAAATGGTAAATCATGGCAACCAAGCTATCAAATTACACCAAAATTCTGTAGCAGCTGATACCCATTACAGCCCGAGACTACCTTTATGTCAGCAAAAGTGGCCACATTTTAAAGCCTTCCTTAAAATACTAACAGCAACAAAGGACATGAAACAGAGAAACATGCTCTCAATTGTTGACTACAATTGCCCAGTTTATGAAAAATCTCATAAAAGAACCTAGAGAAGGGCTTGTTCAAAGTGTTGGAATGTTATCATAAAAGTGCACTGATTCGTGTGTGAGTGTGACTCAAAAATATATCAATTAAAAATTTCCACACTTCGCAATAGAACGAATTCCTTGCAGAATAGGGCTATTGAAAGGGGTATCGTACCTCAGGGACTGTGGTCTGACTGAGTTGAATTGTTAGGACTAATTCTAATTAAACTTAAAAGAAATAAATTCTGATTTTTAATTCTAAATTAACTAATGAAGCAACTGAACAAAAGCAAGAAAAACTAAGGAGTGTAGAGAATATAAGATAAGTCTAGGGTAATTGATTTCACCACTAACTTCACAATCAATGGTCAATTGGACTAACTATGGGGTATCATATCATGCATAAATGGTGTCGGTGGCTACAAGCTCACCTCCATCCGTCAAGAAGATAACATATGATTAAGGCTAAGTCATGGACTATCTTCGATTGGCATGGGCCATCTGCCTAACTACTATAATCTAGGGTGCAGCATGGTTCATCTTCTCTAGGCATAATCCATCAAAGCTCATAACAATATATTCAGTGATTACCATTGTGTAATAATCTCTCTCATGATCACAGAAAACAAGAGAGATTGAGTTCAATAACAACAATCAAGTATCTAAGACAAGATAAGAAATCATTGAAACTGAATTTATCAGACTTTTATTGCTCAATTCTATAATAAGAATCCTCTAAATTACACAATCTATGAATGAATACAAAAATCCCCAATAATTAGAACAATCAAACCAGTGATGTTTAGTTAGGGCTCCATCAAAACCCTGGTGGCTGAACTAGCCGCTCATGATACGTCTTGTTCTCCAATGATTCTCTATTCCAAAAGCTCTTCAAAACTGCTGCCAAGCCTCTTTCATACAGCCCTAATTTCTCACTTTAAATAGCCAAGAGAATACATCAAAGTCCTAATCCAATTAGGAATTAATTAGGTTTTCCCGCAGCACTAATCAGGTGGGTTTTTCCTGCTGACTTCGGCCCAACTTTTGACCCACTAGAAGTCCGATTTACGGAATTTTCGTGAAATACAAAAGTGTGCAGAATCAAATTTCGTTCAACCCTGCGTGAGAATTATGTCAATTTGAGGCTCAGAAATAAGAATTCTGGTCCGTTTTCCAAAACGGGATTAAGACTGTATTATGCGCAGATTTGGGCTTCAGGCCCGAAACCTTCTTAAGCAGTTGTAATTCTCTTGGACCTCTTCCTTGGGCTGATTTGAGTTGAAATAAATGGTGGAATGGATCTCATTGATGTAGACTTCATTTAACCATCTTCCATGTAATCTTTAAAAGCCCAAAATCACGGTTTTAACTGAAATAATCATTAAGGCCCTGAAAATATAGAAAACACTAAAATAAAGTAAAATCACAAAATAATCTATCACTAAGAGAATAAAATACATAAGTTAAGAGGCTAGAATGCGTAACATTCAACGCCTATCACACCCCCAAACTTACATATTGCTAGTCCCTTAGCAATAGAATAAAACAAAACTAAAATAAAAGAAACTAACAAATACTAACTAAACTACCCAACTCCACTTTCGTGGGAGAAACGATTGCATTTAGCATATGCAACAAGCCTTTGAACCCCTAGGTTCCCCCTAGTGGACGAGTATAGTCTCGTGAGGGTTTCCAGAAATGTTACCCACAAACATTCAAAATTCTGTTTCAACATTAATTTAAGAAGAATATTACAATACATAGTTACAAACTTGCATTCAAGAATAATTTCAAATTTTCAAATTCCATAATTCAAATTAATGGTCCCCACACATAATTCACATCAACATATCTCAAAATAATCAACTCTAGCTCCCTCGTGTAAAGTGAACTAGCATTCCTCTCATGTGGCATAACCAAGCTCTGAATATATTAAGGCACATACCCCTTCAACTCACTAGCTCCCCTTATTGAAATCATACTTCCCAACATGATTACATGACTTTTTCATTTTTTTTTTCTTATCATTCCTTTTTTTCATTGCTTTATTGGTTGTGCAATGTCTTGATCTATTAAGCTTTCTGAAAGATCCATGTAGCAAGCTTTCAGTCAGTGGCTCCCAAACCAGATGGCTTTAGGGCACTAGGCTTTAAGATACCCCGAAGACCTAATTACTCGAATCAGTCAGGCTACAAATCAAGACAACCAATGCTCATCTTTTCTCACCCTTTCACTTTTGACGCGAACACTCCGTGCTTCCTGAGGCATAGAGGCCCGGTTACTCATGAAAAGGATCAAATTGATTTGCTTTCAACATATTTTCTTTTTTCTTCTATTTTTTTTTCTTTTTTATTGAAGTCAAGTAAACACGTCATCGGTACTCATTCTCAAGAGATACTAATTAATATCAAGCATATGTAACTCAATAACTCAAAACCAAAGTTTATACCCCATAAGAATATGCTAGTGTGTCTGTGCATGTGAGGAAACTAAAATTAATCACTTCAAAACATATTACTGCAAACCATGATTAAAACCACATAATTTAAACCACAGTTTCCAAAAATTTAAAACATACTCAAAAATTGCAAGTTAAGCACCTACATAAGGTATTAATCCCTTGAATGATGTCAAAACATTCTATCTAAAAACAAAACAAAATAAAATAAAAAACAAACTAAGAAAATAAAATAAAATAAAATCCTAATACAAAAAGAATTTCACAAATTTTCCCCATATGCAATAAACACCAAAAATAGGCATCGCCTCACCCCCAAACTTAAACTGTACATTGTCCTCAATGTACACCAATCAAAGCATAGAGAAGGTTAGGAACGATGTTACCATGACCATGGAGTAGTGGCAAGAAAATATAGCAAACCAATAGCATGAAGGCAAGGCAAGCACACCCCCAAACTTGTATGTCACAACCTGTGAAAACAAACCACTATACCTCAAAGATCAAGTGAATAGTATGGATGAAAGTAAATATGAAATAAATTTGTTTTTTTTTTTTTTTTTTAAACTGAAGAAAGAAAGAAAAAAAAAATAATATGAAAAATAAAATAAAAAAGAAAAGAAAAAAATAAAAAAAATAAAAATACAAAAAAAATAGTTACCTCCGAAAAAATCAAGGAGAAGGTGGTGTCGAAGCATCTAAGTCATGGCCAGAATGGAGCACAAAAATCAACCAACTAATCCACAATTAATTTGCAATGTCCTCCCCCAAACTTGTAGCACAAAACTCCTCAAAGAAATCACTCCACTCTCACAATTAATTCACACTTCTTGTGAAGAAGGAAATATGAAAAAGTTGAAACTTTAATGATAATGGAGAAGAAAAAGTTGGAATTAATGATGATGGTGATGAATGATGATGATCAAGTAGGTGTTTGACAATAAAAATGGAAGATTTTAGAGTGTATATTGATGTAGGAGAGGCGCAAAATGCATCAAAACATGTAAATCTGAGTGGGGGGCAAGTAGAAGGCTTTGAAATTGAAGCAACGCGGATCAGTTGGGGCTTCCTAAGCTGGGCGATCGATCCCCCTAGGGCTGGGCGATCGATCGCCCAGCTGGTTGTGAGGGGAACTTCAAAAATTCAAGGGGCGATCGATCCCCCTTCAAAGGGGCATGTTTAGTCTCTATCGCCAATGGTCGACCGGGAAGGTTATTTTTGAAGAGTCTATCGCCCAAGGTCGACCGAGACCTCTCTTTTTCACCTATTTTTAGTTCAAATACCTCGGTACACCTCTTGACATCCCCCAGAAGTAACTTATACATAAAAAACTCAAAGAAAATACATTAAAACACACCTAATAATGGAAGAAAAATAAAGAAAAACATAAACTAAAAATAAAAATAATAAAAAATAAAAATAAAAGAAAACTAAAGAAATTAAGGGATAGAAATACATACAAATCCTACAATTTAACGTCCGTAGGCGACGGTCATCGACTTCAATTGAAAGTTCACCCAATGCCACATCTCTTGAGGAGATTTAATTTTGTCCCTCCTTTATGATCCTCACTTCCTTGTACCAAATCCAAAGAAATTGGAATGGTGTCATTGGCTTTGAAAAACACATCTCTCTCCATTGACGGAACATGTTTCAATTTTACCCATGGAGGAGACTCTAATGATGGAATCGGAGGAGTGCTAGAAAGAATAGGCAATGGCTCAATCGAAATCCTCCAAGGTGGAGTATTTTTCATGACCACTACATCAAGTAAATCATTCACCCCCTCAATGGACTTCTCAACATCTTGAGATAGAGCAATTGGATCAACTTCTTCCACATAATCATCAAAGTCATCCGTGAAGAAACAATCACTCTCATCTTGAGGATGATGAATGGCATTAAAAGTATTCAATTTCACCTTAGGCTCATGAGAAATTTTAGAATTAGGACTCTTGAGCACTTCCTCTTCTTCTTCCTTCTCTCCCACCTTTTTATCATTTAATTTTTCACTTCTCAAACTGGTGATGGCTTGAATCTGCTTATGGTGTGGGTTACTTGAAGAAGAAATATTGTTGAGGACATGAACCCCTCTTGGGTTGGCAATTGGTTGGCTTGGTAGTTTCTCCTCTTCTCTTTTACTCACGGCATTGACAAGTTGTCCAAACTGAGATTCCAGTTTGGCAATTGACTGAGAGTGAGAGTGAACTAGTTGAGCAGTGAATTGAAGTGTTGCTGCAGTGGCTTGCACTGCCTCTACAATAGAGTCAAGCTTCTCAAGTTTTGCTAGGACAATTGTCATCTTGTCCTCAATGGCTGAATACCTCTGTAGCATAGGAACTTGTTCTTGATATGATTGTGAAGGCACATAGTTCTGAGGCTGAAAAGTGGGCTGAATTGCTACCCCTTGCTCTTGTGGAAGATTGAAAAACTGCCCAAGTGAAGGACAATTATTCACATGGTGCATAAGACTCGAGCAAAAATCACATGGCTCAAAAATAGAAGGATATGAGGATGGATTAGACACTTGACCAACCGCCATAAGTTGTACCACTCTCTGTGACACAGCATCCACAATGGTAGACATAGCATCTGCAGAACCAAACTTAAAAATATCGTCTGTCCTCCTTGTATTGAATGGTTTGCTCGAACGAGATGAAGATACATGTTGCAAAGAATTGTCACTGAGATTCTCAAACAAATTCCATGCTTCATTTTCACTTTTTAACATAAAAGTGCCCCCACATGATGCATCAACCATCTGTCTGTTACTTTCTGTAAGTCCCTCGTAGAAACACTGTACTAACTGCCACTTTAGAACTTGGTGATAAGGACACTTCCTAAGAAGGTCCTTGAATCTCTCCCATGTCTCAAAAAATTGTTCCCCCTCAAATTGAGAGAAACCAATGTGTTGACCTCAAGGTTTTAACCCAAGGTTATTTGGGTGATTTTGATGATAACAAACTATTATAGTGTAGATTTAATAAATTTACTTGAGTGTGCAGGTTATAAAATATTATTTTATCTCAAGTATCTTAAAGGCATTGGACTTCAAAACGAATTACAAGAAGATACATGAAGCCACATGATCATGGAACTCAAAGATCAATAATCAAGATCAATGGCGAAGTTGAAGTGAATCCAAGCCACATGATGAAGGAATCCAAAAGCTTAAAGATTTGAAAATCAAAAGACTTGGGTAGGCTAGTCTTGGGTGAGTGTTAGATTTAATGTAAAGTTATTTATGAAGTAACTTCTTTTGAAAGCTCATCTATTGACCTAGTGGACCTTAGGACCAATGCATATCATTCATATCATATCATGGTTCCTACACTTGAACCTACACTTGAACTAGGAAATATCATTTATGGTTCTTAGATAGATTGACTTAGGCTTTGAACTCAAATGAATCACTATATAAAGCCGTGTCATGCACAGTTACTGTTTCGTGTACTTAGCACAGAAATTTGGCTAAGTGTTGGATTCTAGGGGCAAAAACGTAAATACGAGTTTTTTAATGAATCTTGACATAAAAAGTCCCGGTAACTGTACCCCATGATTTATCATGATCACATGAATTTTCTCAGCCTCAAATGACTTATTTTGGTCATTCATATTGCACGTTAAATTGTTATGTCAAAGCTGTGAAAATCCATTTTGTACTAAAACTAAAAAATCAGATTTTGATTTATTTAGAATTTGATTTTGAAACTATTTTTATTGAATCTAAATGGGGGGTACTTTGCTTAATTACATTGAATAACTTAAAGTAAATAGAAATATAAAGGTTTATGAGAAATTTACTTAAATGTTTTCAATGTAATTAAGTGTGCAGTGTATTAGTGCACTGTGCAGGAGAAACTGGCTAAGTCTGAGAACAGATTCTGACCTGGGGACTTTCGGTCGACTGATGAACCCATCAGTCGACTGATAGAGGCCTTTCGGTCGACTGAAGGAATCCATCAGTCGACTGATAGATTTGGAAATTCATTCCAGTAGGGTGTGCAAAACAGGGGAGGTTTCAGCCGACCGAATCATTGCTTCAGTCGACCGAAACACCACTTTCAGTCGACCGATGAATTCATCAGTCGACCGAAACCTGGAGATTCCAACTCCAACGGCTAGTTTTCTGCACTAAAAGTTTCCCAACCACTTCCAAACGGCCATAATTTATTCTTGCACATTGTATATGCATTATACATGGGTGAGAGACTACCATAATCCTTCATGATCATATATTATTGGTAGATGCTACCTTAGAGCTAAAATCCTCATTTCATTCATCCAATGGTAGCCACCACTATTCTTCCAATACACTATAAATTCATTTGAGCTGCATTTTGCAAATTGAGAGAGATATAGTGCAATGTAGAGCCAAGAGTAAAGAATAGTGGAGGAGAGAGCTAGAGAGAAACCTACCCATGAGCATAAACTTGAGAAATTCTTGAATGCAAATATTTGCATTCTACTTGGTAGTACATCTCTTGTAGGAATCACTATTGAGTCTCATCTTTCTCATCATTCATTGTGATTCATCTTCTATATCTAGAGTTGAGCTTTTCATTTGAGTACTTCATTTGTAACTCTAGGATATTGAGCTATAATTTATGTATCTATCCATTAAGGGATATTCTTCATTGTAATCAAATTCTTATCTACCTTTGAGAGGAAGACCAAGTGATGCACTTGGCAAGGAAGCCCAAGTCATGAGCTTGGCAAAGAAGTCTTGGTGAGGAGTTCATTGAGCAAGGAAGCCCAAGCCATGAGCTTGGCAAAGAAGTCTTGGTGAGGATGTCATTGAGCAAGGAAGCCCAAGTAATTCACTTGGCAAGTGTAAGGTTTGCTTTCCACCATTAAGGAAGGCTATATAGTGGAAACCTCAAGAAGTGCTCTTGAGGCATGGACGTAGGCAAGAGGGGCCGAACCATGTAAAAATCATGGTGTCACTTGGTTTGCATTTCTCTATCTCTAAACTCCTTTATTTTATAGCATTGCATATGTTTAATTTATATATGCTTTATATATCAATACAATGAGTTTATATGTTTTAATTTATATGAGGAGGATGGGATGAATGCTTGGAGTGCATTGGTTGACTTGTGGAATTAATTAAATTGTTAATTGATTGAGTAGTTATTTGAGTATCTATTTTCCAATCAATTTGCATACCATGTATTTAACAAATGCACAATCAACATTTTCATAAACTACAAGCATGATATGTTGCACTTATATGTACACTTACACTTGTTGTATCCACTAGATCATTTAAGTGCATAATAGATAGAGCATTTCCAATCCCACTTGTTGAATACATAAGTTCACCAAGTATTTGATAAAATTCCATTAAAGCTCATTTTGTCAAAAGATGCTAAATCGAAAAAGTTCCATTGTTTGCTTAATGTCCCTATTCACCCCCCCTCTAGGGACAATTCTCGGGTCACACAATGATAGCTCGTCTGAATTGATTGGTCCTCCCTATCGGAAAATATTTCTTCAAGAACTCATGTTGTATTTGAGTCCATGTAGTGATAGAGCTCGCCGGTAGAGATCTGAACCAATACTTGGCCTTCTCCTTCAGAGAGAATGGAAAGAGTCGCATCCGAAAAGCATCTTCAGAGAAGTTGTGAATTTTCGTTAATGAGCAAACTTCTATAAATTCATCCAAGTGCTTGTACGGATCCTCATGAGTCAGCCCAAAATAAGATGGTAGCATCTGAATAATGCTAGGCTTGATCTCATAGTTCTGTGATGTGACATTAGGCAGTTGAAATTCAGCTGATGAGTTATAAGGCTTTGGGACATAGTAGTCTCTGAGCAATCTCGTTCTTTCCACAACAGCATTAGGCACAATATTGTTGTCCCCATTATTACCACGCACACCATCCATGATGTAAATAATATCTTCCTCTTGCTCAATGGTATGGTGATTGAAGTACCGGAAAAGAAATAAAAAAATAAATAAATTAGATTAGTAAAAAAAAAATAATAAATTAGATTAGTAGCAAAAATAAAAATTCTAAACTAAAAAAATAAAATAAAATAAAATAAAATAAAAAACAAATTAGTACTACAAAAGAAAAAATAAATAAATAAAAAGAGAAAAGAAAAAAAAATCAAATAAAATAAAAATAACATAAAAAAATAAAATAAAAGAAAAAATTTATCACTAAGAGAATAAAATACATAAGTTAAGAGACTAGAATGCGTAACATTCAACGCCGATCACACCCCCAAACTTACATATTGCTAGTCCCTTAGCAATAGAATAAAAGAAAACTAAAACAAAAGAAACTACTAAATACTAACTAAACTACCCAACTCCACTTTCGTAGGAGAAACGATTACATTTAGCATATGCAGCAAGCCTTTAAACCCCTAGGTTCCCCCTAGTGGACAAGTATAGTCTCGTGAGGGTTTCCAGAAATGTTACCCACAAACATTCAAAATTCTGTTTCAACATTAATTCAAGAAAAAAATTACAATACATAGTTACAAACTTGCATTCAAGAATAATTTCAAACTTTCAAATTCTATAATTCAAATCAATGGTTCCCATGCATAATTCACATCAACATATCTCAAAATAACCAACTTTAGCTTTCTCGTGTAAAGTGAACTAGCAATCATCTCATGTAGCATAACCAAGCTCTGAATATATTAAGGCACATACCCCTTCAATTCATTAGCTCCCCTTATTGAAATCGTACTTCCAAACATGAATACATGACTTTTCCATTTTTTTTTCATCATTCTTTTTTTCATTGCTTTATTGGTTATGCAATGTCTTGATCTATTAAGCTTTCTGAAAGATCCATGTAGCAAGCTTTCAGTCAGTGACTCCCAAACCAGATGGCTTTAGGGTACTAGGCTTTAAGATACCCCGAAGACCTAATTACTCGAATCAGTCAGGCTACAAATCAAGACAACT
This sequence comes from Cornus controversa, assembly GCA_026545225.1. Lineage (NCBI taxonomy): Eukaryota > Viridiplantae > Streptophyta > Magnoliopsida > Cornales > Cornaceae > Cornus > Cornus controversa. The sequence goes on from CM048845.1 coordinate 123,408,812, forward strand.
AATGCTCATCTTTTCTCACCCTTTCACTTTTGACGCGAACACTCCGTGCTTCCAGAGGCATAGAGGCCCGGTTACTCATGAAAAAGATCAAATTGATTTGCTTATTCATCACTTTTTTTTTCTTTTTTCACTTCTTTCATTGAAGTCAAGTATAACACATCATCGGTACTCATTCTCAAGAGATACTAATTAATATCAAGCATATGTAACTCAATAACTCAAAATCAAAGTTTATACCCCATAAGACTATGCTAGTGTGTTTGTGCATGTAAGGAAACTAAAATTAATCACTTCAAAACATGTTATTGCAAACCATGATTAAAACCACATAATTCAAACCATAGTTTTCAAAAATTTCAAACATACTCAAAAATTGCAAGTTAAGCACCTACATAAGGTATTAATCCCTTGAATAACGTAAAAACATTCTATCTAAAAATGAAACAAAATAAAATAAAATAAACAAACTAAGAAAATAAAATAAAATAAAATCATAATATAAGAAGAATTTCACACAAATTTCCCCCATATGCAATAAAGCATAAAAAATAGGCATCGCCTCACCCCCAAACTTAAACTGTACATTGTCCTCAATGTACTATCAATCAAAGCATAGAGAAGAGTAAGAACGATGTTACCGGGATCATGGAGTAGTGGAAAGAAAATATAGTACATCACTAGTACGAAGGCAATGCAAGCACACTCCCAAACTTGGATGTTTCAACCTGTCAAAACAAACCACTATACCCCAAAGATCAAGGTAAAATAATATGGGTGAAAATAAATATGAAAGAGAAAAATCCTAAAAAAAATAAAATATTTTTTCATTTTTCATTTTTTTTTTTATAATAAAAATCTAACTAAAAAAAGAAAAATAAATAGAAGAATAAAAGCTAAAAATAAATTAAAATACAAAAGATGATTACCTTCCTGTCAAGGATGTGGTGGTGACTGAGCATCCGGATCCAAGTTTGCTTGGCGCATCAGTGCACGCATTATCCTCCTCATCTCTAGTTGCTCTTAGCGAGTGTCACGAAAGTGATCCGCCATCTCTGTTCTCATTGCACCAAACTGTGTGGAGACCTCTGTCTGTAGGGTGCCAAATTGGGCTGTCAACCCAGCAATCTGCCCTTCTAAATATTGATAATCATGGCCACTAGCCTGTGCATGCACTTCCTCTTCCTCTACCTCCATCTCCTCTGGATCTTCCACCAGTGGTGGTATATCTACATGCTCTCCTCCCTGGGCCAACCGAGATACCTCACCAGGCACCGCTATGACTCTCTGGTGCATATGAGATCGACTCAGGTTCCAGTTATACGTGCCATAATGAAGATCACGTGGGAAGGCAAGCTCGTCCTCATGGACTGCATACCCCTGTGCCACAAGCAACTGGTGAATAATAGTAGGGAATGGAAACTCCCAGTCACTTGCACTGTCTGGTGCCTTAGCCACAACTTTGGAATAGAATTTCTCCATCTGGCCCCAGACAATCTGTGGGAATGACAGCCAATGCCCAAAATGTATGGCATATAAGGCTCTGAGGAACTCCTGACGTCTTTCAATTTTATGTCCAATTGGACATACATTCTTGAGTAGAACAGCGTCAAGGAACCATAAATAATTTGGCATGGAGGACTTTGAAGCTGCATTCCTTTTCGGCCCGAAAAATTGGTTGGCACACAATCGTGCAACCACATTGCCTACCGACAACTCATCGGGTAAAGGAGTATAGATATGAGATAAATCAGCTGGGCATTCATGAGGACAACCCATGGTAATGGCAATGGATGACATGTCCACTTGAACTATTGTTCCATCGACGGAAGAAGTAAGCACATCCCGCTCATCAGGTGTCGGCATTAAGTTCTGATAAAATACCTTGACAAGCCTCGGGTAAATGGTAGATGAGAGTGGAACAAAAATGGATGCCGACCGATGACGACGGATGTCGGAAATCCCCCATCGTGTCTCGGGAAACATACCATAAAGTTCGGCTATGTCAAACGTTGTTTCAAAATTCAACGCCCTTGCATGCCATCTCTCTTGAATACCTTCTCGGCGAGATCGTGAAGAACCTGTGGTCGGATCATGCCTCGCTCGGCAAGGATTACGTAAACTTGAAGCACCTTGGTGACTTGCTCTCTTTGGTGCCATAGAAGTAGAAAAAGTGTGGTTGAGGAATTAAATCGAACACTTGGTGTGCACAATTCTTTTGTAACGTTCAACCTCCTCTTTTCGGCAATTTTTCCACCCAAATCGAACAAATGAATGCACCAAATTGATCCCCCAAACTTGGTCTTCAAAAGCCCTCAAAAAGATTTGAACAATTTCTTCAAAGAAAAACTTCACTTACTTTGATGTTGAACTTGAAAAAGTGAGAGCTTCCTTTGAGAACTAGTGATTTTTGATCCAATTTGATGTTGAAGTTGATGATGATCAATGTTGAATTCTTGTATAATAATCACTAATTGAAGAAATTAGTTTTTCGAATGATGTAGGACTTGAATTGGAGTTCAAAGAGGTCTAGGATGCAAGTAGTAGCAACATAGGAAGATAAGTGGCCTTTATAGGCCTTAAAAATTCGGGCAGCCCCTCCATGGGCCTTGGGCGATCGATCCCCCCTAGGATGGGCTATCGATCGCCCACCTGCTGGTGGGGAACTTCTAAAAAACACATGGGGCGATCGAACCCCCTTGATTGGGGCGATCGATCCCCCTCCTGAAGGCCTGTTTGACCCTCCATCGCCCAAGTTCGACCGAGACTTGATATTTTTGAGTCTCCATCACCCAAGGTCGACCGAGAGCACTATTTTTCACCCGTCTTGAGTCCGAATACCTCGGTACACCTCTTGGCATCCTCCGGAAGTAACTTATACATCAAAAACTTAAAGAAAAACCATTAAAACACAACTAGAATTAAAGAAAAACTTAAGAAAACTAAAACTAAAAATTAAAATCAAAGAAAACTAAAGGTAATAAAGTATAGAAATACATACAGAACCTACAATTTAACGTCCGTAGGAGATGATTGACTCTCCGAAGGGATTAAGTCGGATAGACGGGATCCGTCAAGTCGACGGACTCCACGTCTCTTCTTGGCACACATCCTTCCACACAATGTTTCAACCTTTTGCCATTAACTTTCATCAAAGTGATTTCAAACAATTGCTCATCCGGGAATGAGTCTCGAATAGGTAATGCATCGATCACCGGCTCAAACTCGATTCGAGATAAATGATCCGCAACCACATTCTCCGTCCCCTTTTTGTCTTTTATCTCCAAATCAAATTCTTGCAGCAATAAAATCCATCGAATAAGACGTGGTTTGGTTTCTTTCTTCGCCAATAAGTGTCTTAATGCTGCATGATCAGAGTAAACAACCACCTTGGACCCCAATAAATAAGAACGAAACTTGTCCAAGGCAAACACTACAGCTAGAAGCTCTTTCTCTGTGGTTGTATAATTGAGTTGGGCATCAGAGAGAGTCTTACTAGCGTAGTAGATGACATGTGGTCGTTTCTCTTCTCTCTGTCCCAACACAGCTCCCACTGCATAATCAGAGGCATCACACATGATTTCAAAAGGTATAGCCCATTTTGGAGACTGCATAATTGGTGCAGAGGATAACAGAGACCGAAGCTTTTCAAAAGCTTTCACACAATCTTCATCAAAGATAAAGGGAACATCTTTCGATAACAAATGGCACAATGGTCGAGCCACTTTACTGAAATCTTTGATGAATCTTCTATAGAACCCGGCATGGCCTAAGAAAGATCGAACTTGCCTTACCGAAATTGGATAAGGCAGAGTTGCAATTAGATCGATCTTTGCTTTATCAACTTCAATGCCCCTCTCTGAAACAATATGGCCCAATACAATACCTTCTTTCACCATAAAATGGCTCTTCTCCCAACTAAGTACCAAATTTCGTTCTCGGAACCTTTGAAGCACAAGTGATAAATTGCTCAAACAGTGTTCAAAGGATGATCCAAAAACAGAAAAATCATCCATGAACACCTCCAAGAATTTTTCCACCATATCAGAAAAGATGGCCATCATACACCTCTGGAATGTAGCCGGAGCATTACATAATCCAAAAGGCATACGACGATAAGCAAAAGTACCAAAGGGACACGTGAAAGTTGTCTTCTCTTGATCTTTCGGATCCATAGCTACTTGGTTATAACCAGAGTAGCCATCCAGAAAGCAATAATAGCTCTGACCAGCTAACCTTTCAAGTATTTGATCAATGAATGGAAGAGGGAAGTGATCCTTCCTTGTCATAGAATTGAGCTTTTTGTAATCAATACAAACACGCCAACCTGTGGCAGTACGTTGTGGAACAAGCTCTCCCATAGAGTTAGGGACAATGGTAAGACCAGACTTCTTTGGAACCACTTGTGTTGGACTCACCCATATACTGTCAGAAATTGGATAAATGATACCTGCATCAAGTAACTTGACAACCTCTTTCTTTACCACCTCCTTCATGTTGGGGTTCAATCGCCTCTATGCCTCTCTGGTTGGCTTACATCCTTCTTCCAGATGAATTTTGTGCATGCAAATCGAGGGATCAATGCCCTTAAGATCAGCAACACTCCATCCAATTGCTTCACGATGTTGGTATAAAACCTCTATTAAGCTCTTCTCTTGAATTTCTGTCAGATCAGAGGCAATTATAACAGGAAGAGTTTTCTGTGCCCCCAAGAATACATACTTTAATTTATCAGGCAAGGGCTTCAATTCTAATTCTGGAGGGGACTCCAATGAAGGCACTAGGGGAGTGCTAGAGAGAAAAGGTAGTGGCTCAATTGGAATCCTCCATGGTGGAGTATTCTGAATAGCATCCACTTCCAGCATAGCATGCACTTCTTCACACAACCCTTCATCATTAATGTTCTCAAAGTCATAAAGAGACTTACATACCTCTAGGGAGTTTCGAGATATAGAGGATGAAACAAATTCCTCTACACATTCATCAATATCATCCATGCAGAACACATCACTCTGATCTGGGGGGTGTTGTATAGCATTGAACACATTAAGCTTGACATTCATATTGCCAAATGAAATATCCATGATCCCTGACCTACAGTTTATGCAAGCATCAGCAGTAGCTAAGAAAGGTCGACCAAGGATCACAGGAATGTGCCTCTTCGGATTGTGAACTGGCTCAGTGTCAAGTACAATGAAATCAACAAGAAAGTAGAACTTGTCCACTTTAATGAGCACATCTTCTATGATTCCTCGGGGTTGCTTTGTTGATCTGTCTGCAAATTGTAATACCACCGAGGTAGGCTTCAATTCTCCCAAGCCTAATTGTAAGTAGACTGAATAGGGTAGCAAATTCACACTTGCACCCAAATCAAGAAGAGCTTTATCAACATGGTGCTCCCCAATAATGCATGAGATAGTTGGAGCACCAGGATCTTTGTACTTGGGAGGAGTACACTGCTAAATTATTGAACTTACTTGTTGTGGCAGCATCACTTTCTTTGGCACATGGCTTTTAGAATGCCTTTTCTGAGTGCACAAGTCCTTCAAAAATTTTGCATAAGGAGGAATTTGCTTGATGGCATCAAGGAGTGGCAAATTAATTTTCACTTGGCAAAATACCTCCATCATGTCATGCAGCTTGTCCCCTTGCTTCCCCACTTTAGATGCTTCTAGGAAACGTTGTGGGAAAGGAGCCTTGGGCTCATAAGGAATTTCAGCACTTGGACTTGTGGTCACTTTTTCTTCTTCTTTCTTCTCACCCACTTTATTGTCAATTATTTTCCCACTTCTCAAAGTGGTAATAGCTTGGATTTGCTCATGGTGTGGGTTGCTTGTGGAAGCTTGCATCCCTCTTGGATTAGCAATTGGTTGACTAGGGAGCTTCCCTTCTTCTCTTCTACATAATGAAGTTGCAAGCTGTCCAAACTGAGATTCCAGTTTGGCAATGGATTGAGAATGCGAGTGCACTAGCTGAACTGTAGATTGTACTGTTGCTGCAGTAGCTTGCACTGTCTCTATGAGAGAATCAAGCTTGTCAAATTTAGACAAGGTAAGTGTCAGTTCGTCTTCAATAGCAGAAATTCTTTGGGCCATAGGACTTTGTGTTTGATATTGCTGTTGAGGCACAAAAGTCCTAGGTTGATATGATGGTTGCATTGCTGTCCCTTGGTTACTGTAAGAAAAACCAGGATGATTCCTCCATGTGGGATTGTAAGTATTACCTCGTGGAGGATTCATTGGTCTAATGAAAGTAGCTTGAACTTGCTCATGTTGAATATCAGAAAATTACCCCACCGAAGGACAATTGCTCATGTTATGCATAGGACTAGAGCAAAATTCATAAGGGCCTAGCAATGAAGAATTTGAAGCAGAAGGAGTTTGATTGGCAGCCATGATTGCTGCCACCTTCTGTGCAATTAAATCAATATCAGTTGGTATAGCTTCTGAAGCACCAACCTCAAAAATTCCATCAGTCTTCCTTGTAGTGGCAGGTCTGCTAGAACGAATAGAGGACACATGTTGTAGAGAGCTGTCACTAAGATTTTCAAATAAGGTCCATGCCTCTTCTTCACTCTTCAACATAAAAGTACCTCCACATGACGCATCAACCATCTGTCTGTTGGCTTCTGTGAGCCCTTCATGAAAACTCTGCACTAGTTGCCACTTAGGAACTTGATGATGGGGACACTTCCTAAGAAGGTCCTTGAATCTTTCCCATGTCTCATAAAATTGTTCCCCCTCATGTTGGGAGAAACCAGTGATAGCACGTCTGAATTGATTGGTCTTCCCTATCGGAAAATACTTCTTGAGAAACTCATGTTGCATCTGAGTCCAAGTCGTGATAGAACCAGCCGGTAGGGAGTTAAACCAATACTTTGCTTTGTCTTTCAGAGAGAATGGAAAAAGTCTCATTCTGAAAGCATCTTCAGAGAAGTTGTGAATTTTTGTAGTTGAGCACACTTCAATGAAGTCATCCAGATGCTTGTAAGGGTCTTCTTGAGTCAGCCCAAAATAAGATGGTAGCATCTGAATAATGCTGGACTTGATCTCATAATTCTGTGCTATGACATTAGGCAATTGAAAACCTGCTGGCGAGGTATATGTCTCAGGAACATAGTAGTCCCTCAGCAATCTAGCTCTTTCTCCATCAGCATTAGGAACAAGGTTGTTATTCCTCTCTTCTGCCATGTCTTCAATTAATTATTCCTCTTGCACAATTGTATCAACAGGGATGTTCCTCTGTTGTCTAAGAGTACGTTCAGGCTCAGGATCAAGAGGTATCAAAGGATCAGCTACAGAACGACGACCTTGCATATATTTACCAAAAGCACCTGAAAAGAAAACAAAAACAAAATTAAAAATAAAATATAAAAATTTCCTAAACTAAAAATCCAATTAAAACTAATTCTGTAAAATCCAATCAATCAAATAGATAATCCCCGGCAACGGTGCCAAAAATTGATTCGTGTGTGAGTGTGACTCAAAAAGTATACTAATTAAAAATTTTCACACTTCGCAATAGAACGAATTCCTTGCAGAATAGGGCTATCGAAAGGAAGGTGTATCGTACCTCAGGGATTATGGTCTGATGAGTTAGAATACGGAACTAATTCTAATTAAATTTATAAGAAAAGAATTCTGATTTTTAAACTAATTAAAAAGATAAAATAAAATAAATCAAAGTAAACAAGATAGTGAAGATAATAAGAGAGAAACCTAGGGTGTTTGACTTCACCACTAACTCCACAATCAATGGTCAATTGAATCAACTATAGGGGAATTACATCATGCATAAGTGGTGTCGGTGGCTACAAGCTCACCTTCATCCGTCAAGAAGATAACATATGATTAAGGCTAAGCCATGGACTATCTTCGATTGGCATGGGCCATCTGCCTAACTACTCTAATCTAGGGTGCAGTATGGTTCATCTTCTCTAGGCATAATCCATCAAAGCTCATAACAATATATTCAGTGATTACCATTGTGTAATAATCTCTCTCATGATCACAGAAAATAAGAGGGATTGAGTTCAATAACAACAACTAAATATCTAAGACAAGATAAGAAATCATTGAGATTGAATTTACAAGACTTTTATTGCTCAATTTTATAATAAGAATCCTCACAATTACACAATCTATGCATGTATATAAAGGTCCCCAATAATTAAAACAATCAAACCATTGATGCTTTGTTAGGGCTACATCAAAACCCTAGTGGATGAACTAGCCGCTCATGGTAGAAGAAGAAGCTTCAACTGTTGAGGAAGAAGACATCATCTTTCTGAATTATGCGTATGACTTCGTTCTCCAATGGCTCTGCAAATATGTTTCTGTTCTCTTCTCAGCCCTCTCAGACTCTCCAATCTCTCTGTGTAAGCTCTCTCAACTCAGCCTCCAAGTCTTCACTTTATTCTCCAAGAGAATACACCAAAGTCCTAATCCAATTAGGAATAAATTAGGGTTTCCCGCAGCACTAATCAGGTGGGTTTTTCCTGCTGACTTTGGCCCAACTTTTGACCCACTAGAAATCCGATTTACGGAATTTTCGTGAAATACAAAAGTGTGTAGAATCAAATTTCGTTCAACCTTACGCTAGAATTATGTCGATTTGAGACTCAAAAATAAGACTTCTGGTCCATTTTCCAAAATGGGATTAAGACTGCATTATGCGCAGATTTGGGCTTCAGGCCCGAAACCTTCTTAAGCTGCTGTAATTCTCTTGGACCTCTTTCTTAGGCTGATTTGAGTTGAAATAAATGGTTGAGTGAATCTCCTTGATGTAGGCTTCATCTCACCATCTTGGATGTCTTCTTTAAAAGCCCAAAAACTTGGTTTTAACTGAAATAATCATTAAGGCCCTGAAAATACAGAAAACACTAAAATGAAGTAAAATCACAAAATAACTATCACTAAGAGAATAAAATACATAAGTTAAGAGGCTAGAATGCGTAACATTCAACGCCGATCAATGATTTAACCACAATCAGCACATGATTTAACCTTTAGTATTTAGGCGAGTGAATAGGCTTTAAAAGACTAGGAACCCAAACTCAAGGTGCTGGCAGTTATTGCCCCTTCGTGAGCCTAATTGTGCTAAAATTCTGCACCATATTCTAGAACATTGCATCACTGAACAAGCATATATAGAAAGAGTAAATGGCAATCTGGAACAACTCTAGACTTCTTATATTTTGTTCAGGCACTAAATATCAAAAGTGATGGCAGAAAGTATATGTTCAATAAGCGAATACAATATGAAAAGCCAGTGAGGCACCAACATTTTCTACAACTATCCTCATCAGAAAACAAGTTGTAGAACATATTTAAATAAAGGGGAGAGTAGATTACAGGGCCAGAGGCAAAAAATAAAACATTCTTAAAAAAAGAAAACACATTAAAAATTTGTAAAACAAAATATAGGAAAGTAATCAACTAGCGGCATTGGACAGAGATGGCCAGCAATGCAAGGCTACACCAACATGAAATGGCTAGTGAAAAAATGAAATGCTACTGAGATAAAAGAGACGAATAATACCCAGTGAAGGAGATGACTTGGAGACTGATGAGGCTCAGAGATTGCTTCAATGAAGAGAAATTGGGCTTCAGTTCCTTCAATATATGGAGAGTAATTAGGGTTTCAATTCCTTCAATGGAGTGCAATTGGTCTTTCAGTTGTTCTGATCGATGGATAGAAATTGGGGATTCAGTAAAGAATGACGCCGATCGAAGGAAGGGACAGAAAAGGTTAGGGTTTGGTTGAGGTTTGAGGGTAAGACATTTGGGTTCAAAAGCTGATGAATGTTGTTTTTATGGTTAGGGCTTCCGTTTCAGACAAGCTAGGTTACCTTCATTTCCATTAGAGGAAGGGGGAGAGAGAGAGAGAGTCTGTCTCGCGCTAATACCATGTTTGGGTTACGCGCGAAGTTTAATTCTCCTCAAAAAATACCGCACAAAATTATATTAATTTTCTAAAATAAAATAATACTTTCCATCACGGGCCTGGCCCGTGATAGTTATAAATCTTTCAACCACGGCCCTAGCCCGTGGTGGAAAGTTACTTCTAATGACGGGCTAAATAGGACCGTCGTAGAAAGTATTTTCTACAACTGGCTATATGGGCCCGCCGTAGAAAATTATTTTCTACCACGGGCTACGTGGGCCCACCGTAGAAAGTCACTTTCAACCACGGGCTTGCGGGCCCGCCGTAAAAAGCCTGTTGTTAAAAACTAAATTTCTTGTAGTGTCTAGGGTACAGTATGGTTCATCTTCTCTAGGCATAATCCATCAAAGCTTTTAATGATATATTCAGTGAAAACCATTGTTTAATAATCACTCTCATGATCACAGAAAACAAGAGGGACGAGTTCAATAACAACAATCAAATATCTAAGACAAGATAAAAAATCATTGAAACTGAATTTATAAAACTTTTATTGCTTAATTCTATAATAATAATCCTCTAAATTACATAATCTATGAATGAATACAAAAATCCCCAATAATTAGAACAATCAAACCAGTGATGTTTAGTTAGGGCTCCATCAGAACCCTGGTGGCTGAACTAGCCGCTCATGATACGCCTTGTTCTCCAATGATTCTCCACTCCAAAATCTCTTCAAAGCTGCTGCCAAGCCTCCTCAATACAGCCCCAATTCGTCACTATTAATAGCCAAGAGAATATGAATAGTCCTAATCCAATTAGAAATTAATTAGGTTTTCCCGCAGCACTAATCAGGTGGGTTTTTCCTACTGACGTTCGGCCCAACTTTTGACCCACTAGAAGTCCGATTCACAGAATTTCCGTGAAATACAAAAGTGTGCAGAATCAAATTTTGTTCAACTAACGCAAAAATTAAGTCAATTTGATGCTCAAAAATAACACTTCTGATCCATTTTCCAAAACGGGATTAAGACTATTAAACGCAGATTTGGGCTTCAGGCCCGAAACCTTCTTAAGCAGCTGTAATTCTCTTAGACCTCTTCCATGGGCTGATTTGAGTTGAAATAAATATTTGAATGGATCTCTTTGATGTAGGCTTCATCTAACCATTTTGGATGTCTTCTTTAAAAGCCCAAAATCATGATTTTAACTGAAATAATCATTAAGGCCCTGAAAATACAGAAAACACTAAAACAAAGTAAAATAACAAAATAATCTATCACTAAGAGAATAAAATACATAATTTAAGAGGCTAGAATGCGTAACATTCAACGCCTATCAAGGGACATATCACGTATATGGTTTGAGAATATTGGATTATGTACCTGATACCAGAATGGTGTCTATCAGAGCTCTAGGTTGGAATACCTAGGGGCGACGGGTAAAGGTTGAGAATTTGAGAAACTCTGGATTGCTGTTAAGGCATTTGGTTTGAAAACCTAAGGTATCAAAGTCATAGGTTCCGAATACCTAAGGACGGATGGCCAAACCAACGCGTAGTTTGGAGATAGGCAATGGTTGATAGTTGTCTAGACGATAGGTTTGATTACCTATGGACAGTAGTGGAATGATTTGCTCGGTTTGAGCAATCCAAATGAAAGATCAAAGTGTTGGTATGAAATCGAATTCAGTTGGTAATAACTCCCAGAATTGGTTAAGCTTAGATTTTGACTTAGTGATTAAGTCCTGTTAGTGAACAACGAAGAGATAACGCAAAGAATGTTCCGAGTGTTTTAAGTCCTTACAGATACTTAGGGGCTTATGATGTGTTGTTGGTAAGTGTATTGCCGAGGTTAGCAATCGAGATTGAGATGGGATACTAGGAAGGTATGTTGCCAAATGACGATGGATAAAGAATTCTCAATAGTAGGGAGATGTCACTGAAGGTGATTGGTATTGATAGTCAAGGTTGCTACCTGAGACTACAGATGTGGATAGATTGGTAGGTGTTTACCAATGAGTACAGAGGATGAGGGTAGGTTGGTTTGAACCACTCTAGATTTTGTGTTCTAGTATGTGTGTGTAGTAGGGGGACTGGGCCGTGTTTCACACTTGCTCAGGCAGAGGAAGTACCGAGACCGTGTATGGTCAGGGGTATTTTCCTAGTGTTAGCCCGAGGACTAGGGTTTTGATTTGATTTGATGCATCATATTTCATATCATGCATGGTATGTGTTTATTTGATTAACATGTTATATGTTATATGCTATGTGTTATACATGATTCATGTGACTGTGCATCACCCTTTTGTGTTACATTTGGCGTCACATGGCTAGTAGTGACATGTAGTCACCTAAAAATTTCAGTCTTGAGAATTGGCAAACCTAGGTAGAGGTTTGGAGTTGAACGAACTATGATGTTGAAATAGACATGTTGTGATAGACTTTGGAGTAAGAGTCTAGTGTGGATGAAGAAGGGCATGATTTGCCTTGGGACTTTCCAAACTAAAAGTTTGGTAGTCCAGATTTGTGTAGCACTCTTGCACGATTATTGAGGACTAGAGGTCAGTTAATTGACTAAGGATGTTGATGGTATTGTGATACTGGGGTTCTAGACAGGGTATGTCTAAGATATGTTATTGAGATAGTCAGATGAGGACTCGAAATTGACCTAATTCTTGGAGTCAGCGGACATGTAATGACTTTGACGATATATAGGCGATGCATCGTAATGCCTAGTTGCTGATTAGTGCAATAGTGATGCATGGAAAGATTTGTGGGGTCCTAGACGAAGCAGTCAGGATCTTGGGGTGTCTGATTCGTGTGTGAGTGTGACTCAAAAAGTATATCAATTAAAATTTTCCACACTTCGCAATAGAACGAATTCCTTGCAGAATAGGGCTATCGAAATGAATGGGTATCGTACCTCAGGGACTGTGGTCTGACTGTGTTGGATATAAGGAATTAATTCTAATTAAATTTAAAAGAAGTAAATTCTGATTTTTAAAACTAAATTAATTAATGAAGCAATTGAACAAAAGCAAGAAAAACTAAGGAGTGTAGAGAATATAAGATAAGTCTAGGGTAATTGATTTCACCACTAACTTCACAATCAATGGCCAATTGAACTAACTATGGGGCATCATATCATGCATAAGTGGTGTCGGTGGCTACAAGCTCACCTCCATCCGTCAAGAAGATAACATATGATTAAGGCTAAGTCATGGACTATCTTCGATTGGCATGGGCCATCTGCCTAACTACTCTACTCTAGGGTGCAGTATGGTTCATCTTCTCTAGGCATAATCCATCAAAGCTTTTAATGATATATTCAATGAAAACCATTGTGTAATAATCACTCTCATGATCACAGAAAACAAGAGGGATGAGTTCAATAACAACAATCAAGTATCTAAGACAAGATAAGAAATCATTGAACTGAATTTATAAGACTTTTATTGCTCAATTCTATAATAAGAATCCTCTAAATTACACAATCTATGAATGAATACAAAAATCCCCAATAATTAGAACAATCAAACCAGTGATGTTTAGTTAGGGCTCCATCAGAACCCTGGTGGCTGAACTAGCCGCTCATGATACGCCTTGTTCTCCAATGATTCTCTATTCCCAAAAGCTCTTCAAAGCTGCTGCCAAGCCTTCCTTTTATTCCCCAAGAGAATTCACCAAAGTCCTAATCCAATTAGAAATTAATTAGGGTTTCCCGCAGCACTAATCAGGTGGGTTTTTCCTGCTGACTTCGGCCCAACTTTTGACCCACTAGAAGTCCGATTCACGGAATTTTCGTGAAATACAAAAGTGTGCAGAATCAAATTTCGTTCAACCCCACGCGGAAATAATGTCGATTTGAGGCTCGGAAATAAGACTTCTGGTCCGTTTTCCAAAACGGGATTAAGACTGCATTATGCGCAGATTTGGGCTTCAGGCCCGAAACCTTCTTAAGCAGCTGTAATTCTCTTGGACCTCTTTCTTGGGCTGATTTGAGTTGAAATAAATGGTTGAGTGAATCTCCTTGATGTAGGCTTCATCTCACCATCTTGGATGTCTTCTTTAAAAGCTCAAAAGCTTGGTTTTAACTGAAATACTCATTAAGGCCCTGAAAATACAGAAAACACTAAAACAAAGTAAAATCACAAAATAATCTATCACTAAGAGAATAAAATACATAAGTTAAGAGGCTAGAATGCGTAACATTCAACGCCTATCACACCCCCAAACTTACATATTGCTAGTCCCTTAGCAATAGAATAAAACAAAACTAAAACAAAGGAAACTAACAAATACTAACTAAACTACCAAACTCCACTTTCGTGGGAGAAACGATTGCATTTAGCATATGCAACAAGCCTTTAAACCCCTAGGTTCCCCCTAGTGGACGAGTATAGTCTCGTGAGGGTTTCCAGAAATGCTACCCACAAACATTCAAAATTCTGTTTCAACATTAATTCAAGAAGAAGATTACAATATATAGTTACAAACTTGCATTCAAGAATAATTTCAAACTTTCAAATTCCATAATTCAAACCAATGGTCCTCATACATAATTCACATCAACATATCTCAAAGTAATCAACTCTAGCTCCCTCGTGTAAAGTGAACTAGCAGTCCTCTCATGTAGCATAACCAAGCTCTGAATATATTAAGGCACATACCCTTTCAACTCACTAGCTCCCCTTATTGAAATCATACTTCCCAACATGCATACATGACTTTTTCATTTTTTTTCCAATTCTTTTTTTTTTCTCATTGCTTTATTGGTTGTGCAATGTCTTGATCTATTAAGCTTTCTGAAAGATCCATGTAGCAAGCTTTCAGTCAGTGACTCCCAAACCAGATGGCTTTAGGGCACTAGGCTTTAAGATACCCTGAAGACCTAATTACTCGAATCAGTCAGGCTACAAATCAAGACAACCAATGCTCATCTTTCCTCACCCTTTCACTTTTGACGCGAACACTCCGTGCTTCCTGAGGCATAGAGGCCCGGTTACTCATGAAAAGGATCAAATTGATTTGCTTATTCATCACTTTTTTTTTTCTTTTTCTTTTTTTTCATTGAAGTCAAGTAAAACACATTATCGGTACTCATTCTCAAGAGATACTAATTAATATCAAGCACATGTAACTCAATAACTCAAAACCAAAGTTTATACCCCATAAGACTATGCTAGTGTGTTTGTGCATGTAAGGAAACTACAATTAATCACTTCAAAACATGTTATTGCAAATCATGATTAAAACCACTTAATTTAATCCACAGTTTCCAAAAATTTAAAACATACTCAAAAATTGCAAGTTAAGCACCTACATAAGGTATTAATCCCTTGAATAATGTCAAAACATTCTATCTAAAAATAAAACAAAGGAAAATAAAGAAATAAACTAAGAAAATAAAATAAAATAAAATCCTACTACAAAAAGAATTTCACACAAATTTCCCCCCATATTGCAATAAAGCACAAAAATAGGCATCGCCTCACCCCCAAACTTAAACTGTACATTGTCCTCAATGTACTACCAATCAAAACATAGAGAAGAGTAAGAACGATAATACCAGGATCATGGAATAGTGGAAAGAAAATAGAGGACATCACTAGCATGAAGGCAAGGCAAGCACACCCCCAAACTTGGATGATTCAACCTGTCAAAACAAACCACTATACCCCAAAGATCAAGTGAAAATAGTATGGGTGAAAATAAATATGAAAGAGAAAAATCCTTTAAAAAAAAAATAAAAGAAAATAAAATATTTTTTTTCATTTTTCAAAATTTTTTTTTTTTTTTTTTTTTTTTTGTTTTTTTAAATTATAAACATCTAACTACAAAAAAAAAAAAAACTAAACAGAAAAACTAAAAATAAAATAATATACAAAAGATGGTTACCTTCCTGTCAAGGATGTGGTGGTGACTGAGCATCCGGATCTAAGTTTGCTTGGCGCATCAGTGCACGCATCATCCTCCGCATCTCTAGTTGCTCTTGGCGAGTGTCACGAAAGTGATCCGCCATCTCTGCTCTCATTGCACCAAACTGTGTGGAGACCTCTGTCTGTAAAGTGCCAAACTGGGCTGTCAACCCAGCAATCTGCCCTTCTAAGTATTGATAATCATGGCCACCAGCCTGTGCATGCACTTCCTCTTCCTCTGCCTCCATCTCCTCTGGATCGTCCACCGGTGGTGGTACATCTACATACTCTCCTCCTTGGGCCACCCGAGATACCTCACCAGGCGCTGCTATGACTCTCTGGTGCATATGAGATCGACTCAAGTTCCAGTCATGCGTGCCATAATGAAGGTCATGTGGAAAGGCAAGCTCGTCCTCGTGGACTGCATACCCCTGTGTTACAAGCAACTGGTGAATAATAGTAGGGAATGGAAACTCCCAGTCACTTGCACTGTCTGGTACCTTGGCCACAACCTTGGAATAGAATTTCTCCATCTGGCCCCAGACAATCTGTGGGAGTGACAGCCAATGCCCAAAATGTATGGCATATAAGGCTCTGAGGAACTCTTGACGTCTTTCAGTTTTATGTCCAATTGGACATACATTCTTGAGTAGCACAGCGTCAAGGAACCATAAATGATTTGGCATTGAAGACTTTGAAGCTGCATTCCTTTTCGACCCGGAGAATTGGTTGGCACACAATCGTGCAACCATATTGCCCACCGACAACTCGTCGGGTAAAGGAGTGTAGATATGAGATAAATCAGCTGGGCATTCATGAGGATAACCCATGGCAATGGCAATGGATGACATGTCAACTCGAACTATTGTTCCATCTACGGAAGAAGTAAGCACATCCCGCTCATCAGTTTTCGGCATCAAGTTTTGATAAAATACCTTGACAAGCCTCGGGTAAATGGTAGATGAGAGTGGAACAAAAATGGATGCCGACCGACGACGACGGATGTCGGAAATCCCCCATCGTGTCTCGGGAAACATACCATAAAGTTCGGCTATGTCAAACGTTGTTTCATAGTTCAACGCCCTTGGATGCCATCTCTCTTGAATACCGTCTCGGCGAGATCGTGAAGAACCTGTGGTCGGATCATTCCTCGCTCGGCGAGGATTACGTGAACTTGAAGCATCTTGGTGACTTGCTCTCTTTGGTGCCATAGAAGTAGAAAAAGTGTAGTTGAGGAATTAAATCGAACACTTGGTGTGCACAATTCTTTTGTAACCTTCAACCTCCTTTTTTCGGCAATTTTTCCACCCAAATCGACAAAGTAATTGCACCAATTTGATCCCCCAAACTTGGTCTTCAAAAGCCCTCAAAAAGATTTGAACAATTTCTTCAAGGAAAAACTTCACTTACTTTGATGTTGAACTTGAAAAAGTGTGAGCTTCCTTTGAGAACTAGTGATTTTTGATCCACTTTGATGTTGAAGTTGATGTTAATCAATGTTGAATCCTTGTATAATAATCACTAATTGAAGAAATTAGTTTTCCGGATGATATAGGACTTGAATTGGAGTTCAAAGAGGTAGAAGATGTAAGTAGTAGCAACCAAATAAGATAAGGGGTCCATTTATAGAGCAAACTTTCGGCCAGCCCCTCTATACCCTTGGGCGATCGATCCCCCTTGGAGTGGGCGATCGATCGCCCACCTGCTGGTGGGGATCTTCAAGAATTCCCATGGGGCGATCGATCCCCCTTGACTGGGGCGATCGATCCCCCCCCTGAAGGCCTGTTTGACCCTCCATCGCCCAAGTTCGACCGAGACTTGATATTTTTGAGTCTCCATCGCCCAAGGTCGACCGAGAGCACGATTTTTCACCCGTCTTGAGTCCGAATACCTCGGTACACCTCTTGGCATCCTCCGGAAGCAACTTATACATCAAAAACTCAAAGAAAAAACATTAAAACGCAACTAGAATTGAAGAAAAACCTAAGAAAACTAGAATCAAAAATTAAAATTAAAGAAAACTAAACGAAATAAAGTATAGAAATACATACAAAACCTACTATTTAACGTCCGTAGGAGACGATTGACTCTCTGAAGGGATTAAGTCGGATAGATGGGATCCGTCAAGTCAACGGACTCCACGTCTCTTCTTGGCACACATCCTTCCACACAATGTTTCAACCTTTGGCCATTAACTTTCATCAACGTGATTCCAAACAATTGCTCATCCGGGAATGAGTCTCGAATTGGTAGTGCATCGATCACCGGCTCAAACTCGATTCGAGATAAATGATCTGCAACCACATTCTCCGTCCCCTTTTTGTCTTTTATCTCCAAATCAAATTCTTGCAGCAATAAAATCCACCGAATAAGACGCGGTTTGGTTTCTTTCTTTGCCAATAAATGTCTCAATGCTGCATGATCAGAATAGACAACCACCTTGGATCCTAATAAATAAGAACGAAACTTGTCCAAGGCAAACACTACAGCTAGAAGTTCTTTCTCTGTGGTTGTATAATTGAGTTGAGCATCAGAGAGAGTCTTACTAGCGTAGTAGATGACATGTGGTCGTTTCTCTTCTCTCTGTCCCAACACGGCTCCCACTGCATAATCAGAGGCATCACACATGATTTCAAAAGGTACAGCCCATTTTGGAGACTGCATGATTGGTGCCGAGGATAACAGAGATCGAAGCTTTTCAAAAGCTTTCACGCACTCTTCATCAAAGATAAAGGGAACATCTTTAGATAACAAATGGCACAATGGTCGAGCTACTTTACTGAAATCCTTGATGAATCTTCTATAGAACCCGGCATGGCCTAAGAAAGATCGAACTTGCCTTACCGAAGTTGGATGAGGCAGAGTTGCAATTAGGTCGATCTTTGCTTTATCAACTTCAATGCCCCTCTCTGAAACAATATGGCCCAATACAATACCTTCTTTCACCATAAAATGGCTCTTCTCCCAACTAAGTACCAGATTCCGTTCTCGGCATCTTTGAAGCACAAGTGATAAATTGCTCAAACAATGTTCAAAAGATGATCCAAAAACAGAGAAATCATCCATAAACACCTCCAAGAATTTTTCCACCATGTCAGAAAAGATGGCCATCATACACCTCTGGAATGTAGCCGGAGCATTACATAATCCAAAAGGCATACGACGATACGCAAAAGTACCAAAGGGACAAGTGAAAGTGGTCTTCTCTTGATCTTCTGGATCCATAGCTACTTGGTTATAACCAGAGTAGCCATCCAGAAAGCAATAATAACTCTGACCAGCTAACCTTTCAAGTATTTGGTCAATGAATGGAAGGGGGAAGTGATCTTTCCTTGTCGTAGAGTTGAGCTTTCTGTAATCAATGCAAACACGCCAACCTGTGGCAGTACGTTGTGGGACAAGCTCTCCCATGGAGTTAGGGACAATGGTAAGACCAGATTTCTTTGGAACCACTTGTGTCGGACTCACCCATGTGCTATCAGAAATTGGATAAATGATTCCTGCATCAAGTAACTTGACCACCTCTTTCTTTACCACCTCCTTCATGTTGGGGTTCAACCGCCTCTGAGCCTCTCTAGTTGGCTTACATCCTTCTTCCAAATGGATTTTGTGCATGCAAATTGAGGGATCAATGCCCTTAAGATCAGCAACACTCCATCCAATTGCTTCCCGATGTTGGTATAAAACCTCTACTAAGCTCTTCTCTTGAATTTCTGTCAGATCAGAGGCAATTATAACAGGAAGAGTTTTCTGTGCCCCCAAGAATACATACTTCAATTTGTCAGGCAAAGGCTTCAACTCTAATTCTGGAGGGGACTCTAATGAAGGCACTAAGGGAGTGCTAGAGAGAAAAGGTAGTGGCTCAATTGGAATTCTCCATGGTGGAGTATTCTGAATAGCATCCACTTCCAGTATAGCATGCACCTCTTCACACAAACCTTCATCATTAGTGTTTTCAAAGTCATAAAATGACTTACATACCTCCAGGGAGTTTCGAGATATAGAGGATGAAACAAATTCCTCCACACATTCATCAATATCATCCATGCAGAACACATCACTCTGATCTGGAGGGTGTTGGATAGCATTGAACACATTAAGCTTGACATTCATGTTGCCAAAGGAAATATCCATGATCCCTGACCTACAATTTATGCAAGCATCAGCAGTAGCTAAGAAAGGTCGACCAAGGATCACAGGAATGTGCCTCTTCGGATTGTGAACCGGCTCAGTGTCAAGTACAATGAAATCAACAGGAAAGTAGAACTTGTCCACTTTAATGAGCACATCTTCTATGATTCCTCGGGGTTGCTTTGTTGATCTGTCTGCAAATTGTAATACCACCGAGGTAGGCTTCAATTCTCCCAAGCCCAATTGTAAGTAAACTGAATAGGGTAGCAAATTCACACTTGCACCCAAATCAAGAAGAGCTTTATCCACATGGTGCTCCCCAATAATGCATGAGATAGTTGGAGCACCAGGATCTTTGTACTTGGGAGGAGTACACTGCTGAATTATTGAACTTACTTGTTGTGGCAGCATTACTTTCTTTGGCACATGGCTTTTAGAACGCCTTTTCTGAGTGCACAAGTCCTTCAAAAATTTTGCATAAGGAGGAATTTGCTTGATGGCATCAAGGAGTGGCAAATTAATCTTCACTTGGCGAAACACCTCCATCATGTCATGCAGCTTGTCCCCTTGCTTCCCCAATTTAGATGCTTCAAGAAAACGTTGTGGGAAAGGAGCCTTGGGCTCATAAGGAATTTCAGCACTTGGACTTGTGATCACTTTTTCTTCTTCTTTCTTCTCACCCACCTTATTGTCAATTATTTTCCCACTTCTCAAAGTGGTAATGGCTTGAACTTGCTCATGGTGTGGGTTGCTTGTGGAAGCTTGCATCCCTCTTGGATTAGCAATTGGTTGACTAGGGAGCTTCCCTTCTTCTCTTCTACTCAATGAAGTAGCAAGCTGTCCAAACTGAGATTCCAGTTTGGCAATGGATTGAGAATGCGAGTGCACTAGCTGAACTGTAGATTGTACTGTTGCTGCAGTAGCTTGCACTGTCTCTATAAGAGAATCAAGCTTGTCAAATTTAGACAAGGTAAGAGTCAGCTTGTCTTCAATAGCAGAAATTCTTTGGGCCATAGGACTTTGTGTTTGATATTGCTGTTAAGGCACAAAAGTCCTAGGTTGATATGATGGTTGCATTGCTGCCCCTTGGTTGCTGTAAGAAAAACCAGGATGATTCCTCCATGTGGGATTGTAAGTATTACCTCGTGGAGGATTCATTGGTCCAGTGAAAATAGCTTGAACTTGCTCATGTTGAATATCAGAAAATTGCCCCATTGAAGGACAATTGCTCACATTATGCATAGGACTAGAGCAGAATTCACACGGGCCTAGCAATGAAGAATTTGAAGCAGAAGGAGTTTGATTGGCAGCCATAATTGCTGCTACCTTCTGTGCAATTAAATCAATATCAGTTGGCATAGCTTCTGAAGCACCAACCTCAAAAATCCCATCAGTCTTCCTGGTAGTGGCAGGTCTGCTAGAACGAGTAGAGGACACATGTTGTAGAGAGTTGTCACTAAGATTTTCAAATAAGGTCCATGCCTCTTCTTCACTCTTCAACATAAAAGTACCTTCACATGACGCATCAACCATCTGTCTGTTGGCTTCTGTGAGCCCTTCATGAAAACTCTGCACTAGTTGCCACTTAGGAACTTGATGATGGGGACACTTCCTAAGAAGGTCCTTGAATCTTTCCCATGTCTCATAAAATTGTTCCCCCTCATGTTGGGAGAAACCAGTGATAGCACGTCTGAACTGATTGGTCTTCCCTATCGGAAAATACTTCTTGAGAAACTCATGTTGCATCTGAGTCCAAGTCGTAATAGAACCAGCCGGTAGAGAGTTGAACCAATACTTTGCTTTGTCTTTCAAAGAGAATGGAAAAAGTCTCATTCTGAAAGCATCTTCAGAGAAGTTGTGAATTTTTGTAGTTGAGCACACTTCAATGAAGTCATCCAGATGCTTGTAAGGGTCTTCTTGAGTCAGCCCAAAATAAGATGGTAGCATCTGAATAATGCTGGACTTGATCTCATAATTCTGTGCTGTGACATTGGGCAGTTGAAAACCTGCTGGCGAGGTATATGTCTCAGGAACATAGTAGTCCCTAAGCAATCTAGCTCTTTCTCCATCAGCATTAGGAACAAGGTTATTATTCCTCTCTTCTGCCATGTCTTCAATTATTTCTTCCTCTTGCACACTGGTGTCAACAGGGATGTTCCTCTGTTGTCTAAGAGTACGTTCAGGCTCAGGATCAAGAGGTATCAAAGGATCATCCACAGAACGACGACCTTGCATATATTACCAAAAGCACCTGAAAAGAAAACAAAAACAAGAATAAAAATAAAATATAAAAATTTCCTAAACTAAAAATCCAATTAAAACTAATTCTGTAAAATCCAATCAATCAAATAGATAATCCCCGGCAACGGCGCCAAAAATTGATTCGTGTGTGAGTGTGACTCAAAAAGTATATCAATTAAAATTTTCCACACTTCGCAATAGAACGAATTCCTTGCAGAATAGGGCTATCGAAATGAATGGGTATCGTACCTCAGGGACTGTGGTCTGACTGTGTTGGATATAAGGAATTAATTCTAATTAAATTTAAAAGAAGTAAATTCTGATTTTTAAAACTAAATTAATTAATGAAGCAATTGAACAAAAGCAAGAAAAACTAAGGAGTGTAGAGAATATAAGATAAGTCTAGGGTAATTGATTTCACCACTAACTTCACAATCAATGGCCAATTGAACTAACTATGGGGCATCATATCATGCATAAGTGGTGTCGGTGGCTACAAGCTCACCTCCATCCGTCAAGAAGATAACATATGATTAAGGCTAAGTCATGGACTATCTTCGATTGGCATGGGCCATCTGCCTAACTACTCTACTCTAGGGTGCAGTATGGTTCATCTTCTCTAAGCATAATCCATCAAAGCTTTTAATGATATATTCAATGAAAACCATTGTGTAATAATCACTCTCATGATCACAGAAAACAAGAGGGATGAGTTCAATAACAACAATCAAGTATCTAAGACAAGATAAGAAATCATTGAACTGAATTTATAAGACTTTTATTGCTCAATTCTATAATAAGAATCCTCTAAATTACACAATCTATGAATGAATACAAAAATCCCCAATAATTAGAACAATCAAACCAGTGATGTTTAGTTAGGGCTCCATCAGAACCCTGGTGGCTGAACTAGCCGCTCATGATACGCCTTGTTCTCCAATGATTCTCTATTCCCAAAAGCTCTTCAAAGCTGCTGCCAAGCCTTCCTTTTATTCCCCAAGAGAATTCACCAAAGTCCTAATCCAATTAGAAATTAATTAGGGTTTCCCGCAGCACTAATCAGGTGGGTTTTTCCTGCTGACTTCGGCCCAACTTTTGACCCACTAGAAGTCCGATTCACGGAATTTTCGTGAAATACAAAAGTGTGCAGAATCAAATTTCGTTCAACCCCACGCGGAAATAATGTCGATTTGAGGCTCGGAAATAAGACTTCTGGTCCGTTTTCCAAAACGGGATTAAGACTGCATTATGCGCAGATTTGGGCTTCAGGCCCGAAACCTTCTTAAGCAGCTGTAATTCTCTTGGACCTCTTTCTTGGGCTGATTTGAGTTGAAATAAATGGTTGAGTGAATCTCCTTGATGTAGGCTTCATCTCACCATCTTGGATGTCTTCTTTAAAAGCCCAAAAGCTTGGTTTTAACTGAAATACTCATTAAGGCCCTGAAAATACAGAAAACACTAAAACAAAGTAAAATCACAAAATAATCTATCACTAAGAGAATAAAATACATAAGTTAAGAGGCTAGAATGCGTAACATTCAACGCCTATCAGTGTCAAGTGAGATGCTGAAAAGGAATGGATAAATATCCGAGAAGTCAAAAACATCCGTTAGATCAATGGACGGGTAAGTGAGATTCATTCGTCGAGGAATGAGATTGTGAAGTTAAGGGCATGTAAAACCCTAATATTGGCACTAAATGCCAATGGAATGTAGTCCACAAAAATGGACAGGACTGGATGATTTGTTTTGGACAGGTGCACTCCTTATGTGCCTTGACCTCAGTGGTGTGGATATGATGTTAAAAGAAGGATGGGCTTGATAGGTCTCGAGAAAGAGACTATGGACTCTACAAAGCAAGTGCTTCGGAGGATTTCGTGAGTGAACCGTAGATGGGCTTAGGAGTCACTCAGCCATGTCACGGAAGTGGTTATATTGCCTTAGAGCAGTTGAGACGCACCGATTATGCATTGTTGGTTCATGTATGCTAGGAGGAGCATGACTTTAAATATTGTGAGATATGTAAGTGCATGTATATTTTTTTGAGAATATGTGAGGATCGACCTGCTGCTGCGATGATAGTATGGTTCTACATACCTTGTTGGGCCTTTGAGCTCACCCCCTCCCAGGTTTTGCAGGTGTTGCTAGTTTTGGAGTCAGTTGGGGGATTGATAGTACCAGTTGCTGAGGTAGTGATTAGTCTCCTTAGAATCTGACTTATGTCCAGGATTTTAGATAGACGCATTACATTTGGATTAAATGTATGGAGCGATTATGTTGATTCAGTTCCTTCGGTTGTATTTTATTCATGTGATGTATGTATATAATACAGACATTCAACGACTGAGGTATGAATTTTTGATTGTATTATACATGTTGTATAAATGCTGGGGGGACACGTGCCCAGAAGTGTCCATTTTGATTGTTAGATATAAATGCTAGGGGGACACGTGCCCAGAAGTGTCCATTTTGATTGTTAGATATAAATGTTGGGGGGACACGTGCCCAGAAGTGTCCATATGAATTTAAAGCAGGTATAACATGCCAGGATCTGATTTCTTTAGAATGGGTCATGCCCAATTTTCGTGAAAATAATAAGAAATTGAGATTGTTTGATTAGGTGGTGGTTATATCGTGAGGGTGATCTCACGGAGCTCACACATCGGTTTCTAGGCCTCGGGAATCGGGGCGTGACAGAATGATATCAGAGCTTGATACAGTATCAGGAGTGCGGTTAAGGTCATTCATGGGGTTGAGTGAACGGGTTCGCGACTTGGGATTCGGGTCGGTCCGGGGGAGTCCCGGCGGTCCGGATTCCGGGGCGTGACAGGAAAGATGGCAAAACAACACCCCCCCTTCTTTTAGAACCACTATGCGAAAATAGAAGTTAAATGGGATGGAAATTTTCACCCCACCCCTGTTCTATCTCTCAAATCGCATATGTCTGTCCATCTCTCTTTTCAATATTAAGAATATTATTATTTTAAGGGAAATGCTAAACTTCATGAAATTTTATCATGAATTGCCATCATGAATGATGTAGCATGTGATAATACTATTGGAATTCCGTGTATGAAAGGAATCCCACCAATACTAACTCACCATTTAATTGCCACATCATTCATAATAAAAATTCATGAAATAATTTCATGATGTGTAGCATTGCTCTTATTTTAATATCCTTTAGTATTATTCTCTCTTAAATCTGCCGAAGCCTCGCCCCGCCCCATTTACTCTCTCCTTTTGTGATTTTTTTTCCATATAAATATGTGATATTAATTGTTTTCCGCCCCCCTTTGAAAATATATAAGATATATTTTAAACCCCTACTGTCATTTAATAAAACCTATTTTTTTTGTTTGAATGATTCATGGTGGTAAATTCATCTCCCTCCAACTTTATTTTTTAATTTTTGTTTTAAAAAATTGAAACAAAAAGTGCTACAAGCTAAACACAATTTCCAAATATTTATAGGTGGATTAGCCCTCTGGGTGTTCATAATTTGGTACTTTAATAAGTAAGACTACTCCATGAGAAAGTGCTACAAGCTAAACGCAAGAGCATGTTCGATGGTTGAATTGGGAATATTAAAACTACAGAGTGCATTAATATTGCGAACTTTAGACAATGAACGGCCATATGTATCATAATTAAGAAGGAATTAGAAAAACTAAACAAAGCACCCCTATCTTCATGCCAAGCCACCTACACCAGACACAACGAAACAAACTCTACCATTAAACTTAGATAAATTCTACTTGGGCAGAGTCAATTTAGCTGACTCAGGCACTAGCAGTGATGAATCTAAACACGTCATGTGAGTAGCAATAACACCATTATTTCGAGTTTAATGTATTGTGATGGAGGTTGTAACACGATTATGCTGCAACACCATTATTTCTAGCGTGTTGAATGTGTATATAGTACGTGATAATGTACGAGAAGAATCCATATCCAAATATAGGTAGTCAAGACGTCTAACTTAACTTCCTCCCCAAAACATAAAAAAACAAATTTCCTCCTTCAATATATAATTTTTCTATTTTCTTTTCTATTTTTAAAAAGAAATAGAGAAAGAAAAAGAAGAAGAAGAAGAGGACAACAATAACTTCAGTGTTAAAAATTCATTTTATATTTATACACACAAATTTCGTGTCCAAAAATATAGGAACAAAAAATTGGTAACAAATAAACAATTTTATTAATTTAAGAAAAAGGGGTATAATTCTTTATGATTCTTTACAAAATAAAGATAAAGATAAAGTCCTCTGTTTCGATTTCTTTGGTAATCCGTCGTCAAGGGCTCCTAGAGCTTGATTTTAAATTGGATTGAAACTTTGGTGAAGAATGGCACGTGGATGATGTGCTTGTTGTTCTTTTCATTCAGGATTTAGGTGTTTTGGAGCTTTGGATTCAGCTTTTTTTTTTAGCCTCACCAGAGGGATAAATTTGTAACTTTCTTTTCTTTTGATAATTATCTTATAATTATCTTTTATGATAATTTTGATAATTATCCAATATATATACAATAATTATCTTTGTTGATAATTACATATATATATTTAATTATCCATTAGACCTATTTTTAAGTGGGCTTGGATTTCTCAGACAATTTAGACCAGCCCATAACTCATTTATTTGTAGTGGGTCTGATATTTAAATTATCCGACTCATGGAGCCATATTTCAAAGTTTCAAAGTGGGGTAAACTAAAGATAAGCCCAAATTACATTTTGGGTTTATCGTGTAATTTTTTAATGTCTACAAATTGCCCCCACTTCAAGTCTCGCGCTATATCGAGCCGTACCTAAAGTGGGACTTGAAGTATTTAAATTTTGCAAACTTTTTTTTTTTCGAAAATCCAACTACAAAGAGGATGTCTTCTTTGTCAAGTTAAATCAAAGACTTGAAGATCCTATTACAAATAGGATTTTTTTATTTTTTTTTATACAAATTGTAGACTTAAGAATCCTATTGCAAGTAGAAATTTTTTTTCTTGTCCAATTGGAATTGAAGACTTGAGGATCCTATTGCAAATAGGATTTTTTTTCTGACCTAATTGGAATTGAAGACTTGAGGATCCTATTGCAAATAGGATTTTTTTTTCTGGTCCAAGTGGAATTGAAGACTGGAAGATCCTATTTCAAATAGGAATTTTTTTTCTTGTCCAAGTAGAATTGAAGACTTGAGGATCATATTGCAAATAGAATTTTTTTTCCAATATCCTATTTCAAATAGGAATTTTTTCTTGTTCAAGTAAAATTGAAGATTTGAGGATCCTACTGCAAATAGAATTTTTTTCTTGTCCAAACCGAATTGGAGTCTTCCTAATCCCATTACAACTGAGACTAATTCCCGACTAGCTTATATTACATACACCATCCATGACTCCAGATCTTTCATACTCTTAAATGCACAAGTGAAGACTACTGGTAAGCCTATGTGTTATTTTTTCTCAATATATATATATATATACACACGTCCAGCGTATACTTCTGTGATGAATTTTTTATCTCGTACAGAGTACTTTGCAAGATCCAACTTTTGATTTCTTTTTGGAGACCAAATAACAGTTGAGCATCTTTTTCCATCTCACTAAACTATATAATAACTTCCAGCACCATCAAATAGTATATGCATAAACCTATACTTCACGTCTCTTTTTTTCTTTCTTTCTCATTTCCTTTATAGTACACGTATTCTATATATATATATATATATAGATAGATAGATAGAACACTATCTTGTTACAAGTTAGATGTCAATGACTTACCTTCTCACACTTTTTTTTTCACTTTTCATTTTTTTCTTACAAGTAGATGTCAATCACTTTCCTTCTCACACTTTCTTTTTCACTTTTCATTTTTTTTTTTTCTTTTTCTTCTCTTTCTTCTCTTCACGGACAGGTTATAATCACCTTCCTTTTCTTTTCTATTTTCTATCAGGCTGCCTTCTCCCGCGGTTCTCTCTCCTCTTTTTTTTTTCTCCCACTGCACGGCCACTTATACTTTTTTTTTTCTTTTCTTCTTCTCTTCTTTCATGCTGCTTCTCACTTTCTTGCTGATTTTTTTTTCTCTGTTGTTGTCTTCTCTTCATGCTGGAGACCTTTTTTTTCCCCTTTTTTTTTTTCCTCTCTTTCTTCCTTCTCTTTCTCACGGATGGCGACAGTTTTCTATTTTTGCTGGATTTCTTTTCTTCCTTCTTCTTTCTTTTCTCCATGCTAACGGGTTATACAGTAGCTGTGTACATCATTTTATCATGATGTACATAAATAACATGACCTTGCACATGTTTGCCACATTTCCCTATCCAAAACTTTGTCTAACATCACGTGCCATCAATTTATTATTATTATTATTATTATCTATATATATATATATATATATATATATATATATATATATATATATATATATATTTTAACATAAGCCACACTTGTATGTATATAACATCTGCAATCTACATGATTGCACACAGTAACCATATTACATATGTATAAGCCACCACGCCACTTGAACGAGATTCCTTATTATATTATATTATATTATATATATATATATGTGGGGAAAGTTAACATCCCCTCTAAGAAGAGGATGTTAGCAAGTGCCCCCACATTCATTGGACAAAAATAACTTCATTATAAGCTACCAACTCATTAAAGTTGTGGGCATTTAAGTAATTTTAAATTTGGACACACCCAACACCTTCTCTCTAGTATTCAGAATCAGGTTGGAGATGTAGCAACGGCACGAGAGAAGTATCAAAACTCACGTGTGATGACATTTATGCCCATTGAAGAACACGCTTCTACTGTTCTTACGCCATATAGCTTTGAGTTGCTACAAAAAGAAATTGTATTATCATGTCAGTATGCAATGATTGAGAGAGGCAATGGATCCTACATAGTGCGTCCTTGTACAAAGACAGATGGAGGACGAATTGTGCAATTGATGGCATCAAGTGATAACATCTGTTGTACAAGTAAGAAATTCAAGTTCTCAGGAATATTGTGCAGGCATGCCATTCGAGTACTTGTTTCCAAAATTATTTTCGACTCCCTGATAAATATTTGCCAAGGAGATGGAGAAGTGAGAGCTCACTCTATTTGAAGTATGATCAAAATAGTGGAAGAAAAGAAGAGGACATTTCTCAAAAGTTTCACTTTCTCATTTCAGTTATGTAGGAAGAATATTAAAGAGTAGCAGTCGTGCTGAGTATGCAACTAAGGAAATAGAAAGAGTCCTTAGTGTTATTAAAGGCATGCCAACTAATGAAGAGACAATGCTAGAATTTGATCAACATCCAATAGTTGAAACTGAGAATGCCCAAAATGGTATAAAACCAATCTCCATTAGCAATCCAAATCCATCAAAAACTAAAGGGCGACCAAAGTTAACAAGACAAACAGGTGGTGTTGAAGCTGCGAAAAAAGTTAGACATTGTCATATCCCGAACTGTGGTGGAACAAATCATGATACTAGAAATTGTCCAAATAAAAAGAAAATTACAAAAGTATCATCTACCCAATCTCCTTTTAAGTAATTGTTCTTGCTCTCTACTATTTTCTTTACAAATATTATAAATGTAGAAAAAAGTGCTGAAAATTTGTTGTATTTTATTTATCTTGAAAGAAACAACGTGGATGGAATGATGAATAGTTTTGCAATGGAAGTAAAGTAGTATGGATCGTGGATACAACATTTTGGAGAACTTGTATGTGCTCTCTTACAACTTTCATTTGCAAACGTTCTATAAGTTATGACTAACCAATTTACATGAAGATTTTTCTAGTTCCTTCTTACTTTATTTTAATCTACTGTGATTTACTTTACATTAAGATCTTGAAGTTTCCCTCCTTGCAATAATGTTGTGATTTAATATGCTACCACAAAATGAGGGTGTACTTAGAATGCCCAAAGTCTACTTCTCTAAGAAGGCAACAACTTGTTAGAGTGTCTTATTCTCTCTAACATTGAGCCTAAACAAATAAATGTCTAGTTTCAGAATAGCAGGTGATAGAGTATTTGACTCCAACTGTAAAACTATTGACGTGGAAGATAAAAACAAAGTGACGTGGACAAGAGTCTATCTTTGATCGGGTGGTCTCTGTCTCCAAGAAGGACTGGGAAACTAAAGGACTCCAACTACAATGCAACCTTATTTGATAGCTATAAATACAGAGACGGTCCAGAGACCAAGGTACGCAATAAATACTCTCTTGATTTCTTTACAGCTAAAAGGAAACCCTTCCTATTTCTGACTTGATCGTCGGAGCGTAGTCGGCCGGCACCGCGCCGGTGTCCCTTCGATTACTCTTCTTTTGTCTTTTTTCACAGGTCAGAATTTGACCAGCTCGGAGTGGATATTTGCTTCGTCAGTTGGCGCCGTCTGTGGATATCATACCCCGTTCGATCAGATGAAGATAGGTGTGTCCCCGTAGGGTTGTTTATACAATGTTCTCGGGATTAATCCATCCCACCTTTTTCTTCAAAGGCCCTCCGTGGAGGTGTGCCCCCGTAGGGCTTTTATCCCCGTAGGGCGGTATTTTTCTCGGGATTAATTCATCCCGCCTTTTTCTTCAAAGGCCCTCCGTGGAGGTGTGCCCCCGTAGGGCTTTTATCCCCGTAGGGCGGTATTTTTCTCGGGATTAATTCATCCCGCCTTTTTCTTCAAAGGCCCTCCGTGGAGGTGTGCCCCCGTAGGGCTTTTATCCCCATAGGGCGGTATTTTTCTCGGGATTAATTCATCCCGCCTTTTTCTTCAAAGGCCCTCCGTGGAGGTGTGCCCCCGTAGGGCTTTTATCCCCATAGGGCGGTATTTTTCTCGGGATTAATTCATCCCGCCTTTTTCTTCAAAGGCCCTCCGTGGAGGTGTGCCCCGTAGGGTTTTTATCCCCGTAGGGCGGTATTTTTCTCGGGATTAACTCATCCCGCCTTTTTTCTTCAAAGGCCCTCCGTGGAGGTGTGCCCCCGTAGGGTTTTTATCCCCGTAGGGCGGTATTTTTCTCGGGATTAACTCATCCCGCCTTTTTCTTCAAAGGCCCTCCGTGGAGGTGGCGTGGATTTCCAGGCTAAAAATAAAGAAGGAAGTAAGGCAAAGGAAAGAATGATGAATGTATATATAAAAAAAAAAAAAAAAAAGTGGCCAACTTACGGGCAGCATCCCCAGCCACCCACGAACGGGGTATGATATGAGGAGTAGGCTCCCAGCACCCGGAAACAAAGAAGAAGCGGTTCCTCCATGACTTTATGGTTTTGTTATGGTCAACTGCGACCAAACATGACTTTGCTTGGCCTCCGCCTGGGCCGCCGGAGCGGCTATGAACGTGGCGCCAATCGCTGTTCTTAAAGAGACCATAACGTGAAAAAAACCCATTTGCTGTCATTGGAATGTCAAAGAAAAAAGACTTCCACAGAATAACACAGGCCATAATAATGCGCCAAGAGAGAGGTGTGAGCTGGGAAGGACATATGTTTGCCGTGCTAAGAATCTCCTGGACAAGAACTGGAACTGGGAATCGAAGACCGCAGGTAAACGCGCCCTCGTAGAAACATGTCTCTCCAGGATGGACAGAGAAAACCCGATCAGTCGGAGAAGGGGCACGGACCCGGACTCCAGCAGGGAATGAGTAGCGGAGGGCCACGTCCTCCACGTCCCGTTGAGTCATGGTGGAAACAATATTGCGACATACAGAAAATTCATCCATCTAAGAAAAAACAGAGGAGGAAGGACGTTTGTGAAGAAGCAGAGAATCTAGATACAATAAGGATTTGTTGCTGGATGGGAGGGATGAGGAGGAGCTGAAATACAAGAAGACCTTTTATAGGTTTCCTCCAACGGCTCCATTCTAACGTTCAACTCCAACGGCTCAATTCCAACGTTCATCTTCGACGCAGTAGTGAATGGTATCCAACGACACCAAGGAAGGCAACCCCGAAGACAGCTCCAGCGAAGGCAGACTCGGGCGCGGACAGTTTCTCCCGCGAAGGCAGCCAGTCGAGGGCAGCCACCCGCGAAGGCGGCCACCCGAGGGCGGCCACCCGCGAGGACGGCCACCCGAGGGCGGCCACCCGCGGGCGGCCACCCGCGAGGGCGGCCACCCCGCGAGGGCGGCCACCCCCGAGGGCGGTCACCCGAGGGCGGCCACCCCCGAGGGCGGTCACCCGAGGGCGGCCACCTGGGTGGGTCCCGCAAAAAAAAAAAAAATCGGGGCTCCGCGGAGGTGGATCCGCGGGTCGCGCAGATGAGATGTACAGTTTGTTTCCGGGACAACCCAAAGAGCCAATCAGAGTGTTCTTAAGGTTTGACGAGCAATCCTCATGAACAGGGGGCATCTGATAGAGTATTTGACTCCAACTGTAAAACTATTGACGTGGAAGATAAAAACAAAGTGACGTGGACAAGAGTCTATCTTTGATCGGGTGGTCTCTATCTCCAAGAAGGACTGGGAAACTAAAGGACTCCAACTACAATGCAACCTTATTTGATAGCTATAAATATAGAGACGGTCCAGAGACCAAGGTACGCAATAAATACTCTCTTGATTTCTTTACAGCTAAAAGGAAACCCTTCCTATTTCTGACTTGATCGTCGGACCGTAGTCGGCCGGCACCGCGCCGGTGTCCCTTCGATTACTCTTCTTTTGTCTTTTTTCACAGGTCAGAATTTGACCAGCTCGGAGTGGATATTTGCTTCGTCAGCAGGTATCACCATTTAATTGTATTTTGTTTTTAAGAAATTGAGTTATTTAATGTGGTGTTTGATTTATCTGGGTTTTAAAAATTTTCAGTTTCTAGTTTCTATTGTCTGGTTTGTTTTTTTAGTTTGAGTTTGAAGTAAAATGAGAAATGTTAGATGGGTATGATTGAGTTGTTCTTGTTTTGCTGATGTTTTCTCTTTTATGTATTTTTAGAATTAGAAGAGTAAGGATTTGTAAACTGGGTACTTATTAGTTGATTAGTTCATATTTTAAGTCCATTATGCCTTTATGTCAATAATTAAGTTATTTATATGCTACTTTTGAGTGATTTTTTTTTAAAATTTAGGACTTGCAGGTCATGCATATAATTTCCTTGGGTTGGTGGAATGACTAATGTATATGGCTCTACAAGAGAACAACCTTCTATCTATTTGCCTTGATTGGTTTTGGCTTCATTAGGTTCTCTGAGTTAGCATTTGTGATCTCAACCATAGTAACAGATGAGGATGCAACCTGGAGTTACGAGCAAGAGACCATGGAGTTCGGAAACTCTTTGACCATGTTCACCATTTTATGATTGATTTGCTTTGTTGGGTTGGTTCACATATGTGGGAACTATTAGAGTTCAATCTGCATGTGTATCAAGTTCTTTTTCTTAGGAAGGATAAAGTCCTAATGTCATGTTTTGCATTCTTATATTAGATTGCTTTGGACATACAATACATTGTGGGTTGCTATTAGAAGAACTATGATTTATATACACAAACACAGACATTGTTTGTTCATTTAGCAACTTATCGCCTTTTATATCCTTTTATTTGTAAAATCTCAAAATCTAACATTCATAATACTACAATTTCATTGGTTTCCATAGTGACTTCCACAGTTCCACTGCTATCTTGAGACTTAAAATAAATTTCACGTGGACAAATTCTTTGTTTGATAAATGAGCAATTCATTAATCAAAGACATATGTACAAGAATAAAGGGGGATACCCCTGTATACAAGCAAAAGCAAACAAAAACACCCATAACAGGGGAACAGAACAATCAAGCTCTCCAATAAGGGTGGTATCTAACAGCAGCAAATCGAACATATGGGTGGCAAGTCAGAAAAAAAGAGACCCATCCAAGTAATTGTATACCCACTGCAGCATTTTATCATACACATGGGTGGCAAACTAAAGAACCCATTTCTTTTCTTTTCCCTAGAGTACTTTCTCAGCAACCAAATCAAACAGAAAATAACTAGTAAATTAAATTCACAAATCACAAATCATCATTGTGCAAACTAATACATATTCACTCCTCCATATACGTGTATTCCACCATCATCCTCACCCTCACAACCGCTGCCACCATTCTCAACCCACAACCACCACCATCAAAACCCACAGCCTCAGACTCGGCAATAAAAATGGAGAAAGAAAAATAAGTAGTGGTGACCTTGTAGATGGGCAATCGTTTTCACAGAAATGATAAAGAAAGGTGGGGAGAGTAGGCAACGATTTGCGACGTCGGCAGATGCGATCTATAATCGCGTTGAGAGAGATACGCGAGAGAAGATAGAACGATGATAGAGAGAAGGTGTTGGGTGTGTCCAAATTTAAAATTACTTAAAAGCTCACAACTTTAATGAGGTGGTAGCTTATAATGAAGTTATTTTCGTCCAATAAATGTGGGACACTTGCT
This sequence comes from Cornus controversa, assembly GCA_026545225.1. Taxonomy (NCBI): domain Eukaryota; kingdom Viridiplantae; phylum Streptophyta; class Magnoliopsida; order Cornales; family Cornaceae; genus Cornus; species Cornus controversa. The sequence goes on from CM048845.1 coordinate 123,443,374, forward strand.
AACATCCTCTTCTTAGCGGGGATGTTAGCTCTCCCCTATATACAAAACTGCCTAGCGTTTACTTTCCCAGATTTTTTTCTTTTTTTTTCGATTTTTCCTTCTGCCACTGTTTTAAGTCTGTTCGTATGATCGTATCACTACAAATAACTAATTAAATTCATATACAAAGAGCTGTCCGTATCACTACAAATAACTAATTAAATTTATATACAAAGCTGTCATGTCACTAAGTTTCATTTAAGATAATAATGTAACAGCGCTCCAGAGAGAATTCAAGTAAATTAAAACTAAATCATTTTAGAAGCATCTCTTAGAGTCAGATTGGTAGGAAAGAAATAGAAGGAAAAGAAAAGAAAAGAAAGGTGATGTATGGATATGATTTTGTGTTGGGTATGAAATTTTTAATAAAAAAAAAAAAAAGAAATTGAAGGATTTGGAAGGAAAAATTAAGGATGAATAGTAGTTTTTATTATCCTTTCAAAAAATGAGAAGAAATGGAAGCAAAAGGAAGGAAATGCTATATTTTTTAATGAAACTTTGTTAATACCAATTTTGCCCTTATTTCGATAAAAGCTAAAATTTGTTCTTTTAAATATAAAAGGGTATAATGGTAAAAAATTTAAATTGTTTCATTTCCCTTCTTTCTCTAAATATGTTAACTATCTTTTCCTTTTTTTTTTCTTTACAATCAATTAAATACGATAAAAATATAACACTCTCTTTTCCTTTCCTTTCTTTTCTCTTCTCTCATTAATAATGTTATCCTTTCTTTTCTTTTCCATTCTACCAAACATAGGAAATGCCTTGGATTCATCAATAAATTATTATAAAATATTTGTATAACCTTCCTCTCATCGCCACCCACGGTCTTATTTTAATGCCCTCTACCATTATATATAGGGTAATGCTACTCAAACAGAATTCGTAGGCAAAATTCATAGGCAGAATGTTTTATATCCATTGGATGCATGTGATAGGCCCCACCACATACACTCACCACATGCATCCAATGGATGTAAAACATTCTGTCTATGAATTCTGCCTACGAATTTTGTCCGAATAGCATTACCCTTATATATTTGAGCCACTAATGACACCTTTTATCAACACTTTAAAAGTGCAACAAAGTCGTTGACATACTGTATTTTACATAACCTTCAAATAACTAAATTAAACTAGAAAATTCTTCTCAACTCCATGGGAAAGGCATATTCCATTTACTCTGAAAACACTCTCACAAGTCTCAGTCCTCAAAAACCATCACCGTACACTGTTTAGGTATGTTAATAGAGTTCTTGAGGACCTAATGGCATGCTGAGCAACTTGAAAAAGAAGAAAGCCCTCTTTAATTTTTTTAGCTAAGCTAGAGTAGCATTTCAACCACCAAAGGCCAAAGCCTTGTTGAGTACCTATCAAAGAAACACTCTATTCCCTGGACGAGAAGATATAGCTGTTTCAAATGACCCCGGGATGGATACTTCATGCCTGGGCGTGTCTAAACTTGAATCAACTCCTCAACATGAAAAGGTTAGAGTTTTTAAACTTCGTTCATCCCAGAAAGGGAAAGGGTTTAAACTGCAACCAATCTGTCTCTTGATAAATAACATTTCTGCTGAAGTTTCAACCTCTCACTAATTAACGCTAACCCAACAATACAATCTGTGTTATAGACCAATACGACTGAAAGTTATTCATGAAGCAGCAGTAATGGCAACTAAATTTCATTGAATGCTTATTTTTCTTCCCATCCAAATCAAATTCCTACACAGGAGTCTTCAAAATGCAAGTAGACATTCATTTCCCATATGCCAAACACGTCTTATGTAAAATGAAAAGATATCCCAAAAATAACTTAATGAAAATAACTTCAGATGCACTAATTTTTTGCTACTTCCATAAGGTGATTTTTCGCACCAGCACAGATATGGACATCAATCATGTCATCACGAAAAACTTCTGAATTTTATACTATCAGTTACCACTAAAAGATAGTATTTGAATGATATGTGCATGTCCCTGACTGCTCAAAAGACATGCATCTCTACTGTGGGTTAAGAAGCCTGATCTTGCTTCCATGAATGCATCTGCCAGTTTTTCGGATCATGTCAGTGAATCCCCAGAGACGGAAGGACTTCCTGAAGGCATCTAACAAATGGACTCTAATTTCATGAGATCTTTGAGATCTCTACCAGTAGCTTGTGTAGGGCTTGTGGTTTCGAGAAAAAGGGTGAATGGTCAGCACCTTTAAGATGAAAAACCTGTTCTGGGGGGCTTCTATTTATCATGGTCTCCTGTAGCGTGATGGATATGGCATTATCTTCTGGAGTTGCTATATAAAACCGCCTGACAGAGCCATAGTTCAGGTCAGAAAGGGAGAGCTTTTCCAATACCGGTGAAAAGGGAATAGACCTCATCGAAACGGATGCTAATGCAACATCCTGGATCAGGAAAAGCAAAAGGGAATTAGTACTAGTAAATCTGTCCACATACACTCACATGTAAGTTCAAACCACAGACACACACACACACACACACAGGCACATATGAGAGTGCATGCTCATACCATAGTGTTTATGTTGTGCGATATGTGTAATGTATGGATCTTTCTGTGCTAAATTTTGATCCCTAATCTCGGATTTGGCACCACAATAACCAACAAATTTCAGAGAAGAAAGTATTTTCTATATACAAAGTCACCTATACATGCATGTATGATGCATTCCCAAGCTCATCTTTCTGTTTGCATGTATCCATATATCTATTTATGTAACAGCTATGCCAAAAACATGGTTTGACAATTTCATAATCATGTTTCCTGCTATACAAACTAATCTATATATGTGCATGTATGCATGCATTCTCCAGCTCATCCTTTGCGTGCATGTGTCAATTTACCAATTTGTAAAACAGCTATGCCAAAAGCATGTTTCGGAAATTTCATAATCATGTTTCCAGCTCCAAAATGAAGACTTAAACGTACATCACGTGAAGAACCTTGACGTGACTCTTGCTGGAGACTGGTAATATGTCAACAATAAATATTTGCTATCAGCTTTTTTAACATAACACATCATACCTTGGCAGGACTCTGGTTGAATAACAGGTCCCTTAATAGCGATTTATCGAGATCAATAGCAGTCGGAGGGTGATCATTCCCATTTGCATACAGAAATATCTGAGCCTGTCGAATCAGATCATTTGAATCTGCCTGCAATAGTTATCAACTATTACTCGCTAAAACAATACTTAACGTGTGAAAAGAAAAACTTATTTAGAATAATGTTGCAAAAATTGAACACCAGAATCAATTCGAAGACCTTGTTAAGCTTACAGATTGAAGCTCAGATTAAATGCCTGCAGGTTAGATCTTAGGTTCTCATATTAACTGAGGCTCACACCTCGTGCAAACTCGCGAGAGGTGTACTACACATGCCTCGAGGCTAAAGTGAGATCCAAGCAAAATGTCTCACACGTCACTAGAACTCAGTTTTTCATATCATATTGTATCATTTTCAAAGCTTTGCAAGGTTCAAAAAGGGTTGCACTTGACACATATGTTACTGTACAAGTATCAGGTGTAGGAATACATTTTAGCGTTGTATATAGCAAAGCTGAAAACTCAAGGAAATAGAAACAAAATTAAATATTCATGTTTTTAATATTCTTTATTTTATTTTCTAAGATAAAATGATATTTTTATGTGACCTAGAATGTTTAAAGGAACTTCTTCATCATCATCATCCTTGCCTTTATCCCATATGGATGGGGTCGGCCACATGAATTCTCTTTTCCCATTCTTTCCTACTATACACTATGTCTTCTCTTAAATTTAATTTCTTGAAATCATTTTTAATTACTTCATCTTTTAACAGGTGCATCATTTGGTCTACGTTAAATATGATCATACCACTAAAGTCTATTTTCCCTAATTTTATCGTTTATAGACGCTATAGCTAATGTTCCCCTCACACGTTCATTATTTATCTTCTAATTACTCCTATCATCCAACGTAGCATCCTCATTTCCGCTATGTTCATTAGTCAATGTCTCATTATACATATCCTAAATAAGATTTATAAGTTTTATAGGTAATTGTTTTCTTTGGATAGCCCATCAAATTATGTCCCTTGGCACTCTATCATATGTCTTCTCTAAATCTATGAAAACCATATGCGAGTCTTTTTATTTACTCCTATATTCTCCTATTAGTTGTCTCCTTGGTCTTTGCTCAATTATTAATTCTCACAATTTCATTGTGTAACTCATTAATTTAATTCCTCTATAATTTTCACAATTTTGTATATCCCCTTTATTTTTATAAATAGGTACTATGGTGTTTTTCCTCCAATCACTTGACATCCATTCTTCTCTTAAAATTTTGTTAAACAACTTTGTTAACCATACCCATAGAACAATTGTCATAGATCTAACAAGGAGGCTTCATGTATTTAGAAGAGTCCATGCAACAAAGATTCGTGCTCAAAAAATGTGCCTAAAAGTACACCATTTAGGACTCACATCAACTCAAGTATGATTTATGCAGAACACATATGGGCAAACAACAATATTTCACTAAGGCAAGTAATACTCTTTGAAAATTATGGGCACCAGGGCTAAGCACGAGAAAGAAGCTAGTGTAAAATGTGTAGAAAACCTATTTTGCAATCAGAAATTTTTGGAAGCAATTTCAATGTGTACAACTGGATTTTTCATTCCAGGAAGTTTGAAATGCACCTAAAAGATCTTCACTTACATCCTGTTTTCAACTAAGGAATTCAGTTCACTCACATCAAAATCAAAGAATCAATTTAATTCAATAATTCATGGAGTAACGAGAAAACCTTTTGGGAGAACATATCAAGGGTACTTTGTCCGCTAGTCAACATCGCAGCAGCAATAAATACAGCTTTTGAAACTTTAAATGGAAACAACTCCATTGCATATGATACACATGCACCACCAAAATCATGTCCAACCAAAATCACCTGCATAAATCAGGATGAAATTAAAAAAATAAAGGAAATACACTCAAAATAAATTCTATTCCTTTTTCCTTTTGTAGGGAAATAGATACGGATTATTAGGTGAAGTTTTTGGGAAAACTTCAAACCCAGGTTTTTAATCCAATCTCCAAGGGACATCTAGTTGACAGCTTCAAACAATAATCGCAAGCAAGGCCAAGATCCTTTCCGAGGAAAGGAAATAATCAGCAACATTTATAAAATATAACAAGATTAATTTCAATCATCTATCATGACATGAAAAATGAGCTGGATGAATACTTCAGCCAGAAGAAGATTCCAATTTACCGTTTAAGCACTTGTGAAGTACAATTGGAAAAAATATTTCTGTGATTCAGCTGTAAGACATCTTGTTTTCACTAAACCTATGTGAAATTCTAACAGCAAACTAATGATGACAACCTGCAGTACCTCCCCTTTCTAAACCTCTGTCACAAACTTTGCAAGTTGGGACAGAGTACAAATGAAAACAGAAAGTAAAATGTAGAAGTAGAAAAAGACCTTTTCTCCATCAGAGAGTTTTTCAAGAAATTCAGTAAGTGGCTTAACATATTGCGAAAGAGTTGTGATGCTGTTTGTATCAAACGAATGAATTCCAGAACCAGTCAAGTCTACAGCAGTAACTCTGAATCCTGCTTCTTCCAAGAGTGCTATGGTTTTATACCAACACCAAGCACCAAAACCACCTCCATGGACCAGGACAAAATGTTTGGTCTCCAAATCATCAAGTTTTACATCCTGTTAAATGGAAAATTAGTTAGAATATACAAGAATTACTAAAGAAAGACAAAGAGAACTAGTCACAGTCTCGGAAACAATTCAGACCACATGGTGAGACCTGGCCATAAAATGGCTTCCATGTATTCCATATTTTATATAACAATCCTACCACTAAAGGCAAACCAAGATAAATAATGCACAAAAGGATTCTTAACCTTTACATCTTGAAGCTTCAAAATGTTTATTGTTTATGAAGGACTTGTGTTGAGAAACATATAGCATATTGTTGATATACTTTAAAACAAAGAAAAACCAAATAGAAGCAATTATTACATTCAAAACACAATATGAAAACACAGTATATGCTCCTACATGCAGGCGAAATGAAAGGAACCCCTTAGGGCCAAGGAGTTTCTAATGAGACCTCTTTTTTGGAGCTAAATAAATAGTTTGTGCACAGCACCAACATGTAGAAGCACAAACACGTTTTTAATTTTGAATAATTAAGTAGACATGAACAATTACTGATTAAATAGATCAATCAAGGACTTAAGTTGATTGTGATAGAAATCATAACATCATCAAAAGTTCATTATTTTTCCCTCATATTATTTCTGCTAATTTATTAGTAGCAATAAAAGAGTAGCAACTGTATGACTGGTAGGACTAGCAAATTAGCAATAGGAAGAGGATTAAGACTAGGAGTAGAAAAAACTATTATCACATTTGTTACAGGACAAGAAAGAAATTTCTTATCCCAATTGGCTTCTATGTACCAGGAAAAGAGACTAGTGGCATTAGTAGCAATAGGAAGAGAAGAGAAGAGTAGAATTAGAGGATATGAGAAAGAAATTTCTCATCTCAATTGCCTTATATATACTAGTAAAGATGAGAAAATACTCGACCCAAAAAAGTATACCACAATTTTTTTCATTCTATGGGTCTGTATACGGGATATCCATTATCACAATATATTCATAAAATGCCTACATAACACAATGCAAGATTTCAAATTGCAAGATAAATATTAGATCTAAGTTTACAAAGACCCAGATCCTACCACTGCATAAGATTCACAGTCCACGCATGTATACTATTATACAAAGAGTGACATCATAAAGCAAGCTCGTGATTGTTTATTATCCCATCAATATTTCCCTACAAAAAATGTCCACGCCCCATGGTCAAAGCATCTCAAAAGTTGATGTTGGATAGCAAGTATGACAAATATCTAATGTATAAAATGTTGCCATCACATGTTGGAATCTTAGTTTAAGTAACTGTTTGACAATAGAAGGTTCTAACGGATGAGGAAGGCTTTCATGACAATGGCTGTGTGATTTGATCAAATAAATTTTTCCCCATCTGTAAAAGGACAGATAAAAGAGTCCATTCATGTCAAAGGATAGAGAAACTCTGTATATAACAGGACTTACCTAAAACACTTCCTATTTAAGGAGCATGTCCTAATAATTTAAACATGTTAATCACAAAAAAAGAGGGAAACCATTTAGAAAAACAGAATATTTATCAATAACACGTCACCCATAACTCCATAAGGTATGTAAGTAAATGCAGAAAAAGTTAAACCAACAGGACAAGTAATGTTTCTTTCAGAACATAATGACAAACGGGTCTTCATAAATTATCTTCCATTACACTTGGAGTTATTCAGGAAAAAAAAATAAGAATAATGGGAATTATTTACGAAATCAGAGATGAATTTGTGAGAATAGGGAAAAGAAAGTCACAAATACAAAAAATTAAGAGAGGAAGTGCTGTCATTTAATAGAAAATATGGTTAAAACACTGTCGTCCACTTCTTAAAAACCCTAATTCACCACTAAGCCCATAAATAAATAACCCATTCGTATAACAAAATTTAATATTTGGCAAAATTTTCCAAATAAATTGTCGTTGTTTCAGCCAAATCGATTAACACACTAAAATGACTTATTATTACAGAACTCTGAGCTTCATTCCTTCTAAATTTGGCTGAAATTTTTTTCTCCTAAATTTAACCAATTTGGATTCGCGGGCCCAATAAAAACCTAAAACTCACTATATTTCTAAAACTGTGATCGCAAAAATAATCAACACTCGCAATCATAAAGAACATTAAACTTTAGATTATTAATTAGCATTACCTCAAATCTTAAAGGAACAACACAAGAACCAAATCACATCCATCAAAATATAAAAAAAAACGAAAACAGTTGAAATGAAGGACCAGAACAGGAAACCTTATTAACAAGCTGATGAGGCTGAAGCAGAGGATCAGTGAGCGACCGTGCCCTAGAACTCGAACTCCGAGGCAACGCTGGCTGCTTCTTGGGGTTGGAATTCGGGTACCGCAAAGAAGTCGACCGATCAAACGCCACAGAACCACCGCTGCCGCTGCCGCCGCCACCACCGTTCTGCTGCAGCTGCTGCTGAAGCAGAATCGCCGCCGCGAAAGCTCGCTCGTGAATTATCGTGTCCTCGGCGGACCTGTCCTTCTTCGACGATCGAATTCGAGTCCACCGATTGCTCGAATCCGCGACTGTTGACTGCCCATTCGATATTCGTTTGGAGGGTTTTCTCTTCACCGACTTTCGAGAGAAACATAGACCCATTCTGATCGTTGCATGTATAGAAAGAGAAACAGAGATATAGAGTGCTGTAAATATATAGAAAGAGAGATGTAGAAAAGGGGGCGTGTTTCAGGTGATGTTCGAGTACTATGTTGGTGAAGAAAGGAAAGGAAACAAGGAGGGTTGATACATGAAAGAGATTGTTTTTCTTCTTTTTTTTTCTTGGAATTTGAGAGGGATTGTTATTTGCTCCTGTGACGATGAGAGTTTTATTTATAAGAATGTGACTTCGCAATAAATAACATGGTTTTGAGTCTTTTGTCCTTGATCTTGCTGGTTAATAAATAACATGGTTAAACTAATTAATTAATCGGTAGTTGTAACAGATGGGATTAAAAGAGTGACTTGAGAATCGAAATGAATCCTCAATTTGAGGGTCAGTTACTAACAGAAGCTAATGCGAGGAAATATATTATTATTGTAGGTTCGATTACTTCAAATCCATATGAGTCAAGTAGAAGCACAGATTGATTTTAAGAAAGTTGATTGCGCCACGTATTTGAGGATCAGTTGACCAGTTACTAACAGAAGCTAAATACGAGGATGGTTGGGCAAATGTGGCAACTGATGCTACTAAAATCTTGATTTGGTAATCAAATCTTAAAATTATTGTTCTTACCATGATTTCTATACATTAATAATTAATAATGTTTTAGATAGTACAATCACCATGGTCACATTAATTTGTAAAAAGAAACCGTCTTAATAGAGCATTTTCACGTTGGAAAAAAAAAACTTTAAATTTTGTTGGTTATACACACATTTTCTAACCTAAATAAATTTGTTTACATAATAAACAGTATTAAATCAACGATCAAATTATCTTTATCTCTTATTTTAAATTTTTTTTTTCTTATCCTGAAAAAAAATCACACAACCAAGTGCTAAAGTACATCTAGATTACAGTTGTTTTTTTACTTATTTTACGAAAATGATTTAAAGCCTGATTGTTAAATAACTTCGACTGTTTTATGTGAATTGTGGATGACGTCGGTGATATTTCCAATTGTTGGATTCGGCATCATGACTCCCTATTTTAATATAAAAATCATTTTTAGTCACTTATCAATAAAAAAGATTAGATAAAAAAAATATTTATAAGCCTTTAGTAGCATTAGATGAGAATACAAATTCACCCAGAGACACTAAATTGACATTGCGTTTGAGTATGAAATTGGAGGAAAATTTGTTCAAATTTGAAAAAAATTATAGATTCCAAGATATCTGGTTTTTCACCTTGATTTTACTGGGTATTGTTGAAATGAAATTGGACTTTTGGAGCTGTGGTTGTAACATAGTGTAATTAAGATTGCATTAGCAGAGTCACTTGAGAATCAAGTGAATTCTCAATTAGAGGGTCAGTTACCAATGGAAGCCATTTGAGGAAATATTATTATTGTGGATTAGATTACTTTTCAGTTACTAGCCATGATGTGTATAGCAAGTGTGGAGCATTTTTATACTGTCACCTTGACCCGAAATTTTTAAAGGGGTATTTTGCTATTTTCACACTTGTTATGTAGCACTAAGAGGTGCCTATATATATAGTCTGAACTCTTTGTAATTGTATATCATTTTTCTTATCATAGTAAAAATCCTACAACACCAAGGACGTAATCCTAGATTTTGGGTAAATCTTGTAAATCTATATGTCTTTGCTTGCGTGTTTGATCTTCTTTTCTGTTAATTTTTTCAACAACTAGTATCAGAGTCTCAGGTTCGAGTGAGAACGATGGGTGCAGAAGAAGGAAAGCTCAAGATCGAATGAATGTTCAATGGAACAGATTTTGGGTTTTGGAAGATACAGATTGAAGACTATTTATATTAGAAAAACTGTATTAGCCTCTTTTAGGAATAAAACCAGAAGACATGAAAGACGTTGATTGGGTTGTTCTTGATCGACATGCTCTAGGGGTTATTCGATTAACACTGTCTCGCAACTTCGCTTTCAACATAGCGAAGAAGAAGGCAACTACAGGCTGATGGCAGCCCTTGCAAATATGTATGAGAAACCATCTATATCTAACATGGTATATTTGATGCGGCGTTTATTCAATCTGAGGATGTCAGAAGGTGCATCAGTGGCCAACCATCTGAACAAGTTCAACATAATTATAACTCAATTGAACTATGTGGAAATCGATTTTGATGATAAGATTAGAGCATTGATTTTATTATCTTATTTACCAAAAAGATGGAACGGTATTGTTACGGTAGTGAGCACTTCTTCTGGAAAAGGAAAGCTGAAGTTTGATGATGTTTGGGACTTGATTCTTAGTGAGGAAGTTCACAAGAGAGAAATAAGCGAATTATCTAAATCTGCTCTAAATACAGAGAGCAGAGGAAGAACTCTTGAAAGAACAGGCACGGATCACATCAAATCAAAATCCAAAAGTAAAGGCAAGTCAAGTATTGGAAAATTTCATGGTAATTGTTGGAATTGTGGAAAGAAAGGGCATTCAAAGAAAGACTCTCGAGTCCCAAGAAATAATGGCAAAGAAGGGCAAGAATTTGTAAACACAGCCATAAAGGAAGTTGCTAACGCCCTGATTTTGAGCGTGGATAGTCTAGTTGAGTCATGGATTCTTGACTAGAGTGCATCGTTTCACTCTACTTCACATTGTGAAATCATGGAGAACTACGAAGGGTGTATTCAATTAGAATTTTAAAGAATTTTAAAAGACTTTAAAGTTTGGGTGTATTCAATTTAGAATTTTATAGACTTTTAAAGAGTCCATACAAATCTGGTTGTATTTAATTAGGATTTTTAAAAAGTCTACAAAAATCTAGGTGTATTCAAAAAGTCATAGATTTTGAAGGATTTCATTAAGTAATAGATTTTGGTGGATTTGAGGGTGGAAGATATAAATACCGAAGCTCATAACAAATCCAACATTTTCCCTATAGATTTTGGTAGACTTTTTTTTTCTGCAAAATGCGAACAGTCTTTCTTCATCTCAAGATACAATCATTTTTTCTCCCATGGTTTTTCTCTCTCTCTTCTCTCGCATTCTCTCTCTTTTTATTGAATTAGGAAAACTTGTAAAACTTAAGTTTTCAAGCAAGTTAATCAATCTCTCGCACTATGGGATGAATTAATCCATCTGCACTACTTGTTAGGGATCAATCACTCAAATCACAGGAATTAATCATGAAATTCAATTAATAATCCAATATAATCTAGGTTCAACGTTCTTCAATTATCTATCTAATGATTTAACCTAGACCCTATAAGTAAAATCTGAACCTTTTTTTTTCTTTTTTCATAATGTGTGATTGAAATCTGAGAAATGATTGATATGCAATTTGTGTTCATCAAGTGAGTTACTTTATTATCCCTACTTTTTTCTGGGGTATTTGCACTACACAATAATTTTTAGACAATATATCATATGATAGATTATCTATTTTGCATTATATCTATCCCTTAAAAATAGAATTAAGGATACAAATAAATAAAATATGTTGAAGAAATAAATAAAGGTCTATAAAAATTCATCAAAGTCTCTAATAGAAATCTATACAAATCAATGAAAGTATGTAATAGAAGTTTATTAAAATTCATGAATTCATATAAATCTATCACTTAAAAAATGTCTTTCAAATTCCTTTTAATCCTAATTGACTAAACCCTTCTACGTCAGTGGTGATTTCGGGAAGGTTTATTTGGCTAATGATGAACCTTTGAATACTGTGGGTAAAGGAGGTGTTCAGATCAAGCAATCTAATGGGGTTGTTTGGAAGATTCATAATATGAGGCATGTTCATGGCTTGAAGAGAAATTTGATTTCTATTGGACAACTTGATGACGAATGGCATGCAGTAAACTTCGTGGGTGGTTTTGAAAAATCACCAAAAGAGCCATGGTTATGGCTCGTGGAAACAAGATCGGTACTCTTTACTTGACGAAAAACACCAGGAACGCCATTGCAGTTGCTGATTCAGGCATTAATTTAAACCTGTGGCACCGTAGGCTTGGTCATATGAGTGAGAAGAGGATGAAGACACTTCTGTCAAAGGGGAAACTGTTGGGAATTAAATCAGTGAAAATTGTTGCATCTTCGGGAACTAGAAAGAGTTTTAGGTTTTCGAAGGTTGGCAGGAAATCAAAGACAGAAAAATTAGAGTTGGTTCATACAGACGTGTGGGGACCTTCTCCAGTTTCATCTCTTGGCGGCTCATCATATTACGTTACCTTCATCGAAGATTCAACAAATATGGTATGGTTTTATTTTTTGAAGAATAAATCTGATGTATTTAACACTTTCAAGAAGTGGAAGGCCATGGTGGAGAATGAGACAAGATTGAAGATAAAGTGTTTGAGGTCCGATAATGGGGGTGAGTATGACGACAGTGGCTTTAAAGAGTTCTGTTCTACTAGTGGGATCAGAATGGAGAAGACTGTTTCTAGAACACCACAGCAAAATGGTGTCGCAAAGCAAATGAACAGAACCTTAAATAAGCGTGCTCGGAGTATGAAGATATATACTAGGTTGACTAAGATGTTTTTGGGCTGATGCAGTTAACACTACAGGACATTTGATCAACTGGGGACCTTCTGTTCCTTTAGATGGAGACTTACTAGAGGAGGCTTGGAGTAAAAACGAGGTAAACCTTTCACACCTGAAAGTGTTTGGTTGTGTTTCATATGTGCACATAAGTTCGGATTCTAGAAGTAGGCTTGATCCAAAGTCCATAAAGTATACTTTTATTGGGTATGACACTGATAAGTTTGGTTATCGATTATGGGATGATCAAAATTGAAAGATTATTAAAAGTAGAGATGTCATATTCAATGAAAAAATAATGTATAAGGATAGGTCAGCAGCAAAATCTATTAATGCAGATGTTCATGCTGAAAATGATAGATTTGTTGAGTTGGAAGGAAATCACTAAAGATAATGTGCCTAGGAGAGTTCAAAATAATCCAAAAAATATAGTTCCACGGGAGGAACAAGGCATACCTACGACTGCAGTGAGACGATCCTCCAGAACCTCTAGACCTACATAATGATATTCACCCTCTTTACACTATTTGTTGTTGTCTGGTGGTGGTAAACCGGAGTGTTATGATGAAGTAGTGCAGAATGATGATTCAACCAAGTGGGAATCAACAATATAGGATGAGATAGACTCACTTATATCAAATCAGACATGAGAGCTAATTGAGTTGCCAAAAGACAAGAAGGTTTTACATAACAAGTGGGTTTACCAGATTAAGGAAGAACATAATGTCAGCAAACGCTACAAAACCAGATTTCTTGTGAATGGATTTCAACAGAAGGAATGTGTTGACTGCACTAAGATTTTCTCTCCGATTGTGAAACTGACTATAATCAGATTGGTACTAAGAATCATGGTTGCAGAAGACTTACATCTTGAGCAGTTAGATGTGAAGACTACTTCCTTTATGGTGTTTGGAGGAGGACATCTACATGAGGCAGCCACAGGGATTCGTAGTGAATGGAAATAAGAGTTTGGTATGCAAGCTAAAAATGAGCTTGTATGGTTTGAAGCAGGCCCCGAGATAATGGTACAAGAAGTTTGATTGATTCATGTGTAGTAGTGGCTACAAAAGTGTTATGTGAAGAGGTTTGATAGCAGTTATATTATTTTACTTTTGTATATGAATGATATTATGATTACAGATTCAAGCCTTGATAAGATTAATAATCTGAAGAAACAGTTGTCTAAGCATTTTGCAATGAAAGATTTGGGTGATGTAAAGCAGATTCTTGATATGAGGATTTGCAAAGATGGAGTGGGTGGTACTCAAAAGTTATCAGAAGTATAGTATGTTAAAAAGGTTTTTAACCTGTTCAGCATGCAAGATGCAAAACCAGTGAGCACCCCATTAGCTAGTCATTTTAGACTAACTAAGGAGCAGTCAACCAAGATAGAAGAAGAGCGAGCACACATAGAAAAGGTTCCATATGCTTCAACTATCGGCAGCCTAATGTATGTCATTGTTTGTACCAGGCCAGACATAACACATACAGTGGGAGTTATGAGCAAGTACATGATTAATCCAAGCAAATAACATTGGGAGGCAGCAAAATGAGTCCTTAAATACTTAAAGGGTGCCACGGATACATCATTATGCTTCACTGGGGCGGGGTATTGCGTTGTAGGGTTGTGTTGATTAAGACTTGGCTGGTGATGTGGATAATAGGAAAAGTAATATTGGATATGTGTATACTTTGGATGGTACGACAGTGAGTTAGGTCTTTTAGTTACAGAAGATTGTGGCTCTCTCAACCACAGAAGTTGAATATGTTGTAGTTACAGAAGCGAGTAAGGAGATAGTTTGGCTACAGAGGTTCTTGGAAGAGTTGGGTAAGGAGCGAGAGAACACTATTCTATACAATGACAGTCAGAGCGTTATTCATCTAACTAAGAATTCGACGTATCATTCCAGAATGAAGAATATACAGTTGAGGTACCACTTCATTCGTTCATTTTTGGATGACAAGATCTATGAAAGTTAGAATCCAGCAAATATGTTAACCAAAGCAGTGACTATTGAGAAACTGAAGTTGTGCTTAGCTTAAGTTGGTGTTCGAGCTTGAAGACAGAGAAGATAGTTATTGCGGTGTTTTGTTATGGTTTGGGGTATGAAGGAGTTTATAAATTGATATTATCAGTCTCTAAGTGGGAGATTGATATGAAGTGTGGAGCCTGATTATACTGATTTTAGAGGGGTATTTTGGTATTTTCACACTTGTTATGAGCCCTAGGAGGTGCCTATATATACAGTATGAACTCTCTGTAATTGTATACCGTTTTTCTCATCATAGTGAAAACTCTGCAACACCAAAGACGTAACCCTAAATTTTGGGTGAACCTTATAACTATGTATGTCTTTGCTTGCATGTTTGATCTTCTTTTCTGTTAATTTTTTCAACAGTGTATGGCAATACAAGGATGGTTGAGCAAATGTGGCAACTAACGCTCACTAAAATCTTGTTTCAAGATATTGTATTTGTGCATGTACATTTTTTTCGAAAAAATTATGATTTGGTAATTAAATTTAAAAATTATTACTTTAACCATGATTTCTATAGTTTATACACATTTCCTGACCCACATAAATTTGTTTATTGAAGAAATAGTGTTAATTGAATGATCAAATTATCTTTTACTCTTTACTTTTTTTTTTTTTTGGTTATTTTGCCAAAAAAAAAAAAAATCACACAACCAAATGCTCTTATGAGCAACTTTTTTAAAGACGTGAAGTACCACTTGGACTACAATTTTTTATTTTTTTTACTTTTTTTATGAAAATGATTTAGAGTACGATGTCGAACAAGTCCGACTATTGTATGTATCAATTCAATACAAACATAGACCATAACAAATTAGCAATTGTAATTGATTGTTTTTGTTACACATATTTTAAATATAACAAGTCATCTAGTGAAAACAAATTGAGAACACAAATTTGTCTATTGCTACCACAATTATGTTTTTAAAATCTGAAACAAATCCCTAGCCACCAAACGAACAAGTCAAAGAAAATTTGTGTATGCTAAACGAACAAGCCAAACAATACTTATCACCGGCACAAAACGTTGGACAGATACCGACAAAGGGTTGAAAAAGAATTTTTAGACTTTGAATAGGTCTTAGAAATGACTTTACCCTGTCATTGCAATAGCATCTGTCGAACATACCATTTAAAATAATCATGCACGTTTAATTAAATTCCCATTTAACCCTCATTTCTATTAATTTATCTATAATCGCTATCCTTAATTTATAAACCTACTCACATGATCTAAGTACTCTTAACATATGTTGAATCTTCCTAATGTTCATTTAGATTGAGGAATCTAAAATAAATAGAAATTAGATTAATTATTTAAATAGTACTCCATAGCTTAAATTTAGTTTTAAAGTTTAGATTCAAATAATCATGTAAAATATAATATTTTTTAATATTTTAGTTTGGCTGGAAAATTTTCAAAACCTAATGATCATTTAGCGAAGTTTTAATGACTTTTCAAAAGAGGTACTTATTTTTGTGACATCCAAAAAAAGAAAAAAAATTGCATTTATTTAGAAACAGGAGTATAAGAGTGAAGTTGTCATAGTCAATGATGTTATCACATAGTCTCCTTTGACATTTTAGAAGCCCACTTGGTCTTGCATTTTAGTTGAAAATTGGGTACATATGACTATGACATTCCTCTATTAATTGTTACTTTGGTTTCTTTCAGTTGGTAGATGCTTCACATTATTGCACGGTTGTTTTGTTCCCAAAGTGCTGTGGAGATCCAGGTATTGCAAAGAGCTTATTAATTGGAGTACAGAACTTTATGAGTGTTTCTTCAATGGCTTGACCTTTTTTGAAAGGTATTGGATTGACATTTTTCTATATCAAGGAACGGGGAGTTGGAAAGTAGTGGTTACCAATTTCATACTTAAATGCTTCCCCCAATTTTACTTCACTTACATCTCTCTCTCTCTCTCTCTCTCTCTCTCTCTCTATATATATATATATATATATATTGTCCGTTTGACCCCTCATCAAAAGACGGTATTAGCATTAACCAGTAGGTGTGACCAGACACAGATATGACTCATTGCCGGTTCTATCTCGCTTAATTGCCAGCCCACAAAGTGGCAGAGCAATGGACTGTATATATATATATATATATATTTAATTGCCAGCCCACAAAGTGGCAGAGCAATGGACTATATATGTGTGTGTGTGTGTAGACACATATATATATACACATATATGGTCTTCTTTCTAGATGATTATTCGCTGCAAGAACGACTAACAAAATCTTACAATGCGCAGAGTTTTCTGCAACATAAATGAAGAGAGGACCACTTGTTCTTGTGTTATATACTGACTTGCTTTTGCAACTGAAGAGAAAACTTCAGGCATCATAACAGATCATGTGGTCTCATGCATCTTGGATTAATAGAAGAGCATATGTAGATTTGTGAGAATATTCTATATATATATATATGATATAAGAGCATGTTGAAATATAATCATGGCATGCATGATATGCACATGATCCTAGTGAATCTCCTGCAAAGCAACACGTGGCACATATATAACCTTTGCTTTGAAGATATCCTGCACATGCAACTGATCATCACAGATTTGATTAATTTCATTGATGCTGAGTTGATCTGAGTAATTAACAAAGCTTTCAAGTACGTACTGCTAAAAATTTCCTATTATTGAAATTCAACTTTTACTTTCCATTAATATACTCTATATCTAACATAGTAAGTTCATAAAAAGTGTATACACCTGCGATTTGGCATGTTCTAAAGCTGGTTTTGGCCACATTATTTTTTTATCAATATATATAAATTTAAACTGTAGGTGCTCACCAACTTATCTAGCTATCATCAATCTGCTTTGAGTCATTTGATCAGTGGTCCGAAGTTGGACCACCGTGTGTTTGATGCATCTAGTGGCCATAATTGTCTCTCATGTTGACTTAGGAAGTGGACTACCAGTGGATTGGCTTTAAATAATTTAGATGATTAGGCTTTTAAGGCACCATTAATAATCATTGAGCTAGGAAGATTGGTCACAACCTCACAAGCACATTCTTTTCACTAATGATTCTAGCTGAAACTACTTTTTCGGGGGAGGAGAATGTGCTATAGTTAGGGGAGTAATGTTATGTGGACCCAATAAAGTCACACTAAAGAGGATTGGGCTGCCAAGATGTATGAAACAAACCCAACCCCGAAGTCCAAGTGTCTCGCGAAGCCCAGCCCACTATAGATGATCGAATGACGTGGGCCGCCAATGTTCATCATAGTCATGGCCCACCTCATGCTCCATAAGATAAGACCATCCACAACCAGATAAGGCCCAAAAAGAACAAAACCCATAAAACAAGAGAAAAAGAAGGAGGCCCATGTGAGACATCTAGGGGACAAGAATGAGGTATTCATGTTATGGAGGGCTGTGTTTTTTTCTTCCAAAAGAGAAAGAGAAGATATTAGAAATAAAATCTCCTTTGATCATTCTCCTATTGTGAAGTTTTTGTTTTGAATATATTTGAGTACAGTGCTTGAAATGGAAAAAAGCCAATTTAGGTGATTGCATTTTTAAGTATCTACGTGCTATTATGAGTGGGCTCTCATAACTGTTGTTGTGAGCTCTCTCTCAAAATAAATATTTTTGTACCAAAAAAAAAAAGTTCAAAATATCATAAATTGAATTTATAGAATGAAAATTTTTGACAGTCTCCTATAAATTCAATTTATGATATTTTGAGCTTACGTGATCACTATTTTTTTGTATTTTTTATGTATTTAAAAATATTCATTTTATATGAGAGCTTATAACAATAGTCATGAGAGTCCCTTAGTAACATTACTCTATTTAGAGTACGTTTTCTTCTCAATGAAGTGGTCTTAAAAACTGTACCCTTGGAAGTCAATAACTATTAATACAAGCAAAATTAATATCTTATTTATAACTATATAATTAATAGCTGAATCTTAGTTCATTTCAACACCACTGCAATTTAATTTTTGCAAACCTCGTTGTATCTACTGCAATAAGAAAAAATAAAACAAAGTAGTTGATGAATTCCAGTTCTTAAAATCACTACATAAATTTAGTGGACATTCCATCCCTTCCTTTTCAAGAACAAAAAAAAACTACACAATTCTACTGTGGTGCAGGGTTCTGGCATTTTTAGTTGTTAAGTATTTTTTTGTATTTAAAATATCTTTTTATGTTTGGAACAATTTAGGTATTGAAATGATTAAGTACTGGAGCTTTTCTAGGATAATTGATGAAAAAAATTATGAAGCATAAATTACCAACAAAAATTGAAAGAAAAATGATAGTTAGTCAAAAACATTTTCATCCATAGGATGCATTTGGGCATAGAAAAGAATATGAAACTAACAATAATAACAATATTTTAAACTTTGCATTAATAAAAATTATTTGTGATCCCTTCGAAGTCCATTTTTCTTATAAAAAAAAACTTTCCATTTATGGCTAACTATTTATGGTTATAAAAAAATTATTTGTGATCCCTTCAAAGGCCAATGAATCTTTTTAATCTTACTTTTAATAAATCGAATCAATTAAAAAAAGGTGTTAAAGTGTTATTATAATCTTGCTACAACATACTAGTACGCTATTTATATATAAATACATACATATATATTATTTGCTATGAATAAAAGAGAGAAAAAGTGTCAAAAAAAATGTTTGACATTTGACAATCTTATTTATAAACATGCTCTTAAAAATGAACATTAAAAATGCATCGAAATAACAAGTTTTTTACTTCTAATGTTATTTTACTAATTTGGCCCTCCAAATAAATTTTTTTGGCTCCGCCCTGCCTGCACTTAAGATCCTGAACTTATTATTTTTATAATTTAGAGAAATTTTCAAAAATAAGTATTATTTTTTAATAATTTTTATCACGTGCACTTTTGCTAGTAAAATTAAAAGTTTCCGGGAAAATCACGTGGTGGTGGAACCAGCATAATAACCAGTAGTGCAGCAAGCCCACGTTTAGGCCTGATAAATCCATAGTACACTTATTGGGGCATAACCTGCTAAACTTTTGATGGTTGGGCAGGGCTCAAAATATGAGTCTCACAGAAAATATGGAAAGGCTTTGGGCTGGGCCCAAATATAATAGAACTCATTCTGAGCATGACATTGTCCCTCTCTCTCTCTTTAAGGCTTTGTTTGGATTGAATGATTTGAAAAGAAAAGAAAAGAAAGGAAAGGACAAGACATTTTGTGTTTGGATAATTAATTAGGAAAGAAAAGATTGGGAGAGAAATGATAGCAAGTTAAGTGATATTTTTATAATACCTAAAATGACCTCAACATTTTAAAAGAGAATTCTTAAAAGACATCTGTGTCCCATTTAGGGCATATCATCATTAACATCTATTCGATGCAGGAAGAAAGGATAGCACGCAGACGCTCCATCTCTTCTCCTCTTCTCTTTTTACGGCGTCCTCCTTTTCCAACATTGTTCCAACATTACTCTCTGTAAAGTGCATCTCTCTGTGGAAGGTAATTTTTTTTTCTTGTTTGATTTCAATTTGTCTAAGTCCGGTTATGTTATTTTTCGTTTCTGTCAAGGAATTTTTGAAAACTTTTGGGAGTGTGCAAGACCAGGGCTGCCTTCTCAGTGTGGTATTACTGTTTATGCTTATGCTAATTTGGATTTTGAGTATTCAGTTTACTAGTTGTTCTTCATTGCATAAAGAATTGTTTTAGTGAGCATTGTTTGAATATCTTTAACTTGAGAACGGAACTAGGAAGATACAATTCCATTCCTGGGACTTCAAGTCTATACACCATTGTTGGGTAAAAAAAATTTCCTAGTTAACATTGCTACTTGTTTTTACATGTATGTGTGTATGTGTATACCTTAACTAATTATGTGCTGAAACTTCCCACCAAAAGGTAATTTATATGAGGCTACTTCTTATAGAAATATAGATAATTAGCTTGGAAGTCAAATTCTATATAAGTTTTTTATGTTCATCAAATTCACTTTTTATGTTATAAGAATTATCATGCCAGAAATTATCCAAAGATGCTTTCATTATGTAAGGGCTAGACAAACTTATAAAAAAAAATTGCAAGGGTTAGACAAATATTGCTAAACTACTGCATGACACCATGTACCAGAAGGTTGGTGAGATGCATAATTATTGGACTAGTAAATCAATTATGCTTATAAATTTAATGAAAATTTGCCTCAGCATTGGAAAAACCATGGGCGTAATCCCTTCACGGTAAATTAAACTGAGTTTATTCTCTTCAAGATTCAGGCATTTTACATCAATGTGTTGAACACATCCTTGCTAGATAAACCTTGGTTCTTGGTCTTACAATAGAGAAACACTTCAATATGGAAGTTTTGAACATGTCCTTGTCAATGTGTTGAATACATCCTTTCTTTGGACTTTTATGTCTAAAAAAAGTAAAGTCCTGGGAACACTAATTACTATGAAAGCAAATTGCTCACTTCAGTCGACTAATTGTATGTGTTATATATTGTAAAATAAATACAAAAGGGTAAATTGTTTAAAATGATTTCTTTTCTTTTCTCTCATTTAACTCATCTAAACAAGAATATAATCATTTCCTTTCTTTTCTTTCATAATTTATCCAAACATGAATACATGTTATCCTTTCTTTTCTTTTCTTTTCTCTTATATCATATCTTATCATTTCTTTTCTTTTCTCTTCGAGTTATCCAAACAAGCCCTAAATCTTCGAATCTCATATCAGAAACTTTCTTATTTAAAACTAGGGTAAATTACTCTAACCTCTATTGAGATTTTGCTTAATTACTCTCGGATTAATTTTTTTAAAATATAATAGTCAACCTCTCCTAATGTTTATCTGCCGTTAAAGCTCCGTTAAAATCAATTAGTATAAAAAAAATTAAAAATGTCAAAACTATCCTCAGTGGTGGTACTGTTGGTATGGCATTGATGGATAAAATACATGTATAAAACATGTTAATCTCAGTCAAATGATTAGAAATTGAGATTATTTTTGCACAAAAGTATTATTACTTGAGGATACTTTTGTAATTGTATATTAGATTTGATTTTGTTGAATAGATCATTAGTTTGACAGGAATATCAGATTAATTTTGCAAAATTTTTAATTTGAGAGTAATTAAACTAAATCTTAAGAGAGGTCAATAATTTACCCTTAAAACTAATAAAGATTTTCTTCAAACCTTCTTATTCTTTTCATGCATGTTGAGACTCATTGATGGCTTGCTTGATACTTCAAATCGAAAGGAAAAGCAAATGGGTTAAACTTGGGTCTACATGAACACGTTTTAGTTATGCCTTTAAGACCTAGCTATTTTCAGGATGTATATACTAGGGTGGCACAAAAAATTCATCAATATGTGAATTCAATCCGTTTGTGCAGAATGAATGGCTAACAAATTGGTTGTGAATTCAGACAATAAGAATTCATAAGCCACAAATCGAATTACAGATTAAGGCCCCGTTTGGCATGCGTTTTGTTTTAGATGTTCTGTTTTTAGATAAAACAGAAACAATATTTTTGTTCTATGGTATTTTGAATTGAAAGCGAAAGTATGTTTGGTGACGAAATTTAGTTGCGGGAATTACTGAAGTAGAAACATGCAAAACACGTTTGGTAACGTCAAAAATTTTGAAAACATAACATTGAAAACATGTTTGGTAACTCCAATTGTTACCAAAAATATAAGAAACAAAAAACATGTTTGGTACAACTATTTCTAATTTGTTATTTCATATTTAAAATTTATTTATATAATAGACATAGTTTTTAGTAGTTGATTGGCAAAATTTGTACACATAATATTTTTTTGCGTTTCTCATTGTGGGCTAGATCACGTGGAGTCCAGATGGTGCATCCTGAAGATAGATGTTTATCATACATGTGTTTGTAAGCCTTTGATGATATAAAATAGATATAAAATTGATGATATAAAGTAACAATATAGTATATAATGCTTGTAAGGAAGTTCAACCAGTAGCCTAGACCGTATGGTTATTTCATCACATTGTTTACTATGATTTCTTATCAATCTATTATTATACAAGCAACTTAACTTTTTTTCTTTTCTTTCTTGTATTTTCACTTCCTAAACCCATAAGATACTGCTAGGTTTGTTGGTAGAGGAGAAGGCTACCAAAATAGTGTCAACCAAATTTCGCACATATTATAAGAGTATATAAAGTAACTAAACTCACACATATTAAAAACAATGATAATATTGTCATGTCTTACCCAATAAATTTCTTACTCCATTAAATTTAGACAATATACCGTGAATCCTAATAACGTTTCCATCAATAGTAATCAATCAAAAAGTCGTGTTTAACATACGATGCTTTATATTGTAAAGTTTTTTTTTTTTTTACTAGAATTTAGAAATTTTAGTACTCCACTTTTTTTTTGGTTCATGTAAACAACACACACAAAATGCCCAGGTGAGAGGTAACAAACAAAAGAATCACACTTATTAACCCAAAAAGAATCAATTTAGTACATAACTGATAACAAAAAGAATCAATTTTTTTCCCTTCAAATTTTGAGCAAAAGTAACAAACAAATCCACCACTATTTACCCAAAAAGAAAAATAAATCCCACTACTATTAACAAGGCAATACAAACTAGACTAATACATTGTGTTAATCTAAAAGACTACAAATCGTGCTTCACGATGTGAGTTGCGTGGTACGAAAGTGATTGCGAAAGTTAGATTTAAAATCTAGAGAGGAGTGATTATGTTTACTCACTTTTTGCTTAATTTTTCATATTATCCACTTTTAAGTCCAATTAAAATTAAAGTAATTCCACAAAGCAAGTAAATAAAATAGAATGTTGTAAAGAAAAGAATGCACCAGATATACATGAAAAACTCATATCGGAAAAAAATCACAGGTGAGGCTTTGTAGCCCCGGAGAAACAAATTTACTATCGTCGAAGCAAAGTATAACAGATTATGTCTTAAACTCACACCCACTCCACTCGGACAAAAACTCTGATGCAGAACACATTAGGCTTACAATTACGACTACCTCGTTCAGATGCAGAACACATTAGGCTTACAATTACGACTACCTCGTTCAACTGCTGCAAATTCCTAGTTAACGTCAAAATCTTCTTAGAAGGGTAACTGGAAGAACACGAACACTCAACAAGTATTTTGTCCCCTTCGTAGCTCGATCTTCTTCTCCTTCCTCACCAATGTAACAGTTGTAGAAGAACTCAATTCAGTAACTTGATCACGAAGAAATATTCAATGCAGTCTTCGAACAGTTGATCAAGAAAATAGAGACACCCTAAATCATTCAGTGAATATGTGTGTGCTCTCAAAAATATAAACAAAGAATTTGAGAAAAAAATTATTTGCTAGAAAAATATCTCAATACTTTCTCTCTCTAAAATATGATTTTTGTTCTGTGGAAAGCGTAATGAGAGAGAAACCATATGAGGTTTTTATAGAGATTAAAAATCCTAACACTTCTTGTAAAAAAAGTTAAAAACCAATAAGAAACAAGTCCCTACGTTTTAGGAAAGTTCTGGGTCAATTTCGGGTCAAATCTGGACAAAACAGGGCAAATCCCGCAGACCAGATTGCATGGACCGGTCCGGGCTTCACTTGGACCGGTCCATCCCTGTTGCAAACTCGTACAGAGATGCTGAGACCCCTTGGACTAGCCCAGCCTTCACTTGGACCGGTCCAACCTTGAAATTTTCACTAAATTGTTTAAAAGCCCTTTTTGTCAAGGCCGTAATCTCCCAGTTTGAAATATATATGTTCTCACCACTTTACCTGGACTACGTGACTCTTATATGTGATTAAAGATGTCCTCATGTATTCAGAACCATCTCAAAACTTCAATCGATTGAATCCTTGTTCAAACCCTTTATGATTTTTGCCGAAGATTCAAGCTTCATTCTTTGACGAACCCTTGCATGGTTGGTGCAAAACTTCATACTCACTCTAAGACATCAATTACATGATCAATAACAAGAATATTACTCAAAGAATACAACTTGATCATATTTTTGTAAGTTATTAATACTATTATTTTAGTTATTAATGTCTTGTAATATAAGTACTGAAAATATTGTCAATCATTAGTCCTTGCTCTAATTTTTTGACTTCTTGTAATATGGTGATAATGATATATTTAATATTTATATGTTTTTTATTCCAATAGATTAAAAGCCATAAAATCATAAAAGAATAAAGGATGACATCATAATATAAAAAATTATAATGCAAGAGGAAACATATGCAAATTAAAAATTCTTTACTCGTAATTATATCTATCATTGATCCTACCGTCTTCATAAACATCATACCTCAAGTAATCAAAAAAATGAATGAAAGACATTTGAAGGCTGCACCACAAACTCCATGCTATAGAATAAACATAGGCTGGTAGTATAAATTATTTTGAATTGCATAAAAAATTGTGTCTTCATATAAGGAGAATACCCCTATAGCTCTCCTAGTCACGATGCATGAGGGTAATGCAATAACCCTTCCTACAACACAAGATAAGGTAAGTTATTTAGATACATCAATATCTTTTATATTGAAAGTACATAGAGTTTCTAATTTTTTTTTGTTAATTTTCATAATGCTCTTTTAATTTTTGTAATATTATTGATTAAATGTACATTGAGTTTTCATACATTTTTATATTTTTCATGATATTATTTGAATAGAAATGATATTAAACCCAAACTTCACCCATTTATACCTAATCTATTTTGGCAGCATTACAGAAAACAAATGAATAGGAATGCAATTTGAAAAAATCATAAATCAATTAAATGCAGTATTTTGGTAGCATTACGAAAAACAAATGAATTTATACTATAAGAGGATCAACCTGCAAAACCTAACATCAGTTTCATGAATTAAATAAAAGAAATATATATATCTTCAACGACATTTTTGAATGGATTTGGTAGTTTGATTTTCTTTAGCAAATTATTTTTATTGTTCTAATTTGCTTATATAATTTTTTTTATTATTTTTATAATATTTTTTGGGGTGTGCATAATTGCTGGTAAGTCAAACCCGTGAATAATGAAAATTGTAATTTATTTTCATTGCTTACAAAGAATTGATTCAATATATTGTAATTTATTTTCATTGCTTACAAAGAAATGATTCAATATTAGGAGTATATTTGTCTTCTCATTTTTTTTTTTAATTTGCACTATTACTTCAAAGTTAAAGTCTATAACTACTCGTATCAATGATTGTCAAGTCTACATCATATCCCAAGATATAATAAGTAATTTATGTCACCACAAACAAAGACTAAAATAAGTGTTGGTTGATGTTAAATTGATATATTTAGGTAGTGAATAAATCAATTTAAGCTATATTTTATTTATTGGTGCAAATATAAATTTAAGTTTTATATTTAAAATTTATTTATTTTATTGATTTGATAGCCCTTAACATTGTAATGCTATATGTACTTATTTTTTAGTGTTTTATTTATATCTCGATCATTTTTAATCAATTACATCTCATGTTTGCCTTTTGTTTTAATTTAATTTTTTTCTTTTGATTTTTGATTTTCACTATTAAAAACAATGTGTAGAAAATTTGGCCATTAATTAATAAAAATAAATTAACAATGGAGACATTTTTCCGCACTTTAGTTTAATAAAAATCACTTTATAATTGTTTTTCTTTTCAATTCAAATGGGTAAATATTCTTTTAATTGTGTTGAGAATGTTTGACTCATTAGATTTTTCATTTTATTCATGTGAGAATAATTTTCTTTATCAAAATTTTGTTTTAGTCATTGATATGATATTCTAAAATTGTTATAAATATGCAAAGAAAATTTAATTAAAGTTTCAAGTTGACATTTAACCACGTGCATGACATGTGGCTTTTACTAGTATATATATTTTATAGATGTTAATTTCAGTCAAATGATTTGAAATTGAGATTATTTTGCATAAAATCATTATAACTTGAGTATACTTTTGTAATTGTATATTAGATGTGATTTTGTTTAACAAATTGTTAGTTTGACAGTGTTAGGGGTTTTTTTTTTTACAAAAGTTTATAATTTGAGAGTAATTAAGCCAAACTTCAAAGAAGGTTAATGTAATTTACCCACTCATATATAATACAAGGATTATTGATTTGTTAATAAAAATAAATAAATTAAGAAGGAAGGGAGACTAGACAAGTGAATCTACTTTTTGGACCATGTCTATGACTCTATGCCATATATATATATATATATATATATATTTATTTATTTATTGTTAAAAATGAGATTTGAATTTTCAAGGAGATTTTTTGTAACTCAAAATCAATACTTCGCATTTGAAATAAAATATTAGAGTGCTCAGATAAAAACAAATAAATTAAAAGCTCTCAGATAAAAACAAATAAATTAAAAGCTCCAGTCTTAAAGGATTTTGCACGACTGACAATGAACTAAATATGTATATACAAGTATTCAACTAATTTGATTTTTTATTTTTAAGTTAATAAGAAACTCACATTTTGAGAGGTAGAGAAAAGATATCATTAGACTACAACTTTAACGATTAACTAATTTAAATTAAACATGCTCTAATTGCATATGGTTTCACAAGTAGTAGGATTTAAGATACATATCTTGTTATATTTTTAATCAATTTAGATATTTATAATTTTGTTTTGGTAATTTTAGAATAGCATCCCAATTCTGAATAATGAATACTTATAAATAAGTGAAATTATATCCTGCTAAGAAAAAAGTTTTTGGTACTAAGCTTTCAAATGAATTATAACATATTTAGAAGTAAATAATGCTTTTTATTTATTTATTTATTTATGAGTGTTAAAATCGCCTATTTAAACTAAAATGAAATACAATTATTAACTAATTAACTATTGATATTAATCCCTAATTACTGTTATTTTAAGAAATAATTATTGTTAATTTGCTGGGACCCACCAAATTCGATAATAATTCCACGAGCGAAACACGTGAAGTATCTTCTTCCCATATGTACATAACATCAGACCCGTGGGCGCTCCTGCTTTCTTCCTAGTATAAACGACGCCCCGCAACGGCGACGACTGAGGCGGCTAAGGTACGATACGAGGGTCCTCTCTCTCTCTCTCTCTCTCACACACACACACACAAATATATATATATATATATATATATATATATATATATCTGTTTATATATACATATCCAATATGGTTGACTCATTTGAGATGGGCAGCGACTAGGACTAGTATGCAACTGAACAGATTCTTGGTCTAGCCTCTACTTTTGTAAATCTGAGAAAGTTGGAGAATAAAATTTATGTGTCGTTTGGATTAAAACATAAATGGGTGTGGCTGAATATGGAATGGACAAGAGATTAATAGTACGTTTGATTTTTCTCTTACTCAGATTTTCTTTTTCAACGTCTTTTTGCTCTTCAACAATTTTTTATGTATACCCAATTTTTGTCTTCTTTTTTTCTTTTATTTTCCAATTATTATTTTATATTTGTTAGTTTTATTGAACACTTGGAGACTTAAGTGGCGGATTGGTTGTGTTTTTAATCTGAATGTGAGCTTATCTGTTGTTCTTCTTGATGTATTGATCAGTATCATGTTTTCTACTTGTTTTTCCCCTCAGTTGATATGTATATGTGTGTTTGTGTTTCTAATTTATTGATTCCTGTTATGGGAAGGAAGAGACTCTGTTGAGAAAAGTTTGATTTATGTTGTAGTGTATGTAATGTTCCAACTGAATGTCACCCCACCCGCCTTCCAACGTTGTCTGATCTTATGCTATTTAGGGTTCATACTTTCTTATTTATTTTCTCACTGCAACAGTCGGCCATAAAATTATGTGAACTCTTCATTAGAAATTGTCGTTATAATAGTTAAAATAAAAGTAACAAAACACAAAAAATAAAATTGGCGAATGTAGGGACATCAACTATAATGAATTTATGGATTCATTGAGTTTGTCTACAAGAAACTAAATGGAAAAGAGAAAAGGTTGGAGAGATTGGAAAATATTCGAACAATACAAAATTTTGCATTTAGCTGATCATCATAGAAATGGGATACTTTGTAAATCTAAATCGGAATCCATACACATGCTTAAATTACACTGATAATGAATTAGAGACTAAACAAACCTGTGACCTGTGAAAGCCATTAATAAACTCAAAAGCAAGCCATAAAATGAAGAAATCCAACCTTTGCGTTGCTTTTGAGTATCCAGATTTGTTTACACGTCTGCTTTGGTCTTTCACTTTTTTCACTTATGCTCACGTCTCTGAATGGGGCAAGACTAACCGAAAATGAGCGTAACATGTGAGAGTGGGGACCAAACTATATATATAACAAATATCTGATAATATCTCTCCCATCAAGGGAGCAATCAGATTATAATCAATTTACGTTACCTCTATCAAATCATGGTAACCAACGTTACCATTATCCTCTCCTTTATAGGTGACTATATATATATATATCATATCTCCATATGATAACATGTGACTAAGGTACATTTGAATAGGGTATCCGGTAATTCTCTATTTGGTCTCAATCATCAATTTAGGTTTTCTTTTGTGTGTTTAAAGAAATTATAATCAACGAAAGTCCAAAAATCTTACATATCAAAAAAACAAATAATAGAAATGGGATAGATGTAGTAGTGGATTATTACATGAGAAATAACATTTTAGAAGTTAGAAGAAAAGGCGAAATTCTATTACATAAGAAGCAGTAGATGAGCACACCAAAATGGATATTTTAGGAATTGCTAGTGATGGAGGCCCTTACCGAGTTCCATTCAACAGGGTACTTTGAGAAGAGCCTCAATGCATCCTTCATCGCCCTCATCCCAAAGTAGGGCGGAGTTGTACATGCTAAGGATTTCAGGCGAATTAGTTTGGTGGGTGTGATTTACAAGGTGTTTGCCAAAATTCTCGCTAATCGGTTAAAGAGAGTCTTAGACGTGGTGATTTCAGATACACAGAACTCTTTTGTGGGAGATAGACAAATTTTGGATTATGTGCTGATTGCTAGTGAGTGTGTGGAGGCAAGGGTTAGAAGTGGCCTCCCCAGAATTGTATGCAAACTGGTCATTGAAATGGCATATGATCATGTAAGTTGGGACTTCTTGCTGTATTTACTAGAGAGGATGGGTTTCGGGCCTAGATGAAGAAGATGGATACACCAATGTATTTCGACAGTTAGGTTCTCTATTTTGGTGAACGGATCCCCAGCTGGTTTCTTTCCTAGTTCTCGAGGCCTGAGGTAGGGAGATCCGTTATCTTCTTTTCTGTTTATTATCGTGATGGAAGCCTTCAGCAGGATGATGAAAAGGGCAGAGGAGCTAGGGGTTATCAGAGGTTTTCTAGTAGGGAGAGAGCCCAACCATTTAGTAGTGTCTCATTTGCTTTATGTAGACGACACTATTGTTTTTTGTGCTGCAAGAGAGGATCAACTGAGACATTTGAAGTACATTTTGATATGCTTTCAGGCGGTTTCTGGCCTGAAAATTAATATCGGAAAGAGCGAGTTAGTGTCTGTTGGGGAAGTGGCGGGAATTCACGATTTTGCTGATATTTTGGGATGCGGAGTTGGCTCTTTTCCAACTTCTTATTTGGGAATGCTGTTGGGAGCGTCGTCAAGAACGGTCTCCACGTGGGACCCTGTCGTAGAGCGATTTGAGAAGAGGCTTGCAGGTTGGAAAAAATAGTACCTATCGAAAGGAGGGCGACTTACTTTAATGAAAAGCACTCTTTCGAATCTTCCAACTTATTTTCTGTCCTTATATCCGATGCCGATGGCAGTTGTGAGGCGGCTCGAGAGGATTCAAAGCAAGTTTCTCTGGGGTGGATTAGGGGATGAGTTCAAATATCACCTAGTAAGTTGGGAGAAGGTGTGCACTCCGATTCAAAAAAGGGGGCTGGGAATAAGGAGGTTAGATCTATTTAATAAGGCGCTACTGGGCAAATGGCTTTGGTGCTTTGGAATTGAGAGGTCCAGGTTGTGGAGGAGGGTTGTGGCTTGTAGAGGTGGAGAAGAAGCTGGTGGGTGGCGGTCAACGGAGTTGAACCTTCCTGTGGGGGTGGGGGTTTGGAAAAGCATTCGGAAAGGATGGGATGAGTTTTCCAAACTCATTCGTTTCAGGGTAAGAAATGGGAGACAGATCAGTTTTTGGAAGGATATCTGGTGCGGGGATCTATCTTTGGCCTATAGGTTCCCTAGACTCTTTAGGATTGCCTCGAATAGACAAGCATTAGTAGCCGACTGTTATTAGCTTGATAGCGGACGACTGTCTTGGGATGTGAGCTTTCGTAGGGCTTTTCAAGATTGGGAGCTTTTAGAGGTAGCGGAGCTGCTAACCACTTTGTATAGTCATGTGATCGAGGGAGAGGGGATGGAAGAGATGGTGTGGACGGGATCCAAGAGGGGAACTTTTGAGGTTCGTTCCTACTATAGACTCCTCTCGGACTTCATGAGTCCCACCTTTCCTTGGAAGGCTATTTGGAGAGCAAAGGCCCCTCTGAAGGTGGCCTTCTTCACTTGGACAGCTATTTTGGAAAAGATTCTTACCATTGACAACCTCAGGAGAAGAGGTTGTTTATGATAAATTGGTGTTGCACGTGCAAGAGGTCAGAGGAAATGGTGAATCATCTTCTTCTTCACTGCACAGTGGCGAGGGACGTTTGGTCCATGTTCTTGGTTGTGTTTGGTATGGACTGGGTGTTTTCTAGATCCACGAAGGATATGATTGAGGCTTGGAGAGGGTGTACGGTGGACAGTCGAGCAAGGGATGCTTGGAGGGTCACTCCCCTTTGTTTATGGTGGGGTTTGTGGCAAGAGAGGAATAGGAGGCGCTTTGAGGATGTGGAGTCTTCTATTTGGTCTCTCAAATACAATATTTTATCTCTTTTATTTTTTTGGGTATACGGGAAAAAAATGTACATCGAATGATCAAGTAGTGGACTTTCTAGATAGCTTAAAGCTGTAGTTGGCTGTTTTTTGTTGGTCCTCGGGTTCGCTCCCCTTTGAGCGTCTTTTAATGAATTTTTACTTATCAAAAAAAAAGAAAAAGGAATTGCTAGATTTAATAAGACAGAATATACCAAGTCATGGATGTATTTTTATAGGAGTTGACGTTAAGGATCATGTTGGAGTTGAGAGAACAGGACATGCATGAATTCATGAGATATTCAATTTTGGAAAAAGAAATGGAAAAAGGAAAATACTCTTAGAATTCTCAAACGCATATGATTTAGCTATAACAAATATATATATTTTAAAAAAGAAAAGAAAATTTAATAACGTTTAAGAATTGTATAAATAAAACACAAATTGGTCATTGTTTACATAGAAGAGGAGAATGGAACACATGTAAAGATTGCAAGGTAATTCCAGGTAAAAGTTGAAAAGCCAACATAGATTGTTAATATTAGACTTGTCAATTAAGGATTTAAATATCAAACAAAAAGTGAAATGAGTTGAAAGGATATAAAAGATAGCATTTAGAAAAGAGAAAAAAAAAGCTACTACAAAAAAAAAAAAAAAAAAAAAAAAATTAAAGAAGTTATTGAATTGGGATGATGATATAAATAATTTATGGTAGAAAATGGCAGATTATAATAGGAATGTGGCAAAGGAGACTTTGAAAGAGACTAAAGGAAATAAATTTATCAAGAAGGAAACACGGTTATGGTCTTATGGAGTGATGGGGTACAACAAGCAATACAAAATAAAGGAAAGAGTTTCAAAGAATGAAAAAAAAAAAGCTAAAGAAAAAAGGACTTGGAGGAATAATAAAAAATTAAAAGATGAAGCTAAGGTGGTAAAAAAAGCTAAAGGAAATGTACTGAATCGTTTGTATGAAAAATTGGGTGCAAAAGAAGGTGAAAAGGATATATACTTAGCAAAAAGTAGAGATAGGTTGGTTAGATATGGATCAAATTAGATGTATTAAGGATATGGAGCAATAGATATTAGTTAAAGAGACGAACATATTCGATAGATAGAATACTTTCAACGGCTATTAAATGAGGAATATTCTAGAGAAAAAAATTACAAGTAATGAACATAATATATGAATGATAAATAGGATCAATAATAGAGAAATAGAGGATAGACTTAAAAGGATGAGTAATAATAAAGTGGTAAGACTTGATAGTATACTAGTAGAGGCATTAAGAACCTTAAGAAAGTAGGAATTGTATGGCTAACAAATTTATTTAATAAAATTCTAAAAGAAGGAACAATGGCTAATGAATTCACAAAAAGTACAATAAAACCAATTTACAAAAATAAAGATAATATACAAATTTGTGGTAATTATTGAGGAATTAAATTAATGAGTCCTATAATGAAATTATGGGAAATGGTTATAGAATAAAGATTAAGAAATGACTCCATAATGTCTAGAAGCTAATTTGGATTTATGCCACGCCACACGGATATCTACTATGCTACGAATATCTACTGTGGACAATTGATAGAAGATTCTAGAAGTAAAGAAAAAGATCTATACATGATTTTCATAGATTTAGAGAAGGCATACAATAGAGTATCAAGGGATATAATTTGGTGGACTTTACAAAGAAAACAAACTCCTTTAAAACTTGTAAAAATTATTAAGGGTATGTATAACAAGACAAAAATCATAGTTTGTACCATACATGGAGAAACTAATGATTTTTCTATAAAAGTGGAACTACATCAAGTGCCAGTCTTTAGCCCATACCAATTTACAATTGTAATACCCCGCTCCAACACATGGTATGATATTGTCCGTTTTGGGCTAGGCCCGCACGGTTTTGCTCTTGGGTTTATCCCAAAAGGCCTCATACCATTTGAAGAGAACATACTACATATAAGCGCATCCCTTTTTCCACACCCAAGCGATGTGGGATTGAGTACCCTGTACCCTGTCAGTGTGGTAACTCAGCCCAGTGTCTGTCTTCGCACCCGCCCACTCACACCCATCCACAAGGGTTACTACAATCCACCACCCTACGAGGCCCGACGTCCT
The DNA here is from genome assembly GCA_026545225.1 of Cornus controversa. Taxonomy (NCBI): domain Eukaryota; kingdom Viridiplantae; phylum Streptophyta; class Magnoliopsida; order Cornales; family Cornaceae; genus Cornus; species Cornus controversa. The sequence goes on from CM048845.1 coordinate 123,477,313, forward strand.
CGTCGGCACACTTCCGGCTGGGTTCAGGCTCTGATACCAACTGTAATACCCCGCTCCAACACATGGTATGATATTGTCCGTTTTGGGCTAGGCCCGCACGATTTTGCTCTTGGATTTACCCCAAAAGGTCTCATACCATTTGAAGAGAACATAGTACATATAAGCACATCCCTTTTTCCACACCCAGGCGATGTGAGATTGAGTACCCTGTACCCTGTCAGTGTGGTAGCTCAGCCCAGTGTCTGCCTTTGCACCCGCCCACTCACACCCTTCCACAAGGGTTACTACAACAATAGTCTTAAATGAAATAACAAAAGATATACAAGAAGATATTCCATTGTATATGTTGTTTGGTGGTGACATAGTGTTGTTGGATACTCCTAAGAAAGTTTTAAGAACAAAATTAAAAATATGGAGAAATGCATTAGAAGCAAAAGAATTAAGAATTAGCAAGGTTAAAAAAATATATATGGATCATAAATTTGATGAAGTCTCGAAATTTTTTAACATAACAATGACATTTTTTTATATACATTTTTTTATAAGTTTAATTGTTAATTCCTATTCAATTTGGGATTATAAGAGGCAAAATTAATCACACCAAAAGTCTCCTACAATTTGGAATTCTTAGAGACACAAAATTAAGCAACCTAAAGGTACACAACCTTGAGTATATATATACTACTATTAAAAGTATGTAGGCTTTGATTTTTTATATGCATTTTCTATGTATTTTTAATTTTTTTTTTTGGATTTTAATTCAAGAAGTTGGATAGCCTAACAATTTGAATGGGCTAATAGTTACACTGTTGCCACTAACCTTTTAGAATTGCACACTAAATATAGTATTAAATAGGATGAAAAAAAATTTGAAAAATAAAACAAACTAAAATATGATATATGTACTAAATTATATACATTTTTTATAATTTTATTTATTTTTCTTTATATTTTATGAATTAAGCTCCTATTCAATTTAAACCTCTAAAATTCATAGTCATTTTATTTCAATTTAAAATTCTAAAGGATAAAAAGAAAATGATGTCCAATTTATATTTCAATTAAACGTTTGAAATTTCAAACAAAATGATGTCCAAGCCAAAAATAAAATAAAAAAATAACTTTTAGAATGATGTGGATTGTAGTCTAACATAACAAAAGAGCATTAAAGTGTTTCAAAATTGTTGAGCATGGTAAATTATTTTATCATTACTATTTTATTTTTTGATTATGATTTCATTTCACGTGCATTTGCATGTGAGCATTTTACTAGTGTCATCAAAAAATACCAAATCAGTTAAAAGAAAAATTTTATAGGACGGTTATTAGGTCAGATTTCTGCTGAGCGTTAAAAAAGAAATAAAAACATTTTAATGTAGCTAAAATGAGAATGTCGAGAAGGATAATAGAAGTGACTAAAAGAAATAGGTTTACTAATCAAATTATGGGGGAGAGATTAGGAATAACACCTATTAGTGGCAAAGAAAACATGGTTAGGTGGCATGAACACACGTAATGTAGACCCACCGATGCATCAATGAGAAAAGGAAGATTAGTTCACATAGAATGTAAGACACAACGAGTCCGACCAAAACTAACTTTGGGATGAAGTAATTAGGATTGACTTTAAAAAATTAAATATCAAAGTGGACATATTGTGTAATTGAACATAATGGAAAAAGAAATTTTATGTGGCCGAACTCATTTGTTTAGAATAAAGGTAAGGATGATGATGACGTCGACTTCTTATTTGGTTTGACTTTAGGGATGGTAACCTTAGAAATTTTATAGTCATACAACACAGCTATAAGGGGATATATACTCAACTTGATCATCCATTTGATGAGTTCATCTATAGCTTATAATTATGAATGATATAGTTAGAAATATGGTGTTATGAAATTGTATAGGTGTCAATAAAAACTATTTGTACTTGACCACACGAACTCTTTCTCACCACTAAACTCTCATCATCATCATCTTTTCTTTGTCCTATATGGATGGGGTTCAGCCACATAAATTCTCCTTTTTCATTTTTTCATATTACAAACCATGTCTCCTACAATATTTTTAACTTTGTAAAATTATTTTAATTACTTCATCTCATGTAAGTTTTAGTCGGCCTCTTTGTTGCATATTTCTAGGCAAACAACCTTTTTCTCTTCTAACCGGTGCATCTTTGGATCTACGTTATATATGGTTATATCATCTAAGTCTACTTTCTCTAATTTTATCACTAATAGAAGCTATTCCTAGTTTACTCCTATCACCCATCGTAACATCCTCATTTCGGCTACATGAATGTGTTGTTATTTCTTTTTTGATGCCCAACACTCTGCACCATACAATATAGTTGGTCTAATAATCGTCTTAGAGAAACTTTCTTTTAATTTATTTGATATTTGTTTGTCACATATGATACAACTAGCTTGCCTTCATTTTGGAAATCTAGCTCCAATCCTACTTGCTACATCACCCATCTATCTCATCTTTTTGTAACATTGACCCTAAATAACGAAAGTAGTTATTTTGAGTAATTCTTTGGTATTAAATTTTAATATTTATATTATCTTCTTCTGTTACTTTATCAAATTTACATTTCATATACTTTGTTTGAGTTTTGCTAATTTTTAGACCTTTTACTTCTAAAGGTTTTCTCCATGTTTCTAACTTTGTTGCTAATGCTTTCTTAGAAGTATCTAGTAAAATTATATCATCCACAAATAACAAACACGATGGAGTGTCTACTTGGATATGTTTCGTTATTTAATCCAACACTACCATAAATAGGTATGGACTGGAAACTAATCCTGGATGTAATCCTACTATTATAGAAAAATCACAAATTTCTCGCCACTAAACTCTATCATTGTTATATCTTTTGCTAAGAAGCACGGATACAGACACGGGTACGGCCTGATACGGACACGGTGATACAACAAATCTAAAAAAAAAATAGCATACGGATACGGCATGAATACATCAAATAATAATAATTTTTGGTCATTTTATCCATACAATGATGAATAAAATTAGTAATTTGGAGTTCAGAATTGGATGTTATTTTGTTTTCTTAAAATTTATATTATTTTTCTAATTAACCTAATAATATATTTTAAATTGCATTGAATCCCATTCTTCTAAAAAAATAATAATTACAAAACCACTCCGCGGTATTTTGAAAGTGTTCAAAACGTGTCTCCACTTGTGTCTGACACGTGTCTAACTATGGGGAAGAAGTGTCTGTGCTTCCTAGATCTTTTGTTAAATCATGAATGCCTTTAGCAATAATCTTTACATGTCCTTTTGGCCTCTTCATGTAGCATCTGAACTTGAATCAATTTGCTAATCCATATTGTTGGAATTGTGTCTGAGTTTCACGGGGCCAGACCTACCCAGTGAACCTTTTTTTTTTTCTCTTCTTGCCCTCAGTCTGTCACCTCTTGCTTGCTTGAAAATACCATAACATAACTTGAAAACTCGATCATAGGTCATAGATCTTGATTTCTTTTTGTTTAAAACTAACTTCAGAAATAAACAATTATTTTCTTCTTTGCTCCCACTTTTACATGTTGGAGTGGTCCACTTTCATAGGAAAAGTCGGATGCATGCATACTCCATTTAGTTATTTCTAATACAATTTTGGAAGTCTTCAATGTCACAAAAAGTTCACTCATATTCTTTCTCCCCACCCCTCTTCTTTTTTCCATTTTTGTCTGACAAATTACTGGTCAATGTAACAACAACAAAAACAGCAGCAAAAAATGCAATTGAAGTTCATGTTGCAGTGCAGGACAGACAATTGAAGTCAATAAGAACAATTTTGTGGCAGGAAGAGTAGGTTCTATTGCAAGAAAACTCTAGTGTCACATCTCTTTGATTTGGCAGTTATAGCAGGCCATCACCATTGTAGTGAAGAACTTAAGCTTAGGCCAAAGGGTTGACCTTGAGGCTTGGGCTAGTCCATCCTATGTTGTATCCCTTAATTCATATGGTTTACCTTTTTGTAGTTTGATCTCTATGTAGTTATTTTTGCTTCTCCCCTACAAATTCATTTTTTTCCTTAAAGTCGGTCGCCTTTAGGACATCTTGCCCTGTCAACAATCTGTCCAACCTGGAGGTTACATAGAGTAGAAAATTAACTTCTGGCAAGAATGTAGTTAAAACATTGAACTGATATCGAGGCAAGTACGAGTACGGAGAGTACCTTACCCAAAAAAAGTATGAGTACGGAGAGGAGTAATTATTCGGCCATACCTCTTGGGTCCCAATTTGGGAAACCAATTAGTGTTTGAAAACTTAATTCCTATTGTAGCAAGTTTAAAGCACAGAATGCCAGAATCGCATAATATCTTACTCTGCATTTTTTTGCTGTTAATTCAAATTGATTAAGGATGTGGCAGATGTGTTGTTTTGAGTTTTATGTATTTCTCCCTATATATATATATTTTTTTTTTTTGACCTTTTAGGGAAAGCATAAATACCCTTTTGCCATTCAACTGCATTAGGTACCATAGTATTTGTTAAATCATAGGCAGTTTTGTCTTTCTCACAACTTTGGCCTAAATTCTTGTCCTTCCTCTGTTGACTTTTTTCTCAAACCATAAGCACCAAAAATTCATCCAACATTTCTTTATTAAATTGCTTGTAAAAATATGTTTGTCCCTAAATATGTCTGGAGCACAAAGTGGAAGTGCCAAATTGGTTATAGTGTCTATACATGTGCACTTGGAAGTGTTAGAAACCATTATTATATATATGGTTGTTGATGGTGTGTGGTGACTTGTACTTGAAATTTTGCTGATTGTTGGTACTTAATTTGTCAACAAGGAGAATCTTTATGAAAATTGTTTTAGAAAGTAGCTCTATTTGAGCGTACAGTTCATAAAAATTTGTTGGGGCACTAGGATGAATGCTTCCTCTTTCCTCAACATATTGCTTTTTTTTTTTTTTTTTCCGCAAGAGATCTTAAACTATTTGTCTGATTGTTTGTATGATATGTAATGAAGTTTTAATAACCTACTACAATCAAATTAAGCTCAGGCTCATAATATTGAAGCTTATTTTCAGTATCTGTTGCTTATCATTGCAGGACACAGAAGACATAAGGAATGACAAAGGAGACTATAATTAATGTGGAGATTAATCCAGGTAAGGTGAGAAAAAGGAAACGAACCCCGATTGAGAATTTAGAGTTCTTTAACAACAGTAATACTATTTCAACAGCCAAAAGTGATGTGCAAGATATGCTTGTAGAAGTTGACTCAGCACCACAATCTTTGGTTCATGAACATCTAAAGATGGATACAGATTCAACCAACAATCCTGTCAAAGAGAGTGCAGCTCAAAAAAAGAACAGGAGAAGAAAAAAGAACAGGAAAATTAGAGAAAGAGTGATTGGGTCTGTTGAAAATTCAGTGGTCTTTAACAACAGTGATATTATTTCAGTGGCCAAGAGTGACGTGCAAGATATGCTCCTGGAAGCAAACTCAACTCCAAAAAGTCCAGTTCTTGAACCTCCAAAGATTGATACAGATTCAGCCAACAATCCAATCAAAGAGGGTGCATCTCAAAAAAAGAACAGGAGGAGAAAAAAGAGGAAAATTAGAGAGAGAGAGATTGGGTCTGTTGAAAATTCAGAGGTCTTTAACAATGGTGATATTATTTTAATGGTCAACAGTGATTTGCGAGAGACGCTCCCGGAAGCAAACTCAGCTCCAAAAAGTACAGTTCTTGAACCTCCAAAGATTGATACAGATTCAGCCAACAATTCAATCAAAGAGAGTGCATCTCAAAAAAAGAACAGGAGAAGAAAAAAGAACAGGAAAATTAGAGAAAGAGAGATTGGGTCTGTTGAAAATTCAGAGGTCTTTAACAATGGTGATGTTATTTCAATGGCCAAGAGTAATGTCCGAGACATGCTCTCGGAAGCAAACTCAGCTCCAAAAACTCCAGTTCTTGAACCTCCAAAGATTGATACAGATTCAGCCAACAATCCAATCAAAGAGAGTGCAACTCAAAAACAGAACAGGAAAATTAGTGAAAGAGAGATTGGGTCTGTTGAAAATTCAGAGGTCTTAAACAACAGTGATATTATTTTAGTGGCCAAGAGTGATGTGCGAGATATGCTCCATGAAGCAAACTCAGTTCCAAAGATTCCAGTCCTTGAACCTCCAAAGATTGATACAGATTCAGCCAACAATCCAGTCAAAGAGAGTGCAACTCAAAAAAAGAACAGAAGAAGAAAAATGAACAGGAAGATTAGAGAAAGAATGAGTAGTTCTATTGAAAATCCAGAAGTCTTTAACAACATTGATATTATTTCAGTGGCCAAGAGCAATGTGCAAGATATGCCCTTAGAAGTAGACTCAGCTACACAATATCCGGTTCATCCAGCTCCAAAGATTGATACAGATTTAGCCAACAATGCAATCAAAGAGAGTCCAGCTCAAATAAAGAACAGAGAAATGAATGAAAAAATGTATTTAACCGACAATGCAATCAAAGAGAGTCCAGCTCAAATAAAACACAGGAAAATGAGAGAAAAAATGAAGTCTATTGAAACTCCAGAGGTCTTTAACAACAGTGATGTTATTGCAATGGCCAAGAGCGATGTGCAAGATATGCTCCTGGAAGTAGACTCAGTTCCACAATATCTGGTTCATGAAGCTCCAAAGATTGATACAGATTCAACCAACAATCGAACGAAAGAGAGTGCACCTCTAAAAAAGAAGAGGGGGAAAAGGAACGGCAGAACCAGAAGAAGACTGAGTATGTCTATGGATAAAGATGGCCTTGGAAGCACTGATCAAAAAGATATTCTGCAAGTATCTTCTGTTTCTGGTGAAAAAAACCCCAAGGTATCTGTAACTGAAAGTAAGATCGAAAGGAAAAATCCTTCCTTTGATATGATTGTAACCAAACATGTTCCTTTAGCTATCATAAACAAAACGGATAACTTATTGGAGGTTTCACATCCTTTACCAGAAAGATCACTGGTTAATTATTCAAGGAGAAAACTTCTTATTCTTGATATAAATGGGCTGCTTGCTGATATTGTTTATCCCCCACCAAAGGCATGTAAAGCAGACATAAACATCCTGAGACGGGCAGGTGAGAATGCAGTCTTACATTTTATTTGGGAAAATTGATGATTAAAGCTTATATAATTGATAAAGTTGGAGGCATTTACCATGCATGAACTTTTCAAACTTAATGCATTGATTGATTTTCTGTTTCAGTTTTCAAGAGACCCTTTTGCTATGATTTTCTGAAGTTCTGCTTTGAGAAATTTGATGTCGGTATTTGGTCTTCGAGAACTAAGTATATTTCATTGACTTCTCTTGCATATTGATTTAACTCCTAAAAATAATTACTCTCTTGTTCCTGGTTGCTGCCTACCTTTTCTATGAATTTCTCAAGTTCTAACCATGTAGTGTATACAGGAAAGTCATTGATAGAGTGGTTGATTATTTGTTGGGAGATTTGAAACACAAGTTGCTTTTTTGTTGGGTAAGCCTTCAAAGGTGTCTGTTTATTTCTTTGAAATTCTGCGTTAAACATTTATTAACAAAAAAATGTTTGAATTGTGCCCATATCAAATTTTTTTTTACTAAGTTTTATTCATGCAAGAGGGGAAATATCAGCTTATTTTCAACCTCTGTCCTCTGGTGCATGTATGGTAGCAAAGGTGTTGCATCAGTTGATGCTTTAGCATGCTTCTATCAGTTTAGGCAGCAAGACTTGAGCCACTTTGCTGGACCATAGAGGTTCATAAGTTAGATGGATTTGAAAGCATCATTGGAAATATGTATCAGAAAGCAAAATCAGCCAAAGTTACTCCATTTGATAGAGTATAATGGCTACAGGAATTGTTATTCCTGTAGTTCATGTTTAGTTGCTATGACATTAATATACATGGAACAAATCAATGCTACATATTATGAATTTTTTTTTTTTTAAAAGTTATACAAACCCACTAACGCCCCCAAGGGGACTTGAACACTCAACCAACCATTTGGAAGGCGGTGGTACCACTTGAGCAAAAGGTTTTGTGGTACAGATTATTAAACATTTACAAGCAATCCTTTTTTTTTTTTCAAACTTCAGTCAATGCATCTCTTATCAACTTTGTTCATTTTTTTTCCTCTCAATTTCACATAAGAATGTTTTTTCTCTCAATTTCACATAAGAATGGAAAACATGTGAATTGTATGAGTATTGGAATTTGCAGGATCTATCCCACAGCACTGAGACAGAGTTCAAGACTCTTGAAAACAGGCACAAGCCCTTAGTCTTTAAAGATTTGAAGAAAATATGGGAAAAACATGATCCTAATCTTCCGTGGAAGAAGGGAGATTATAATGAGTCAAACACATTGTTGTTGGATGATTCTCCATACAAGGCCTTACTCAATCCTGTAAGCTCGTTGGTTCTATTTTCACTTTATTTACATCAAGCCTCGTTTCTTAATTTTAGTTTTCATCTTTTGAATCATGCCCTAGTTTTTATTTTTGATTGTGTAAATTTTATCATTTAGATGCACACTGCAATCTTCCCTTATTCATACAACTTCATGGACAGGAGCGACAATTCATTAGGTAAGGTGTCTTCCAATATAATCTCTTTTTTTTTTTTTTTTTTTCTGTCTTCGTCTTATTTTTCTTTTTACAATGTATGATGCCTCAGATATATTCAATGATTCCTTCCATTTTGTACTCAATTCTGTTATATGAGTGGTCCAATCTAAAATGATGCATACCAATGTGTGGTTACATCTAAATTGATCTTTTCTCTAATATTTTTTTGTTGCACATTGTGGCTCATTTGATTACTCATTACAGCAAACTGCATTGGTGTTTTTTTTGGGGTAGGGCGGATTATTTAGTATCATTAAAGGTCAAATAGTTATGATGTTAAATGACTTCACTACAGGTCCTGGAGGCGATCTTCGGGTATATCTGGAAGATTTAGCAGCTGCTGAAAATATACAGGAGTATGTAGAGCACCATCCATTTGGTCAAAATGCCATCAGCGATACAAGTCCATCTTGGGATTTCTATCTGAGAGTTATCTCTAGACAGTTTTTGGTACGAAGCAGAAGATAGTGTGATTTTTAGCATAATATCTTCAGTCTTGCTTCTGCTTGTTTATCCCATATATGAGTTACATAGCATTTCTTTTTTTTTTGCTCCTCTTTTCACTCTTTTCCTGCTTTTTTCTCTGGGGAGGGGATCACTCTCGTATGTTTGCCACCTTGTCACGTTACTATATCGAGCATAAAACGATATCTACCTTTAAAAAGGAAATATGCACGCTTCTATGCTATAATATTGACGCAGTGTCTGGAGACATGCTGGTGGTCACAAGACAATACAGAGGAGCTGCTTACTTCTTGGGGAACCCTTTTAAGCTGAGGACTGATTATTGCTGATGGGTTTCAATGGCCTATTTGGAAGAACCAGAATACCAAGCGCCATTTGGACATTACAAAAGCAAGCCTCGAGCTGTTCCGCACCAACCAAGAAGGTTGTTTTCATTTGCCATGTCGAGTGTTGAGGGTCAAACTGTGTCTTGTTGTTTTATTGTTATTCACTTTAACTTCCCATTCTTTTATAGCAGTTTTGTCATACATACTGCAACAGAATATGGGATTTACCATGTAGGGATGAAGAATAATTCTAGGTTGTAGTGAGAGATTATTGATTTTGTAATATGGTTGTATACTAGATCAGATTGATTTAGCATCAATGCAAGCAATTATTTCCTTACTTTCTGAGTTTTGTTCACATACTATGTCTGGAGCTTTCCATGTTGTCTGGCTTGTGAACTTTAATGTAATGTGAAGAATTGTACTATGTTGTTATTTTTCTCAATGCTACATCGGCTTTACTTAAAACGTTATACACCTTAATTTCTCAAATTTTTTTTGGACATTTTCGGAGTTGACCATTATCTAGGATCTTCTGTACCATTCAGTCTTCAAATTTTCCTTTGGACGGTACATTAAAAAAATCGAATTACTTGCTCTGCTATCATAAATATTGTAAAAAGTCAAATATTTCCGAATCATTATAATCATCTAAAGTTAATGGTAACATTGAATTGGTCATCAACTTGGCACATGTTCTTGATCAGTTTTTCAGGTCAAAGTCAACTAATCATATGAATGCAAGTTCTGTAGATCTGACCCCTTCAGATTTTTATGGCCTTGCAAGAAGAGTGACGCGGTGACAAGATCAAATTGTTATTTATCTAATCTCTCAATGCTATGAATGGACTTATTTATTGAACCAATGGTCAATAAATAAACTATATGATAATTTAATTCAATAATTATCAACAAAAAGCAAAACCAAATGTGACCATTTGCTACACCCAAGAATGGCATTCCGGCCCGGCCCGGCCCATTTAAATTTTAGGGCTTTGATCCCAGCCAAGTTACTTATGGTCATTTTTTACCGGCCTAATGAAATCTTGATTGGTAAAGTAAATTATCAACCCAAATTATGACCTAGCTTTCAATCGCAATCAAATGACACTACAGTATTCTTGAATCTCTTGATTGGTAAAGTAAATTATCAACCCAAATTATGACCTATCTTTCAATCGCAATCAAATGACACTATAGTACACCACGCGTGCTGTATCTTAACTCGTGACACTGAAGCATTTGCATGACAAGGTCAGTGAGAATGAAAAGATAGGCCCAAAATCACATGTGCCATATGTTACAAATAATGAAGCATGGTAAGTCTGTTGCTGTGGCCTACCCATGACTCTGGCTAACCAACATAGTGTCTCCATTTTTTCTTCACTGCACAGAGAGTAGGTGTTGACCTTAAACAGGCACTGACCCATCCCTGTACCATTTAGATGAATCTCGTATATGCTTCTGTTACTTGCTGTAAATATAAAAGAGAATAAACCTTTTATATATACAGTAGTACTATAATTTTGACCCTTAGATAGCTAGAAAAAATAATTTTAGACCGTAAATAAATAAATATATTTTAGTATACACTAGTGTATTTTTGTGCTTACAGAATTGTGACAGTTGGATATAGTTATTTTAAACTGTAGATGAATAAAGACATTTTAATTCACAAGATTAATTTTTTAATCACTTTTAACTATTAGATTGAATTTTTTTATCTTATTATATTAAGTTTAAATATAATATGCACTCGTAACCGTGACCGTTAAATAGAGTAATTTTAGACCGCAAATAGCAAAAGACAGTTTAAATCACATGATTGATTTTTTAACTAATTTTGACTATTAAATTAAAAATTTTGTCCTTATTATACCAATCTTTATATATATATATAAAAGATTACGTCTGTCCTACCCAATTTCAATGTGGCTGGTAGGATCCTAGTTGGTGCTTTAAGAAGATAAAAATCTAAAGTAAAATACGTGGGCGATCGTCACACGTAACCATAGACTGGTTGATATTCGGACATGTTAATAAACTATCCATTAATACTTGGTCATTGTTATCATAGTCATGTGCATTAAAAGACTTTAGATCCCAATGACCCCCCGACTTGATTGTATTACTTGTTCTTGAATCTTCATTAATTAATTTCTTCCTTTTGGAATAAGAAATTTCATTGAGAAAATTACATTCTAAATTATTGATATTTGATAGGAGAATTAGAAATGTCAACTGGATGAATTCAAGTAGAGCTAAGAAGCACAAACACTTTATCGAGAGTGTCTTATTTGTGTCGAATACCATGTCAGATGTAATATCCCGTAATTTTGAAGGACTTTTAATTTTAATTTAAATACTTTATTTCTTTTATTAGTTAAATTGAATTACTTTAATGGTCAGTTTAAATTATTTGAGTGCTTTAAATATTGTGGTGTAATTTACTTTATTTTTCATTTTATTTTATTTGGAATTGCTTTAATGGTTGGTTTAAATTCTTTGAGTGCTTTAAATATTGTGGTGTAGTTTACTATTATTTTTATTTTATTTTATTTTATTTTATTTGGACTGGGTCTTGGTATTTTTCTTTATTTTTAATTTTGGATTGGGTTAGGGTGGAATCTGGGTTGAGTTGGGCTGGAATGGTTCGGCTAGGTGTACTTATTTTTGATGGGTTAGGATTTGTTTTATTAATTTTCCTTTTAATTTTATTTAGTCTTAATTAGTTTTCTGAAAAAAAAATAATAATAAAAGAAAAGAAAAGAGGGGATTAGGGTTTTTGCCGTTAGCTTACACACAGAAACTTAGAGCGTAGACGAAAGAGAGGACGAAGAGAATGGGCAATCATGTGGATGTGTTTTGAATTATCGAATAGGCAAGTTCGACTCTTCTCTTCCCCTTTGAATCTGTATACATAGATTAAATCCTGTAATGTGTAAATTATTTGTTGCATTTTTTTAATCTTTTATTTTGGTATAAAATTGATTTTTATAAATCTGATTTTTTTTGTGAATTATGATGTTTATGAAATTAAATTGACAATTGAGAATTGGTGTTGATTATTTATTTACACACATATAAATACATGCACACATGTATATGATGAATATAATGATATGTTAAGTTTAAATTTGTGGGCGTTTATTGTAACAATTTGGGGTTTGTTGAGTGGTTCTTGCTGAATTAACTTTACCCTTGAACATTTGGGAATGGATCATGGAGGAATTTAAATTTAAATTTTTTTAAATTTGTTGAAGAACTCTAGAAGTTGTGATTTGGGGGTTCGTTTCGGGGCGTTTTTGATGAAACTTTTTGGGATAAAACCCAAGAACAAAACCGTGCGGGCTTAGGCCTAAAGCGGACAATATCATACCATGTATTGGAGTGGGGTATTACGAATATGTCCAAAATCAATAATGTACAGTTGAAACTTAAACAATCATCACTAGAAACAAAGGCAGAAAATTTTTATAATTAAATTATAGCACACATAGCTAGCTTAGAAATCAATACTAATATGCATGATTGATGCACAAGTAGAGACAAGTGATCGTATATGTTCTTTACATTTGCGGTTGATTCATTCATCTCGTTTCTATTTATGTATATATCATTATTGCATGCTTAATTCGATCACCATACACCAAGCAAAGAGGGGTTTGCATATATATATATTATGTAGTGGACTAATTAATGTTTGCCTGGGTGGCACCTATCATAAGTATTTCACTTCCGACCTGGTTTTCCGTTTGGCAGTGGAAGACAACTTGCATATTTAGGTGGTCTACCATAGTTTGCGACTGCTTTATGCGATTAAAGAGTCTTTTGAGTATTTCCTCGCATTAATAACATTGATCTGATTATAATTTGTATCAGAGCCTGAACCCAGCCGAAAGTGTGCCGACAAAGACGTCGGGCCTCGTAAGGGGTGGATTGTAATAACCCTTGTGGATGAGTGTGATGTGGGCGGGTGCAAAAAGAGACACTGGGCTGAGTTACTACACTGATAGGGTATAGGATGCTCAATCTCACATCGTCTGGGTGTGGAGAAGGGGATGTGCTTATATGTAATGTGTTCTTTTTAAATGGTAAGAGGCCTTTTGGGATTAAACCCAAGAGCCCCAAGAGCAAAATCGTGCGAGCCAGCTTAGGCCCAAAGCAGATAATATTATACCATGTGTTGGAGCGGGGTATTACATCAGAAACTCGAACATTGCTCGGACACTTTGTAACAGTGATCTATTCAAGTATTTTTGAAAAGAATTTATATGTGATTGAGTTATAATGAATTATTTGAGCTAAATATATGTAGAGGACTAAAAAATAAACAAAAAATTGAAGTATCATATCTGAATAAGTCTGGTTCTTTAATCTATTTGTCTCTTTTTATTTATAAGTATGTTTGATTATTAATTGCTTGATGATGAATTAAAGTATTTCTGTAATGTAGTCTCTTTTTTTTTTTGTTAAATAATGAATATATATTAATATATTATATTATTGTTTTATAGTTGTGTCCTCACCGTGTCTATCTTATTTTTTTATATATAATTTTTCGCATCGCCGTGTCATGTCCATGCTTCTTAGGGGATGAGGCAACCCTTCTTCAAATCTATCCACAAATAAATTTTTTTCCAAATCCAATGTATTAGATTCAGGGAGGGTTTGTGGCACCCGATATACATATTTTTTTGGGAAAACAATTCAAGTTTGAACAAATTTAGGATCAATTTTGTAAAAATAATTAATTATAGTCAAATATTTTACAATCACAATAACAAAAATGTTGTTAAATTTTAAATTTATCATAAAAAAATGAAAAATAAAGGAAACTATATATAATAAAAGAATTTTTATTTATATATTTATTATTAATTGAAAATGGTTCAGACTTTGACGGACTTTAATCTTTCTCTTCAAATTCGTTCATAACCTTATTAAGATAAATCCAAGTATGTTCCTATTAGGATGAAACGAAATGAGATATCACAGAGCGGATTAAATTGAGATCTCTAAAGAAATTAATGGTTCTTAATTAGTGTGCGGCACTAATGGATATATTCATATAAATACTGGTAATTAATTGAAGGCAATCATATACCCTCCAAGTGGAGTGTGACGTGGGTTTGAAGCCTTGCTCAACATGTTCTTCCTTGAATTAGCAATAACAATCTAAAAAAGCTATGTACTTGTCAGTTATTGTGGCTTCATTATAAAAGCTATTTTTACTTAAAAAAGTAAAGTTTTATTACATCAAGCTTAGATCTGCTTAGAATTGAAAGCTCCATCATCCCCATCTCTTGATTGATGGTCACACAATCTTGAATCCTTTTTGGAAATCATCAATGTGAATGTGAATAGATTATGGATATGAATGATTAGACCTTGTGAATTGACTGACTTACACAAATACCAATTATTATACTATATAGAAATGCACATGGTAATTTGGTGAGGGGAAAGTGGGGGAATCATGTGTCAATAATGGTTGGCTATTGGGGGTAGTGCTTTCTTGGAACATACCATAGTCTACGATTGATGTTGATGGTGATACCTAAGCCGAGGTTGGTCCTTGCCTAGTGCAACTAAGGCATCCCTCATGCCATCTATTTACTTTACTTCAATCACATGCCCATGCACCCCCACCTTCCTTTCTATCTCTATCTCTATCCCTGTCTCTATCATCACCATCAACACTTCGTTCTTAAATATTATGGCCGGGATATTACTTAAATTAATCACATATATAACTTTCCCAAATAAATACACATGCATACATAAAATGTATATGCAAATGTACGTTATACGTACACAGATACCTTCCCATGCATGCAAGGTATATATATATATATATATATATATATATATATATATATATATATATCTTTTGATTTCCAATATGCCATTGCAGGCATTATTCTGTTAATTCAGGAGGATTATGAGGAATCACCACAACTAATACCTCGGTAATTGCACTTAATGAAGGTAAATTAGCAACTTAAGTGAAGCTCATTATTCCATATTATTACATATCAAAATAAAATCATCACCAATAATTTGTTAATCAAGTGGTATTGTATCTTCTCCTGAATAGCAAAAAAGGCACATATTATTAATAAGTTCTAAATTATGATAATATATCATATCAAGGGTCCTCAAAATTATAGTTTTATATATCATGTATCATATATGCATGAGAAGCAAAATATGACCGACAAAGCATGAAATGGTGACCTGTGGGAGGAAAGCAATTTTCAACAATGCCTAATGTGGTGGGGAGATATGTCTTTGAAAGAACAACCATGACAGCTGTTTTCTTTTTCTTTTTTAATTTCATTTTCCAATTATTACTATAGTTGCTCAATTAATACAAAACCTAAAGCACCTTCCTATACAGCAGCCATAAAATGAATACTAGAAATTTCTATGTTCCCATTCACTAAATTTCCTTGTATATACCTTTCTAATTTGAATCCCTTCATTCTATTATCCAAATGAGAGTACTGTACAATAACATATATTAACCTGAAATGATAAAATTGACTACTTATTAAAATACAAGTTCCTTTGTGGGATAAATTTCCCAGTAAACACTAGAAAATTCCTCAAAGTATTACTTAAAACACAAATTAAGCAGAATTAATTAGTAAAAGCTATGGAGTTGGAATGCTACCTGTGAGTTGATAATTTTCTCTGTGTTCACACTTCATACCATCTGCTGGACAATTAAAAACCGCCACAGCTGTGAGCACTAGTCATATTGAATATGTGTGTTTTGAGTAGTCCCACCACCTGCAATGACCTGTAATGAATTTGTGCATGAATCCGAATAAATTACAACCATAACCATGTCATGTGGGTTGTGAACATTAACCTGTGTTGTTGGATCGTTACCCGTTTAAGCAGTGTCTCAAGCGAATTATTGGGCACAATTTGGCACCTAAACAAGCATTAACATCCCAACCATAACCATGTCGTGTGGGTTGTGAACATTAACCTGTGCATAACCATGTCATGTGGGTTGTGAACATTAACCTCTGTTGTTGGGTTGTAATCCAAATAAATTACAACCATAACCATGTCATGTGTGTTGTGAACATGCATTAAGATGTGTTGTTGAGTTGTTATCCGTTTAAGCAGTGTCACAATTAAATTTCTTGGGCACCTAAACAAGCATTAACATCTCAATTTTAGGAAGGTGCACATGTTTGTACCTTTCCTTCACTTCATCATATTTTTAGCTCTGTGATTCTTGTAGTTTTCTATTTGCCTTGCCTTAATCCTGCAAATCCTCATATACTAACTGTGAGAATAATAGAGACTAAACTAAAAAGTATATTGCTAAGTACGCGACTGTACATCACATCCATGCAGAAGTTGAGAGGAAAAGATCGAAAACGTACAGATGTATCATTTAACATTATTTTACATAAAATAACACTATTCCGAGACTCAAATCCATTACGTTTTTTTCGAATTTTTATCATTGCACCAAACAATGACCTCTAAACTATATATTTAAAATGATAATAACTCACTAAGGGGGCTCATATTGCACCCTTAAAAGGATGTCTTTAATTTATGCAGAGTTTGGGAAACCCTTAGGGGAACAATAATTTCTAATGCCAGCTTCAACATGATGTCATCACATTAAATTGTGGTAACCATAGTCGATATATTAGATCACAATTTGTCCAAGTTTACAAAGTTAGGTACGATGCCCTGCACTGGTAAAGACTAAAGATATATGTTACTGTCATAAGATTAATGCATTCGATACATTTACATATTTTTCGTGGAATTTGGTAAGTAAGTGTACGTGTTGGTTTTTAGCTGTGACCTGCTAACTACACATAGAAAAGCATTTAGAAAGACCTAAAGTTAAGGGTAAAAACATTTCCAATCTTATAATACAACTTGAATGCAAATATGTAATATTATCAGTAATAGTACGTACGTATCTATCAGTCAAACATATTGATCAACATATAACATGAAAATAGTCGAAATAGATAAGAGTGATAATATTCTTCTTCTCTTTTCTTTAATTTTTTTTCTCTCTCTCTCGATCTCTTTATTATTATTATTATTATTTTCTTAAAATTTTAAGCTGAATGAATGTCATCAAATTGAAACAGGTTCAATAAAATATGTCAGAAAAATCCCATTATTGTTTTGCTACAAAACAAATCTTTCACAATGATGTCATTCTGCATGGTGAAGACACTGATGAGGGATATATTTTGAACAAGAAATTTATGATTTCTGCAACCTCAATAGTCAATAATAATAGCAAGCATTTAAAACCTAACTGTAGGAAAGTAAATATCAGCAACTTGTATCACACCTAACCTAAACTGAACAAATTAAAGGGTTATATTGGAGGATGCCAAATAAGTAACATACATGAAAAGTTACTAAAACTGACAACATTGACATTTTAGAAACCAAATAATATTCATTGCAATGCATTTGCCCAAATGATAAGATAGACCTATGATAACATTTCTACTGTTGAGCAAGTGAAAAGTGCAAAAACATTAAAATAGGGAAAATTCCATTATCCTGTGCAACTTTGCAACTTGTCTTCTTGAAACAATATTTTTTGTCTCCTTCAACTATTAAAAACTTCCAAACAAGGCCAGTTGTGTAACTTCCGCTAGGTTGCTGCTAAGGGCATTGTAAAATTACCGTATCGCCCCCTTCATAAATTATAACATTAATTTATATTCCCATCAGACCGCGTTCACACTATGCGACCTGTTTTGTTAAAAGAAAACCCATGAACGCCTCTCTCTCTTTTTCTATCTATCTATATATATATATATAAATTGGTACCGAGAAGGCCACCTGTGTATGCATAAATCATACGAACACTAAAACTGGAATTAGAACTTCATAGTCCACCAACCAGACACAGCTTTGATCAACCAAGACCCCTTTTCAAACTCCAATGGAGGACGTTGGGGGAGAGGGAAGAGACCGAGAGAGGCACCGCGGGTGCTGGGGCCGAAGTGAGAGATGCTATCACATAAAGGGTAAAATAAGAACTAAGAAAATATGAGTGCTTTAACAACAATTTTTAATAGTATAATGAGGGGGTGTAACATGAAGAGGTAGTTAAACAAATATATCAATTATAATAGCATAGCATGTGGTTTGATTGATAGTACCACTTTTAGATAGGAGGGTGGGGAAAAGAAAAATCATGTAATTGACTCCAAAAAGTTGGTTAAATTTAGTTAAGATGATGAAATGTAACATGCAGGTAATGTACAATGTTTCTCTATTACCAGATAAGAACCCATTGAAGGGCATTCTGATAAATTTGATTTGGATAGCTTGAAAAAGAGTTTCATAATTCTCTGCAGGCTTGCCAGTACATAAATCTGCTTTCCTGTATCTTTCCCTATCAGGCTCCACATACCCATGCGTAAACAAAGAGGTCCAGACTCTAGACCCAATCACATTATTTTTTCAACATGGACGTGGAAGAAAATGACCAGTGCAGATCTGAACCCATACATCCCACAAACACCTCTCTCTCTCTCTCTCTATCTTTCTCTCTCTTACTTAAAAATTGCCAGCAGAGTCTCCTCAAATTAATAACTCACTGCCTCTATAAATTTAAACCACATCCCCTCTAAATTCTAAACTCCAGCAGCCTTCCCTAGAGAAAGCCAAAAGAAAAACATCTCGTCTCCTTGGATCTGCAAATCTTCCCTGCCGTTGGCATTGATATATCTTCAAGCATATAAGGTGCGCAACAGTGGTAATTGTTGGGTGTTGGGTCCCTTCAAATTTTTTTTCTAATCCTTTTGGGTTCAACAGTAGATATTGTCTGTCTTGTTCTGTGAAACCTAGAAAAGGAACTACAATACTCAGTTGCCACAGAAATGATTGGGTTCTGTGAGTCTTCAGTCTCCCTTTAAATCCATTCTTTCATTCTCTTTTGTTATTCTTACAGTTGTTAACGAAAGCTATAATTGGTATAGCTAGTGCCCACTTTGTTTGTAAGTTAATGTATGAACTGAGTCTCTTAACACACTGGAAGCAAGCTATTCTTCTAGTCTTCTTTAGTTGTTTGAGATATGTCTTGATCTTTCATAAATTCTTGAAGAACGAGTCTGGAAAACTGAAAATCATTGAAGAGAATCAAGAGGGAGAAAACAGCTCAGAGAGTGAGTTTTTCGGTTTCTGGAATTTGAAGGAAAGAGGTGGAGATGTCTGCAAAGTTTGTATATGCTCTAACAGAAGAAAACCCGGATCTGCAGAAGCATATTGGGTGTATGAAGGGATTTTTTCAACTCTTCGACCGTCACCATTTTCTTGGCAGGCGGCGGAACAGCGGTCTCAACCACAAGAGACTACCACCAGGTATTTTCATCTATCATGGTTGGGCTTCAATTTAAGTTACTTTATTTGCTTCAATAGCTGCATCTTCAACTAGATTTACAGGAAAATTATAGTTCACGAATTTGTGGTTTATGATCAACTTTAATGGATCCAAGCATGCATAGCTTCCAAGTGTTCTAACCTCATCAATATCTTTTATTCTTTCAAAAATTGTTAATCAACATCTTGTCAACAATTCTGTCGTGGGTTTCTTTTTCTTTCATTTTTTTCAGTCTAAAAGCAAATAAATTAATAAATGATTTATTATTTGTCAATCAACCGTGCTTCTTCTTAATATTTCACATAAAGCCTGTAAAAACAACAACCTTCGTAACTACGGTGAATTCTATGTTTCCATTCTATTTTATTTAAGATGAATTCTATGTTTCCATTCTATTCTATCTTAAGGCCACGTTATCTTAGTCAAATCACATGCTATCATATATCCTTCCTTACTAACTTTATTCATATTAACTTTGGTTTTCATCTTCCTCGAGTATTACCCTCAATGTGAACTATGTTACTCTTTTTAACTGACACGTTTAAAAGTCTTCTTTACACATGTTCAAATCATCTTAACTGATTTTATATCATTTTATTTCTAAAAAGAAAAAAAAGATACTAGCGGGTGCAGGCTCCTGATCAAGTAGAATGGTGAAAAAGAAGATAGAAATGGATGCTTAGACACTAAGAACCTGCTATAGATTGATAAATGCTAATAGGCTATCCACAATTTTTTATAGAAGATATTACAGTAATTTGTATGGTTGTAAATTTCTTCAGACTATTTATTCATATTTGGATGAATTTTGCATTAAAAAAGTTGAGAGCCCTTCTCCAATATAACATCACCATCATCTTCCAATGATATACTTTTAAAGGTTAGTGTAAAAAAATAGTGTTTGCCTCTGTATTAACAATGTTTTGTCCTTCTTTTTGATGAGTTATACTAATTTTTTATTTAGCTTTTATTTATTTATTTTTAGCAAGTTTGAATATATATTTCTTTTTCCTAATTAAAACATAGAGTATGTAAAAACTATTAGCATTGCCAGTTTCAGAATCTAACAAGTCAATATTTTCTGTATATGTAAAACTACTAGTATTCCCAGTTTCAGCATCTAAAATTTCAAGATTTTCTGTAGGTCAAAGTGCCAACCGTGGATTGGAGCCCAACAGGACAACACAAAAGACTACAGTAAGATTTTAAAACAGCAGAAACATTCAATATTATGTGACCTAAAGAATTGTTTTTAAATATACATTACTTGAAATTGCAGGAGAAAGATCTGAAGGACGCTATGAAAGAGAAACAAAGAGTCTCTGTCGACTCATCCAGCACTTTTTCATCCTCTTCTTGCTCATCTACTTTCTCATCAGTTGATTGCAATAGAACAGCTCAACCAGAAACGTCCTCCTTCAGCCACAGCATATCCCCTAAAACCCCATCTCAGACCTTACCAATGAAACAGAGAAATTCATCTTTGCAGTCAGCCCGACAGTCCCCCAATCTCCGTGACATTGTGAAGGAATCAATCTACAGAGAACCCCGTGGGTTATCAGTTAAAACAACAAGTAAAGAGGAAAGAATGGGGCATGTCAAGAAGCACATAGATTCTCCCAGGCCATTGCAGCTCTCCAAAACTGATAAGACTAAAGTTTTTGGTCTAGATGAATCATTTCGAGTTCTTGCTAAGATTCGGGAAGCACCAAGGAATTCCAGTAAAGAGAAAGATGGTCCTCTGTCCTTGACAGTGAAGGATGCACCGAGGTTCTCTTATGATGAAAGGGAATCACGAGATATATTGAAATCCAATATAAAGATCAAAGAGCTCCCAAGGCTGTCATTAGATAGCAGAGCAGGTTCCACAAGGAATTCCGCCTCTGAATCAAGATCAAATTTGCTATCAGGGGATCTAAAGCTGGCAAATCGGAACTGCAACAAAATCCTGCACCCAGAGCAAGAGCCAGGAAATAATAAACGACCATCTAGCATAGTAGCAAAGTTGATGGGATTGGAAGCTCTTCCAGATTCCATGTCAACTAATGAGGGTCAGATCAGGGAGATTAAATCCTGCCCATATGAAAATTCCGATGGAATTTCAAGATTGTCAAGAATAGCTGATGAAAGCAAGCAGAGTCATGTTTCTGGGTCCCCAAGGATTTCCCAAAGGGACCCAGCCTCACCCCGGTTGAGACATGTGAACTCGGTCACTAAACCAAACTCAAATTCAAGATCTCCAGTCCAACCAGTTCCACGGAGGCAGCCAGAAGGGAGTCAAGGCTCTCGAAAACCAGCTTTCATATATCGGGAAGCTCAAACAAAGGCCCACAATCAATCACCTAATGTTTATGGTGAAATTGAGAAAAGATTGACTGAACTTGAGTTCAAGAAATCTGGCAGGGATCCCAGAGCTCTTAAACAGATTGTCGAAGCAATGGAAAAGACAAGGGACAGGTTAGAGAGCAAAAGAGAAGGGCATGCTTCTTATGCTGAGTCTTCAACAAGAAGTTACAGCTCAGAATACTGCAGCCTTGACCAGAGTTCTACAGTAACAACCCAGTGGAGCCAGAATAGTAACTTTCCGATTTCTCCCACCATCAGGGGGACTAGTTCTCCCAGAAGATTTGAATCCCCAATCCCGATTTCTCCCACCATCAGGGGGACTAGTTCTCCCAGAAGATTTGAATCCCCAATCCCGATTTCTCCCACCATCAGGGGGATTAGTTCTCCAAGAAGATTTGAATCCCCAATTGTGATCATAAAACCAGCCAAACTTATTGAAAGGCCCAGAAATTCTGGTTCCTCTACACTCCCAAATGATGGAATACCAGGTCTCCGGAAACTCCGGACTGGTGACTCTGCAAATAGCAGAAAGGGTTTGAATGACAAGCAAACAGCTAAAGATCTAACTCCAAGAAGCAATCATCTTACAGACCCTTCTAGTCAGCCCCTTCATTCCATGAAGAAGAGCACAAATGCCAGAACTTTAAGATCAATGCCAAAGGCAACTCAGCATATGATGATAGAAAATCCCACCATCTCTGGAAGGAGTTCAGAAGCGATAAGCCCAAGAATGCAACAAAGGAAGCATGTAATGGAGAAGCAATCTCGTCCCACCACCTCGTCATCTGATCAGAACAGGGTCAGGCAGCAAAACAGCAAGCAACCAATAGAATCAGGCTCAGCGAGTAGAAGACTCAAACCAAAGTCTCCCAGTCTAAGGCAAGGCAATGACAAATTTAGTGAGATCGGTTATGAAATGCAAAACTTGAGTTATGAAGGTGATGCAGTTTCTTTGCAATCGAAAAGCAACATTAGCTTGGTCACACAGATTGACACAGAAAGCTCCGGTTGTTGCAACCAAGTCAGTGGCATATCCCAGCAGAAAGACGAGAGAAATATAGTAAGTGTTCCTACCTTTTGTTTTTGTATTATCATTCTAATTTACTGGCTAAAAGGTTTCATATTTCCCAATCAGATTCTCGCAGCAAGGTTGAGCGAAGACAAGTCAGTGGCTGAACTTACAACAGCTAACTTGGACCAACCAAGTCCTGTTTCTGTTCTTGATGCTACATTCTACATAGAAGACTTACCATCTCCTGTGAAGAAGATATCAAATGCTTTCAAAGGTAAAGTTCTTGTTTTGTTAAACATCTTCCATGCATCTAGTATGTTCAAACTTGAAATTGTCATATTTCTAGTGCAGGACGGTGCAGCGGTTGCAATATTTAACAAACAGATAAATATAAGTACACTGCTTGCTAAAAAGTAATGATGAATTAAGGAAAACATAAATTGTAAAAAGACATGGTTTTATCAGTACACTGCTTGCTAAAAAGCAACGATGAATAAGGAAAACATAAATTGTACAAAGACATAGCTTAAACTCATGCCATATTGTTTCTACAAATCCAACAAATACTTTCTTCCATGGAAAAAAGCAACAGTTTCAACTTCAGTATAGCCACTTGCAAAGTGTTCTTTTTCTTTGTATGTTTGATACATTAGATGTAAGCCTCCTTGGTCATGGCTTCTTGACCCATTTGTGTTGGTAGTCCACAACAAAACCTTACTAAGCAAGAAATAGTAAGACATTAGTTCAAATTTCAAAGTATGCAGAACACAGAGAGAGAGAGAGTTTATCTTTGCGACTGGATGTATGGCTTGACTAATGGAACTTCACTATTTTTCTTGAACCCCATTTTCTTTTTTCTCTACAGATGATGAGTCTCTCAATACCGATGGAGCAGAATGGAATCCGGTGGATCAAGATCACTTGCTGAACAGTACAAGAGCCAATCTCAGCACTGAGTTCAACCATAAAAAATTAGAGGATGTCAAGCACTTGGTGCACAAGCTTAAACGACTGAACTTTAATCATGACGAAGCTACCACAGGTTGCATTGCATCTATTAGTGAAAACACTAATTCAGACCACAGATACATCACTAAGATGCTGTTAGCATCAGGTTTCCTAAAAAATCTAGGCTCTAGCCTAACAACCATTCAGCTCCACCCATCAGGCCATTTGATCAACCCCAATTTGTTCCTTGCCCTGGAACAAACCAAGGGAAGCACCGAGCTCCAAAACGATGAATACAACAACGAAAAGGTTACCCAGTCAAAATCCACAGAGAAAATCCAAAGAAAACTTGTATTTGATACTGTCAATGAGATTCTTGTCCATAAATTGGCTTCTCCAGGTTCTTCTGAGGTATGGATCTCTCCAAATAGACTAAAAGGAAGAACCTCCAATGGACAGAAGCTTCTGGAAGAATTGTGTTCAGAGATGGACCGTCTCCAAACCAAGAAAAACTGCAGCTTAGAAGATGAATGCTTGATAAGCATCTTAATTGAGGATCAAAAAGAAAATTGGGTTGACTACAGTAGTGAGGTTCCTGGGGTAGTGCTAGACATAGAACGTCTGATATTTAAAGATCTGATTAATGAGGTTGTGAGTTGCGAGGTAGCTGGTCTACAAGGCCAGCCAAGAAGGCATTACAGGCATCTGTTTTCCAGTTAGCGAGTATTCTCTTCCCCTTCTCTTTTTAAACCTTTTTTTGGATGTAAAAGATCAATAATCATGGATGAGAACTGCAACTCCTAGCTTGTAGAGAAAATTTCTCCTGGAGTCTATAATATACATCTTCATTACAGTCATTGTACATATAAGAACCCTTTTGCTTTTGTTTATTTTTTACAATCTGGCTATATACATTAGTACGTTAACAAAATCATGGTACATCTAGAATGCTAATATTCCTCAAAGGCTAAAGCCCCCAAAAGGTATATATTTTCTGAACACGCACACACATATAAAGTTGTTTATACAATTAAGTTAATGCCAACTTTGCCTTCACACACCACATATTTCACAAGGTATTTTCTACTGCCCCTATAACTTTATCCTTCATGTTTCCTCGTGGCACGCACCTATATTAATATACCGTCCATTTCACGGGATCTACAATCAAGTGATAAAAATTAATCTCATTTGAACCATTCCCCCATCCCCAATCCAGAATAATAACTCTGCTTTATTCTATGCAGTGACCAGCATCAAAGGAGAACGTAACAGTCCATCGCTTAATGAATTCACAACTATGGCAAGGAACAATCGCATCTTAAGAATACTAACTAATTAAATCAATTTGGAATATTATTTGGTACATAATCAATCAAGACATTCCCAGTTAATCTATGCTTGAATAATCAACTTACAACTACCAGACCTGCAAGAGATTGGATAATTTAGAATGTAGAATATAAAGAAGAATATGGGGCCTGTCCAAACACATCTGCAAGACTGCAAGAAGCATATAATGTTATCGTGTTTCAGGCCGAAAGCAGTAGGTGACATTGTCAAATATTCATGAATAAATTCCAGAATTCCCATCAAACAATTCCATATACAGACCACGCAATTCAATGATTCCCGTATTATTCAAGGTTGTTATTATCATAAAAGTAAACTCCTGAGCCATAGCCAAAATTTCAAGAATTATTTGAACAATTCAAAATAGTAGCAATTCTTCTTTCCTTAAAACCATTCTTTGTTTTGCTTCTCATTTTTGATGATGCAAAAATTCCCACCATCCGGTTCGGCCGGCCCTCCATACATTTCTTTTTATGTATTATTATATATTTTTTGTAATAGACCTACTTTTTTACAAGCGTCAAACCATACATATATAGAGTCAAGCTAATGAACACTGCAAATATAATGTAGCACATATATTGTGGCAAATATAATGTAACAGATAGTTTTACTTATCTTTTACTATGGCAATGTGGGCCAAGCGGATATGTCAGACAGGTTGTCCACTGAGGCAACAGGTTAGCCAGTGAGACCATCAAAAAGGTTGTCCTAGGGGACTGTCGGACAGGTTAGTCATGAGGTCATCCTACATGTTAAGCAGTCGGTCCAAAGAGGCTTGGATAGGTGGGGTTGTAGGGCCTTGGATGTGACCAGGAGGCACTTGGAAGTTGCCAGGAAGCACAACTTGATTTGGCCAGGCCTTTGAACAGTTATCCAGGAGGCTCCTGGAATGTTTTTGATCTCTTAATGTTGCTGGCGATTGTTGATCTGGGATTTGCACCACTCCTTTGACGCAGATACCCTTGCTCTTATTAAACTCTTGGTCTCCGATATTGCTTTAACATGAGTTTCCTCGCTAAATATGGCAGTTGGAGAATCTTAGCATGAAACCCCTCATGTGGGTTCTATAGTGGTGGAGGACCAATAAAGCCCCCAGACCAGACACTCGCAGTGCTTGATTTACGGGTATATCTAAACTAGATCGTATCAGAATGTGGGAAACGATTAGTTTCCTACATACGGCGCCAATTGATGATGCAAAAATTCCCACTATCCAAAATTCCCACTATCCAGTTCGACTCGCCTTCCTGCAAAATAGAGAAGATGTGACCGCGCTGGCGGGGTGCCGGCCGAGCACACTCCGACGATCAAATTAGTATTTATGATCGTATAAATAGAAAAGTCATTATATATTTAATATTGCGTACCTTTGGATGTGCCCCGGCTTTCCTTTTTATAAGAGAGTGTTCGGTAGTAGCATTCGAGTAGGAAATCCCTTCAGTTACCTTCTCCAATTCAATTAGGAGAGATATTGGGAGATAAGATAGTTATCCTTATCTTGTTGTAGCTTAAGTCAACCTTTTGACTACTTCGCCGGTTAGACTTCCTTGCCGACTAAATTTTAATAGAATTTGAGTTCCATACCACTTCGCATATCGATTGGAGTCACCTACTAAAATTGCTCCATCATACCCAACAAATGACTCAAACTTCAAAGAAAGTTGAAGATAAGCTATTTAAAAGCAATCCGAGAGAATTGCAGCAGCTCAAACAAAGCTGAGTGAAAGACAAGAAATAATGAAGGAATGGCAATGCTTCATGATTCTTATGATAATTTGGGTCAAGAAATTAATAACTTAAAGAATGAAGCTGTTGAAATTGAGAAGGAGATTAGTAAAGTTGGAGATGAAATGTGTTTGAAAATGAATACCCTACAAAGTAAAGCTGATGACATGGAGCAATGGCGAAGAGTTCATGGAGAAGCAAAAACAGCATCTAGATAGTGATGGTGATGTTGATGAATATTAACTTATTGTCATATTATATTTTCTCTAACCCGGTTTATTGTTATGTAAGTATTACATTTATTGTTAATGTCATTAGCTTTACTTTGTAGGGTATTCATCAACAACTTCATTCTCTACTTTGATGAATATATTAATATATTCATATATTATATTAATATATGTCTTTGAATGTATTAATATATTATATTTTCTTTGCAGGTATTCTTTAACAACTTCATTCATTACTTTGATGAATATATTAATATGTCTTTGAATGTATTAATATGTTATATTTTCCTTGCAGAGTATTCATCAACAACATCATTTTTTACTTTGATGAATATCCTGCAAAGTAAAGCTGATGACATTAACAATAAACGTAATACTTATATAACAATAAATCGAGAAAAGGAAAATATAATATATTAATATAAATATTACAATAAGTTAATATTCATCAACTTCACCATCACCATCACCTAGAAGTTGTTTTTGCTTCTCCAATGAACTCCCCGCCATTGCTCCAATGTCATCCACTTTACTTTGCAGGGTATTCATCTTCAAACACATTTCATCTCCAACTCTACTAATCTCCTTCTCAATTTCAACAGCTTTATTCTTTAAGTTATTAATTTCTTAGCCCAAATTATCATAAGAATCATGAAGCATTAACATTCCTCGATCCAAATTTTTCTTCATTATTTCTTGTCATTTTAAACAGTTTCTAAATACTTCAATACAGTACTGACATGATCTTCAATTTTCTTTGAAGTTTGAGTCACTTGTTGGGTAAGAAGATCAATGGAATTTGATGGAGCAATTTTAGTAGGTCACTGCAATCAATATGTGAAGTGGTATAAAACTCAAATTCTATTAAAGTTTAGTCAGCAAGGAACTCTAACCGGCGAAGAAGTCAAAAGGTTGACTTAAGCTACAATAAGATAAGGATAATTACCTTATCTCCTAATATCTCTCCTAATTGAATTGTAGAAGGTAATTGAGAGAATTTCCTACTAGAATGCTACTACCAAACACTCTCTTATAAAAAGGAGAGTCAAGACACATCCAAAGGTACACAATATTAAATACTTATCTCCTAATATCTCTCCTAATTGAATTCGACAAGGTATCTGAGAGAATTTCCTACTAGAATGCTACTACCAAAAACTCTCTTATAAAAAGGAGAGTCAAGACACATCCAAAGGTACACAATATTAAATACAGAATGACTTTTTTGTTTATATGATCATAAATACTAATTTGATCTTTGGAGTGTGCCCGGCCGGCACTCCGCCGGCGCGATCACATCTTCTCTATTTTGTAGAAAGGCGAGTCGAACCGGATGGTGGAAATTTTGCATCATCAATTTTCATTATGAATTCTAAATATTATTCCCTATAAGATCCTTCCTAACAACTGAACATCTCCTGTTTCCTATCATTAGTTGTCACAAAGGGGGTATTTGGAAGTTACTTCAAAGAAGATTGCTTTGAATGGCCATTAGAGATTGTTGAGCATGGCTTAGTGAGCAATTCAATAGAAGATCACATTCTGGAAACTCATTGAAAGCAAAAAATCTCAAAAATAAAATAAAATACAATAGAAAAATGAACCGATTGATCTGTACAAAATGTAAAGGTATATTTAGATGTTCAGATTAACTAATAATGAACTGGTCAAATGAGAAGTATCACCTATATATACTCTTAAAAACAAATTAAAGGTGGCAGGAAGATAAAAAAGAAGAAGACACCCATGACGGCAATCTTAGTTGTAACTACAAAAACAACAACTATTTTGGGTAATAATTTGCGTTGGCTACATGAATCTTATTTTTCCATTCCACTCTATCTAAGGTCATTGCTTCAGTCAAACCACATGTTATCATAAGTTCATAACCATCCTTACTAACTCTACCCACCCACCCACGTTAACTTTTAGTCTTCCTCTTAGTTGTAACTGAATGTCAATTTTCCTTTTAGTTGCCTGCGAACACACGTGTGATGATTCTGATGAATCACGCAAATTGTTCTTGAGCACTCGAAGGCTAGAACAAACAACTCAAATTAATTACGCAGCAAAATTAATAAAGACAAACAAATATACAAGGGAAATACAAAGTGAAATCAGTGTTCCGTCAATGTAGTAACCTGTAAAACCATAATGTTTCTATAGTTGACTCAAGTCAACTAGTCAAGAGGTCTCAATATATTCACGTTCTAACTCAAAAACTAGGAAAACAAAACCTAACACCTATTAGTGAAGTCATCCAGAAAACAATGGTTCAACATAACATTGAATCTTGCTTGAATTTTTTTCTTTTTTTATATGTAAAATTTTATAAAAAGCGCTCAAGAGGGGAGTGCATCCCAAGAGAATACACAAAGCCTGACAAGGCCTCTTAAAGCTTTAGACTATCAACAATATCCATAAATTCCCCCACAGATTTACACTTGCGTCCATTAACCCACAAATACTGAAAGTGAAATATATCAGATGACCCACATATAAACAAGGAAAATATAGGATCATCCTCTGGGCAACCCAAGTACTTGTCAGAATTTTCAACTACCAACCATCCTCCCAAGAGAGAAAAATCAGATTATAATTTATGATCATCAAATCATGCTTTTCACCAAAACCACAATTAAGAGTGGGAGTAGTTGTTGCACCAAGAAAATAGATTAATGCCCTTATGATAGAAATAATGGTCTCTGGAATTCAAAAAAAAAATTGGAAAAACTTCCATTTTCTCTTGTTTTAGTGTCACAGTTTCAATGAAAATGTTTCAAACTACCAACTAAAAAAGAAATTGAAT
The DNA here is from genome assembly GCA_026545225.1 of Cornus controversa. Taxonomy (NCBI): domain Eukaryota; kingdom Viridiplantae; phylum Streptophyta; class Magnoliopsida; order Cornales; family Cornaceae; genus Cornus; species Cornus controversa. Next base: position 123,507,571 of record CM048845.1, read on the forward strand.
CAACCCTAAGTTCTAATACAGCTACCGACTCGAGAAGCAATGATACCTCCACCCAATCCAGCCATCCAAGGAACACGCCCACGTGCAGCCAAGGTAAAGACAGCCACTTTCCACAAATAAACTATATAATGCATAAAGTTTATTGAAGCTAAAACTTGAGATCTTTAAACCCCATCGCAATCTGAAACTCGAGGAGTGTGTATATGAGACAAGATGGTTTCACTCTTTCGCAGGCCTTGAGAAAAGCACCTCTTGAGTTGGTAAGTGAACACAAATCAAGACAGTAGCCATATGAGATTGCAAAATATTCATTTAAAAGATATCATAATGCAATAAGAAAATTTAAGAGTAAAGAAATTTTTAGAGACTGAAATGATATGTTGGTAATGAAAATTCTGTCAGACATTGTTCAACCAAAACAGAAGTTTCTCTTGCTACCTTGCATATGGCAACTCCAATTCCAGAGGAACTTACCCTATTAATATATTTAACCAGAATATCCTCCCAGTGCTGCTTCCATGCAAAAAGGCCACATTAAATGGCTCATTGTCACGAAATTGCACATAGACTCATTTTATAAGTAGAAATAATGGTTCACAACTGCTAAAAGGCATATTAAAGTATCTATCCAGTACAAAATTATAAAAGCAAGACTTGCAATTGAAAGAATCATTAATGACAAAAGTCTATTATAGCAACTAACAAGCACATACCTTGGAAACTTGTTTAAATGGGGACATTTTCCTCTAGCAGTCTCTAATGCCCGTATATAGACAACTCTATGCCCTTCGACTTTGACTACAGTGGAAGCAGCATCTGCTGCTGGTTTCCTAAACAAGTATACAAATTCTAATCAAACAGACCTAATTTACAATTGAGTTGGTTCCTGCGAGTTTTCCATAGATTCCTTTAGAATTTGCTCGGCCCTCCTTTTCTTGTCATCTTTCTCAATTTCATTCCCAAACCAAGAGGCAGTTTTCTCATTACCCTCATTTTGGAGGTTCATTGCTGTAATGAAGGACTTCTTACCGGTCCCAAACTTAAATTGCACATTTGGCCTCTTGTTCAAAAGAACCTGCTTCCTACCCTCTTCAGGATCACATAACCTGCTCCTCACCGCTTCAATAGCGGGGGCAAATGTATCCAATACTGAAACATGATTTTCAATAACTGCACAATTTTGCGTCACAGCTTCATCCATAAGTTTCGCGGGAAGAACAACTGAAGACACTTCCTTCTCCGCAAATTGCATAGGTGCTGCAAGAAACGGGTTGCTATCGGCAGCTCGTTTTGTCTTAGCAGCATCTCCTGGGTCAACTGCTGTTGGCACCTCAGACCCATTAGAAGCCAACTCCTGCTGCAAATTCATCAACGACCGTTCTACCTTCTTATCCTCTTTAGCCTGCGCAATTTTATCTGACTGAGTATCTGCTTCTCTCTCATGCTGCAAGGGCGAATTCCCGCAAGTCATGGGAACAGGGAAGGCAGGCAACCATGCTGGTATGTGCTCCGTGGGTGGCATTTCTCCAATTTGCATAAAACTTGACATTGGTTTTGGGTCTTTAACAATCGGAAAATGTGGAACTGACTGCGCAAATGGAATTTCCTCAGCTTCACCAACATACTGAATAATCTCCTGAACAATGCCAGAAACTGCAAGGCAACGATTAATATCTGAAGCACCCAAAAATCCCTGTTGCGATGCCAAGTCTTCCAATCCCTGAATTATATCAAACACGTTGCATTCATTCCTACCGGCCAAATTCGCATAGAGAATTGCAGTCTTGCCTAAATGAGATATATATCGAACGGCTACGTCCGCAAGCGTGTTAAGAGCTGACTGCTGAATACTCTGAAACCCTGCACTCCCGCAGACCTGCGCTACGGCAATTTTTGCAATCGCTTGGGCAAAATCGTCAGTTCCTGACTTCTTCTTGATGGTGTTGTGTTCGTAATCTTTTCCACTCTCGGCACCTCCATTGCTCATATTCGACACTTCATGTCACTTCAAAATAAGTAAAATCCCCAAAACGACCATTCGCATCTCTCAGCGACAGATGATCGTTTCGATGCTTAATTTATTTAACAGAAAAGCACTTGGATACAGAAAGAACCGGGCAAACCCTAGACTGTTGAATTTCGAATGGTGAACCAAGTTATTTGAACAAGACAACAAGAATCAGAAGCAACTATGGATTTATAGGAATTTTGCGATTGAAAGAATCTTGAGCTCAGCTCAATAGTGATTTAAGAGAATTATTCAAAGATTGAATGGAATATGGAATATGGAAAATGAAACCCTAATCAGAAATTGCTAAGATTAGCTGTGCTAGTGATAGATGAAGGATTCGATAAAATTGATGAGTTAATGTTAAGCCCTGGTAAAAACCTGGATCGGGAGGAAGATGAGAGAGAGAGAGAGAGAGAGAGATGGGGCTGAGACTACTGAGTTGAAGATGGGTTCACGTCTATTAGGACTGTTAGTTACTTATAGACTGCCAACCAAATTAAAATAAAAACGGGACTAGTTTTGAACTCGGACTCTGTTTGTTTTAAGATTCGGGTCGATTTGTACTTGTTCACAAAGGAGCTGAACTTGATTTCGATTTCTAGTTTGTATAAACATAATGGAATATTGTTTTTGGACAATCTCTTATGAACATCATGCTGTGTTGTTGTTATGACGAATGAAAATTAATCATAGATTCATAATTGGTAGTTAAGAAATTGATAATTCCTTAACCACAGGGAGAGAATTTGTTTAACTTTGTTCAATTATTATATATTGGAAAATCGAAAATGCAAGCGCTTCCGTAGCATAGTGGTAGTGCGTTCGCTTCGTAAGCGAAAGGTCGCGAGTTCGATCCTCGCCGGGAGCTTTTTCCTAATTTTTTTTTGGCTCATATTGAGTGTGGGCCGGGCTTGTAGTTTGCAAAGGAAACATTGTATGTATGCATGTATAGCTCCAGAATGAAGCCCTATCAAAAACTTGAATAATTAGTTTGTGGGCCACTGGGTTGCGACCTTTTACAAATTCATGGACAAAAAGAATCCCGCCGGCCCGCTGCTATATACACGATACATATCATTATTTTCACCTATTCTGGGTGGCACAAAGGACCAAATTTCAACCATGATGTTTTTTTTGGCACATGTGGGTTGGAAAGAATTCTTGTATTATATACACTTGTGGGTGCTTTGTTGATTTCATTTTTTCAGTATTTCAGTAATTTATTGGGTACCCTCTACTTTTTTTTTTTTTTTTTTTATTGTGGGTGTCCAGACTAAATTGCGTGCACCTTGACTAATTTCACAAAGCCCTGAAGTTAACGACCAGACAAGCCTTCAGTGACCCTGAGGAGACTCAAATTGGTGACCATTGGAGAACAAACCCAAGACCTGACAGGCTGAGCTATCTCGCAGGATTTGGGATACCCCTACTTGTAAAGAATATATATATATATATATATATATATATATATATATAAGTTCTCCTATTTGGAGGAGCTTCTTAATTTTAAAATTCCTTGAATTTAAAAAGCCTTTGAAAAATGTCTTCAATAAAAGGAATTTAAAAGAAAAAGGTTGTTTGGTGGATAAATTTTTTGAATTCTTTCCACAATTAACACATTTTTAACTTTATTCTTAATAATTACTCTTAATAGACAAGTTTCACGGAATAAATGGAGGCAAGATTGTCTATAAAATTTATTACTTAAAATAATTTTGGCTTCCTTTAAAAAGCAAATTTTTTCAGTTTCTTTTGAACTGACTTTTTAGGATTTTGACTTTCATTAGAAGTTCATTTTCCTTATTTCACCAAACACTAAGGGCTATTTTGGTACGCAAGAATGAAATGAAATAAGAATGGAATGAAGTTAGGAATGGAATGAAAATGAGAATCGAATGGAATGACCATTCTCATTCCAATGTTTGGTTGTATAGAGAATGATTTAGGAATGAAATGGTAATACCCTCCAATAAACTATACTTTTTTCATAAAATATAATCAGTTTTAAAAATGGGACATTTGACCAACTTTAATTTAATTACCATATGAAAAAAAATTTATTATCCATTCAATTAAAACTTTTTAAATTAAGATATAATCCGTCTTTTTCTTCTAATCAAGATTAATATAATCTCTTATACAAAAAAAAAAATTAATATTTTATTAAAAACTGAAAGTAATAAAACAAGAACCTTCTTTTTTTTTCACAACTTAAAATATAATAAGTTATATATATGGACATGTGACATGTATATATATATAGGCGTGTGACAAGTATATAACATACATCTATATATATATATATTCTGAAGTGAGTTGTAAAAGAGAAAGAAAAATTAATGAAGAGAAAGATAAAAGATAATGATTTTAATACTGAGGGAATGAAATGGTCATTTCATAGCTCAAGAAGATGAATGGATTTGTTGGAATAAGCATTCTAATGAAATGACTTGGAATAGTCATTCCATTTATAATGTAGAAGAACAAACGGACACATAATGTGGCTAAATTCAATTACATGCTTGGCTTTTGTGGTCAGGCAGGCTTGATTGATCAAGAATCAAGATCTGTATGTACACATGAGCAATAGACTCAACAAAAGAGTACCTACCTAAATTCTTTAATCTAATTACTTCCGAGTTCTAGTGTAATATTGCTGCAACAAAAACCCTAATTATCCAATGGGGGACCTCATATATATGGAAGTCTGTGGTCCCTTTTCTTACACAAAGAAAAAGGTCACAGCTGCCTCCAAAACCCTAATTATCTTGTTTCTCTTCTTTCCTTTTTTTTTTTTTTCCAGTTGAGGACCACCAACAATCTTTCCATTTGATGCCACTTTAAAAGGATCCTTTAAGTTTACTCTCAAGTACTGGCCTGCTAGCTGCTCCTTCCATTAGCTTGTTGGATCTTGTGAAAAGTTGACAGTACTGCTACAATTCTTCATCTGTCTTGCTCAATAAAGCAAATCTCTCTTCATCCTTCACTTTCTTCTCTGCATCTTCCAGCTCTTTTCTATATATGATTCCTTCTATATATCCTTGTATATATATAGGTTCTGAAAGCAAAATTAAGCTTAATTTACTATTCTACCACAATGGGTTTCTTTCTAAGGTTTTGAATTTGAAGAAAGAGTGCTGGCATATATGGCTTAGAGAGAGAGAGAGAGAGAGCACTAGTGCATTAGATTATTTCATGAGGCTGCAAGAATATGGAGTAAATTAATTAAACTAATAACCTTTGATCACAACGAGTGGGTAGGCCCCCCTTAATCTTGCAAATTTGTTTATGCATACATTTTTTTTTCTTGTTGAAAGGTAAAGAAGATAAAAATAAATAAATAAATAAAAAGACATGCAGATAAAAACATTTTACTCGCATATTCTTGCAAACTGGTCGCAAATGTTGGGTTTGATCCGGTTTTGGGATGAACCAGGATTGAATCAGTCCCAACAATTCTAACTATTAAAACTAGTGAGACAAGACTATGCATCATGTGTTTTTTTTTGGAAGGTTAAACAAATCTATTTATGAAGTAATACTTACTATGCATACATGTTTACATAGGTATATATGCCCCTTTTAGTTTCTTTCTTTCTGTCTAGTTGTTTAATCTCTTCTTTGTCTTCTTAGTTGCCTCAGATGACTGGCAGTTTTGATCTTTCGTTAATTACCCAGAATGGCTCTTGTTTGTCTCATAATTGAGACCCCTCTGTACATACTTCAACACTATTTATATACTACTTACCCAGTCTATCAAAAAAAAAAAATACAACGTTTCATAAAATAATAATTAAAAAAATGCAAATTAAAACATTTTACACACGTATTCTTGTAAACCAATCCCAAACGTTTGGCTTTATACAGTTTTGGAATGAACTAACGTCAAGTTTCAACAATTCCAAAAATATTATAACCAAATTGAACCGAACCATAAATGACTGATTTGGTTTAGTTCAAACCTACGTTTTTTAACTTTTATATATATATATATTAATCAAATAGAAAACCATTATAGATTATTCTATATATTTTGGTGTATATATGATAACTTATAGTCTCTAGTGTCTACCAATAAAATCGAATATTTGTATATATATATAATTATTACTAATTTTTTGATTTGATTCGGTTTGGTTCCATACCAGAACCAACCATTATCATTTGCACCATCCATGAGACAATCAAGCTAAGATTGCACTCTTGTAAATTTAAGGACAGCAAAGCTTCACGTCTTCTAGCAGCATCCTGGCATCTTCCGAGCTCATGCATAAGACCATCACGAAAGCCTCCTGACCTATGAAAATGGATCCAAGCTTCCAAGCTACCAAGGTTCTGATATCCTGTTCAACCTCCAGGTTTCTATCCTCTTCAATCTCTCACTGCTCCAAGCTCCGATGCCATTGCTTCAAGACATTGCTGCTATGTTCTCTTGTTGCTCATCTTATTTAAAATGTCAATTTGTTTACTCCATTGTGAGTTTGTTCACCTTTTAGGTGTTTGTTTGATGTACATTCTCTTTTAATATACTTACTTACCTTACCAAAAAAAAAAAAAAACAGTTCTTTATTCTTTAGAACTGGGACTGAATCATTTCATCATAAAATCAAACGAAACCGTATGATTGGATATGATTCTAATGATCAGTCTTGTTTTGGGAATATATATAATATAATTGTTCAACAAAAGTGTGGGACAAATTAACGAATTCAAGATGCCACACTGAATTTTATTTACCCAAAAACAAAACACAAAGATGCACACTGAAATATTTAACAAATAGTAAAACATAGCTTTAAGCCTCTTCATGTTCAAATGGTTTCTTTGAGTTATTATAAATTCAAAATAAATACTTGTAAACATAAGTACATCCTATATATTATATGTTGTAATCTTACAGTATCAACTATTCATCAGGCAGCAAGTTCTGAATTTGACTCCAAGTCTCTTGATGCAGCAAATCTTATGAAATGAAACTTGAACACTGTGATCACTATAGCAACTACCAATGGACTTCCAGTCAAGATAGGGCATTAATAGAATATGCTCCAATATGTGTAAAACTGGATGGTACCATATCCTTATGATCTAACCTTATATAGAAGGATAAGCAATATTGCTTTCAGATCATTTTGTTGGAAAATCAATGTCTTTGTTTGACTGACTTTCGCTATTGCCTTGAGAAGGAAAAAGCTTAGAAGTAGTCATACTCAAATGGAAGGGTCTCATGGACTGGCTTATTGAGTAGAGAGGTGGTGCAAGAGAACTTGACAAGGGATTTTGTGAACTTGAGCTCAACATCTGGAAATGGTTGATTTGTTTTGAATCGAACTCCGCTGAAGCACTAACATGTGAAGGAAAATAAGATTGTGTTGTCCCAGGTGGACACACAAAAACTTGAGATCCAGATGGAAGAGACAATGTTGATGCCAATGGCAAAACATTAAGATTGTGGAGATCTTCGGTTCGAGGTACTGTAAATCCATGGCTTCCTAAATTAGATGAGGAGAAATTTGATGGATCCCAACGATAGAATGAATTATATGGCATGGAATGATTAGGCAGACCTGGTAATGAAGAATGATTAGGTCTTGGGAAAAGGTCATTAGATGAAACACATGAAGCATTACCTTCAAGAGCACCTTGTTTTTCCTCCTCATTTCTTCTATTCCAAATTTCTTTCTCATTAGCTGGTGTTTCAGTTGCAACCTCCTTAGACTTGTCCCTCAAAGTAGCATCTGAACTCCAAAAATTTGACTTGGGTAGTCCCAGTGGATCATCCCAGTTGATGCTGTTCATTTTAAGTCCTTCTTTGTTGGATTGTGAAGCACCAGGAGAGGTTATAAGCATTGATTGATGCATTTGGCTGAATTTTCCTGGTGGCATTTGGAGAGGAGGGAGTTCATCGATTTCATGCTTAGCGATGTTGAGCAACCAATCAATAACCTTGCTAGGCTGATTAAGCCCAAGCCTATCTTGAAGATCATACAGTTGAATGGCAGTGGGTACTGAAAGCCTTACACGCCTGTCTCTCAATCCTCTCACTGTGCAAACTTTGCTGTGCCTGTCTTTTCCACCAAAAGCGCGAGAGACGCGCACAATGCGTGGATCCTTCAACCTTGACCATGGTGTTGAGCTAGATGAAGCCTGTTTTAAGCTCTTCTCATTACTAGTACTTCCTTCCTGCTTTGTTGTAAAGTCTGATTCTCTTGAATTTGTAATCATCTTATGCCTCTCATTATTAATTGGTGCAAAACCAACTGATTGAACCAATTCAATTTCCTTGCTGGTACTAGCTAGCTTACTCAGAAAACTTTTCAATCCTGAAATTGGCTTACCAGCATAAAGTTTCTTCAGGTAGTTCCTTGTGACTTTCTGCTTCATGATGAATGGAAAAGGAAAATATAAAAGGAGAGAAATGATATAATTAATCAGAAAATTTCTGCCACAGAAAATCATAAATATTCTACTTGTCCAAAACAAATATCAGAAGGTTAGTCAGAAACCCTCCCCCCAATAATAAAGAAAAATAAGACTCTGCAACACAATATTGGACACCAAATGATGAGTTTCACATACACAAATAGAAAGAATTAAGATTCAAAAAATAAGATTACACAAATCATAAGATATATAGGAATTCAATAATTCAATCTATATATATATATATATATATATATATATATATATATAAGGTTGATTGCTTGATAACCTCAAAATAGCATCCCTGATTCTAAACTGTGTAACAATTTTGCCTTTGGAAAACTAGTGCAGTGAACAACAGAAAACTAATTACATATTTGATGCTAGTCAATGAAATAGTCCAGATTAACAAAGGAGTAGCAATTCTATCAACTTATCTTGATCTAGTTACATATAGCAAAAGATATATCATCTTATTGGCAATAAGAAAACTCTAGATAAAGCTATGCCATTTTCTAGGGTTAGGACATATATATAATCAGGAAAACTTACATGACTGAGGGCTTTATGCTTCTTGTAGTGTATCCTATTTTGGTCCTTGATTTAATGAGTTGAAAAGAGTGGCAACTGCTGTTGATTGTGCCTTGCTGAATTCGCTATATATTCGACTCTCTCAACTTGTATTTAGGTTTCAAGGGGGGAAATCCACTTTCCAGTACTGAGAATAAACTTATTGAAGAAATTCTGCAGATTGAGAAAGAGAAGATGCCGGAATTCAACCGACCATGCTCCATGGAAAAATTAAAGAGAAAGCAATGGTGAATACACGACCACGTGGCATGCATATCTAGGCATCTGTCAAATGTGTGTATATATATATATGTATCTATGCTAGGCCAAATCTTATCATTTTCTAGTCACGCCTGTTCAACTATCATTGTATTGATGAATTAGTTAGTTGTGCTAATCTTATTCTGCCAGTCACAGTGTATGTGATGTGTTAGTTTGTAGGAAACAAATGTTTTGGTAAGATAATAATGTTCAACACAAACAAACCAGCTACATAATTTCAGCTGGGGACCATTCTGCACATATTGAAAAGCTGCGCCTAATGCTTTATCGACAACTACAAAAAGGCATTGTGATTGAACTTCAATCACATGGGGGTAGACAATTGCATGCCTACAGTACCAAGGGAAGATGTTGTAATTGTTTTGATCAAAACCCTTCAAACAGGTTCAGCAGCTGAAGTTTGCAGTAATTCATTTGTCACCATAATTTTTTCTTGTTATGTCAAACTTTAACATATAAAAGAAACAATAACATGGCATATAGAACTAGCAAAACCTTGGTTAATTAGTAACCGACATCATTTCATTTGTGATATTTTTGTATGCTGCATGATTATTGAATAATTTGACAGGTCAAATATATTATATATATTTACTTAATTATATACATTTCGTCATGATATAAAACAGTAAGGGCATGTAGTTACACACTATATATATATATATGCAATTAATTGGAGGAGAAATTTAGAGATAACTATAGAGAAATTAATCTAGTGGGATATATATATATATATATATATAAGTCCATTCAAGGGCTGCAAAAGTTGTGGTGTATGCTCTAAGTGCATTGTCATATTGATGTGTATGTGACAGGTACTTGGGACATTGAAAGGCTACCTTATAGGTGAGGGACCAAGATATCTTCTTTAGAACACCCACTGAACAGAGAGAGAGAGAGGACCACACAATTTTCTTGCAGAGAGATTTGCATGGGGCAAGTTGAAGTGTTCAACCTAACAGCTGATCATACTCCTCCACAAAATCGAGATGCCATGTTCAGTCATGCATCAAAACATATGAAAAGAAAATATATATAGACGTGTGGAAGTTTCTTTCTCAACTTTGAAAATGATCTCAAATATATAATATATATATGTGTGTGTGTGTGTGTGTGTGTGTGTGGGCGCTTTTTCACCTTCTCTAATGATTAGGCCTTCTCCAATTGAGAAAAGGTTAATCTAGCTAACAAATCAATAACAATTGAAGTTAATTACTATTGGTATGTTGATCCCTCATTGCCCTAAAAACCAGCACCCATTTTGAGCATCAGAGAGATTGAGACAAGAAACCATCCTTGTCTATATCCTTGAAAATGGGACTTGTAGGTTTTGAAAAACCAACCTAGAGCTCGACTTCAAAACTAAATAATTAATTTTGGAGATTATGACTGAAACTATGGGAAAATTTTCCATTTACAGTCCTTGCAACATTTAAATATGTGTACATATATATATATATATATATATATATATACACAAGTAAGTAATTTCCTTGGAGTAAACTAGAAAAAAGTTACTATACAAGAACCCCAGAAAAACCTGCAACTTGTTTAAAGAAAGCAAAGAACTGGTACATTTAGTTCATCTACCTTTTTTATTGTTGTTTTTATTATACCTTTGTTCAAGAAAATGTTGTAGATGCAGACAAAATATATATCAGAGATATGCCTTGGAAGTACTTGGATATATGGGTAAAATTCTTGTTTTTCTTATCTCTTCATCTTGTGGGAGTTCTTGAAATCTAACTTTTCTCTGGAAACAAACAGTGGCGGGCATCTCAACAAGAAGAAAGTGAGGGCGCACAGCACAGGGTTCACTGACACTGATCTGATACACCACATACAGATCATTATTATAAAATTGCAAGAAAGAAAGGGTATATATATATATATAATAATTAGTTAGCTTGAATTATTATTGTTATTATTATTTCTAAATTAATGGTGTTAGATTGGGGACCAGAAATTCCTGACACGAGTCTTTGGTCAGACCACGCACGTTTAGTCGCCAGTCATTCTTTGAATAGTATAGCCGCACTTCTCCACCGACCCATGCAGTAGTATATTTGCCTACAATATCAAAATATATATGCATGCCTAACTTTATCATGTGGTTGTAGTTTGCTTTCCTGAGCTAACCCGAAAGCTCTACCTGATGTAGGCTGCAACCTTGAGACTTGGTTGGATACAATATCATAAATTAGGTTGAATGGAGCAAACAAAATTCTGACATTTTCCGCTGTAGTCAATTTAAACCAAAAAATAAAATGTGACATTTTTGGACGGTGAACCAACCAAACAAGTCTTGGAACCAAAACTGTGACATTTTAGGACCGTGAACCAAAACTTGAGTTTTTTCAAAAGAAAATAAATAAATAATGTTTAAAAACTTGTTTGTTTGAAGTTTTTTTTAAAAGTGTTAAGTCCGTTTGGTTAGACAGAATTATAGTAAAAAGTGAAAGTATAAGAAAAGTGAAAGAATTTTTTTCAAAAAAGTTGTGGAAAAAATCTTATGTTGTTAAAGTGAACATAAAAGGATTATACTTATCAAAATTACCCTTATGATTTCAAATACTAGAAAAATATAATACCCCGCTCCAACATATGGTATGATATTGTCCGCTTTGGGCCATAGCCCGCACGATTTTGCTATTGGGTTTACCCCAAAAGGCCTCATACCATTTGAAGAGAACATACTACATATAAGCACATCCCCTTTTTCACACCCAGGCGATGTGGGATTGTGCACCCTGTACCCTGTCAGTGTGGTAGCTCAGCCCAGTGTTTGTCTTCGCACCCGCCCACTCACACCCGTCCACAAGGGTTACTACAAAAAATAAAGGAATTTGTTTTTGATCAATCCTCTTCATACCTCCATTGTTTATATTCATTTAAAAATAATTTATATTTGAAAAAAAGGCTTCATAATATATATATATATATATTATGCACAACAAGTAGAAGGAATTTTATATATCGAGAAAAAAAATACCAAAATACACATCAATGCATTAATACATCTTAGAAACAATTAAATTAATAATAAAATATTAAATAACAACTTTCATGAGAAACTGAAATTTCTCTGTGTTATACGGGAAACATTTTGAGGAAAAACAGAAGGTTATGAGAATCCAAACTATTAACTAATTTTTTTAAAAAAAATCTGTTTAACTCTATCCAAACTCTTAACAAGTTTACAAATGTTTTGATTTTTTCAAAGAAAACTACTTGGTTCAGTTTTTAAAACAATTTTCTGTTTTCTGAAAGTAAAAAAAACTGTTCAAAATTTAGTTTAGTTGCCAGTTTCTGAATTTTTTTCTTCTGAAAACTTAGTTATATATATATATATTCAGAAAACCATCTTTTATAATTGTCTTAAAATAGTTTTCTATTTTATGATTTCTTGGAATTATTTTTAGAAAACTAAAAGCAAGTTGGTTGCAATTTCTAATAACTGTTTTAAGATAATCAGGACTAAGTCACTCTGAATTTGTGATTTTTTAAATGGAATATTAATTTGTTTGAACGCATTATTTTTTGCTTTGAAAAGAAAGAAGATACCATTAGACCATAGACTTTAATTGTCCAATTTGTTGAAAATTCATTTTTAAACGGTTCTCACATAGTTTATTCAATTGACATGTTCAACTTTAAATGTTCATTGAAGAATTGATTTATCAATTAACGAGGTTTGAGGTGTTAAATTATAATCATGCTTGCCTTATTTTATATGTTAACAATTAAGGACTCAAATTCGTATAGTATAGTTCATTTATGAGTGACAACTCAAAGAGGGATATAAAACTTAATTGATTACATTTAATTGGGAAAAAAAAACTGAAAAGAAAGAAAAAAAAAATCTTTGGTGAGTGCAGCATAGAAGTGTCTAAAAATTGAGAAAATGGAAAGATATAAGCTCTTCCAAATTGTATAAATGAATATTTTTAGTATGAATTGCATTTATTATAATCTAAGTATGAATTGCATTTATTATAATGTATTGCTCATCTAATCATAACAATAAGGTCACGGTACAACTTTTAATGGATTTAGACGTGGGTTTAAGAGAAAAAATAATTGAATAATTGTCTTTCGAGAGGCCAAATAAGAAAATCAAAATCAATGAGACTACTTCAAATTCAAGAGCTTTTTCATAGATCTTTTCTTATTCCATTACAATTTTATAAATAATTTCTCTGTTTCCACAAGCATTACTAGCTAGCCAATGTCATTTTCTTGTCTCAAATTCATGTGGTTGAGGCAGCATTAAAGGGAAGTAATGGTTAAGGACATTTTCCTATTTTACAAAAGGCAGGAAATAGATTTCAGAGTTAATAATCACAAATTACAATCAAAGCTGTTAATCATCAAAGGCTATATAGTTTAGTGGTATTTTTTCACCTTTCAAAGTAGAAGGTCGAGGGTTCAAGTTCTATGTAAGTGTGTGAATTAATTCACATAATTCTTCTAAAAGGGGTATCCCTCTTGCACTCTCACTAGGGGTGCAACTTGGGTTGGGCAACCCGAATCCAACCCGAGCCCAGCCCAATTTTTTACGGGCTTGGACAACCATTTTTATAATTAGGGTTGAACTTGGGTTGAAAAACTTCAACCCGAACTTAATTAGGATTGGACTGGAGTTGAGATGCCAACAACTCGAGCCCCGAATTGTAATATTATTTTTATACATATTTTTTATTTTAAATATATTACATATAATATTCAAATTATGATAACCTTTTTTTCTTTTCAACTTCCTTTATTTAAATCTTAATTTATTGTATGTTAACACTTTGGATAATTAATTTCCTAAAAATATGTTTGTAATTTTTTAGAAATTTGCATTAAGTTTTTAATTTTTTGTGTGTTTAGGAGTAATCTAATGTAAAACTTATCAAGGTTACTTTAAATTTTCAACATGGAGATTGATGATATAGATAACCCGAATTAATCCAACTTTCTAATCCGAAATATCAACCCAAGTTGCAAACCCGAGTTTAAAAATTTAAGGATGGGTTGGGCTAGGATTGAAAGTAGGGTTAGAGTTGAACATTTTATTTGTAAGATTAAGCCCAAATTGTACCTCTAATTTGCTCAACCTGCCCGAGTTGCAGCCCTAACTCTCGCTCTACGCTACGTTGCAAGAAGAAATTGAATTTTTTTTACCGCTCTCGTTCTCTCTTCCGCTTTATGTGACTTACAATGAGCGTATTTCTTGCCAACAAAAAAAACGGAGCTGCTAAATTCAAAACATAACTAGGAATAGAAGTTTTGGAAGACCTTAAGCACCCTGTTCTTCATATATAGCTGCTTGTTGACACAAAATATGGGGAACCTGGATGCCCTTCTTATTCACCCACTGAAAGGAAAAATGTGTCTTCTGCTGCAACAATTAAGAATTGGTTATCTTAGCAAATAAATCTCATGAATAGCTCCCAACAATCACCCCACACTAAGGAATAGATATTGGGGCATCTCAACTCTTAGTGCTCTACACACGTCGTGAGTCTCATCTCACGTGTAGGGCATTAATGGTCCAGATACGTCTGGCATACGGTGCGTCAGATGTAACATGTAGTTACTCCTAACTAAGAGTATTAGTTAATCCCCATTCAGTAGCCCATTTTAAGGGCTTGTTTGGCTGCCAAAGTTTCAGCTACTAGAGCTGAACTCACATGGGGTAAAGAACAGAATGCAGCCTTCCCAGTTCCCCAAGACATCTTCCTTAAATTGGAATTTAGAAGTAAGAAAGACACTGAGAGAATATTTATAATCTTAATTTTCTAGTATTTAATATTATTTCTGGACAATGTGGCCTATCATAGAAGCTCCAAGATATTATAAAGTACAAATCTCCTATATATGAATCACCTTATTCACTATAATAACCTATGAAATTTTAATTATTATATTTTGATTTCTAAAACTCTAAAGAAAGAGTACAATAATATGAACCAAAAGTTGTCAAGAAATGTTGAATATTTATCTTTCATTGATACTCCCCACTAATTGGAAGAGCTTGAGTCTCAAAGAATCAGAAATTCATTGGGATCTGTTCTTTCTCTGACTCTCTCTCTCTCTCTCTCTCCACAGCTTTGTGCAAGTAAAAGCTGTCACAAGGAAGATATATATATATATATATATATATATAGAGAGAGAGAGAGAGAGAGAGAGAGAGAGAGAGAGAGAAACAAGGATCGGTGCTTAGTTTAGTATACGTTGTTTCAATATTTGTTTTCAAGTTTGATGGCTGAGGGGATGAGCAGTTCACTTCCACTGACATGTATTTGCATTATTCACTGGCCGGACTCGATCGCATTTATTTATCATTGCTTTAATTGACACACCCTTTTACCTTTTTCTTTATTTCTAGCTAGATAGGGTTTCTGTGTCCTTTTCATGGCTAACAAACGAAATAACTATACAACAGAAGAGACATTAATACAATAAAGATAAGAACCTCTTAGCTAGATATACTTCTGAATTAGGGTTTTGTTCAAATAATTTTTTTTATAAAAAAAATGGAATCCATATATGATTCCTTCCATCATGTATACAAGTATTTTGTTCCATTTGGATAGCTACTGTAATCATATCCAGCACATAATCTCTCTCTCTCTATAGATATCTATATATATACACATATATATTTACTCTCTCTCTCTCTCTCTGTCATGAAATTGGTCATGATGATGGCATAGATGCTAATAATGATGTGAGTGATGGTGATATATAGTAAGCTTCAAGATAGCAATCAATTTAATCTTAATTCTAAAGCATGTACGTTTCTATTTACAGTAATTACAGTCTATCAAGCAGTTTCATAATTCATCCACCAGTAACAAAATTACTTATTTTGGCACAGACATACTCTTAGAGCAAAGTGCTGGACATCTGCAAAACTATGAAAGGAATTGGAAATGTGAAAGACTTGACACACCATGAATTCGCATGCGCAGCTGTGAAAAAGATCGTAACAAAAGGCCGCGCGCGTGCAGCTGGCAAGTGCATGTGCTCTAAAGTAAAGGGATCGTGAGATGCAAAGCTCTGTTTGTGTTTGTGTGTGTTTTTTATTCACTATAGTAAGGAATATTGTGTTCCATAGACTTTGTATTTCTTTAGATTAAACACGGCTAGGATTATAAACTGGAAAGTATTATTTATAAGTTCCCACACGGATCATTAAAGTAGACCCTCTAACGCTTATTCGCGATCTAGGTAGCAATCCATTATATAATTCTTCTCAAAGTCATTGATAGAATGTATATATAAGAAAATAGAATTCTGCATTCACTTTACATAATAAAATGTCAAAATAACATGATATTATAACTATTGTTTATAATAATTCTCTTCGAGACTTCATATTAATATATCTAAGAGAGTGAATGAAGGAAATAAATAAAACTTCCAGTTGCAGAGTAACAGAGAAAATAGAGAGAGACCGAAATATTTAGTAACTAAGTGGGTACATCACTTGGGTCTTAATAGGTCGTCCCAGTTTTAAACCCAAAAAAATTATATTTACTACATATATAAAAAAGAAAATTATAAAATTAAGTGAATACTAATGTACTTACCGGTGCATCTGTAGCTACGCTCTGATAGTAACCAAATTCTCTAATAGAGAAATAATAATTATCGGATATCAGACGCCATCTTTATCTAAGATTTAAACTCATCATCTTACCTGCTAGATGTTGGTTACGCTTATCTATACAAACTGTTTGGATTACTCGTCGTCTTTTTATCTTCCCAACTGTTGAATTTATCTTCATCAGCTATCATTTGGTTTAATTTGATATTCACTCCTGAGCAAGGCTTTTTTTGAATCAGCATGTTATGTGGCATCAACAATATGCAATATAAATTTACCCAAAAAACAATATGAAATATAAAAGTAACTCTCTCTATTTTTGTGTACTGTGTGTACATATTGAAAATAGAAACTTTGGAACAGTACATCCAGAAAACGAAAAGTGGCAGCAAATTCCATGTGACCTGTGGGAGGACATAGATGGTACTAGCTAGTTAGATTTGCCTGAAATCAGAAGTCTTTTCTCTTCCGTTATTGATTTGTGCCCTTCAGGAATGTGATCAATCCCATCCATCATTGTCGATTCCATCATCATCAAGGTGCACTAGCATTGTCTATAGATCATTGGGTGAGGAACATCCTTTGAATTCTCACCAATGTATATATAATTCACCTAACAAGTCTCAAATGCACATCTTTATATATATATATATATATATATATATATATATATATATATATATCAGTCATTATTCAAATATAACTATATAAGTTATGGATAATTGAGTGATCTGGTATCAACCAAGGCCATGTAACTTGGTTGCACACAGTTTGAGCAATTCGAAAACAACATGGAAATGTTTACTGTATGACATTTGGCCTCATTGGTTGCTCACCTCTCTATATAAATTACTCTACTGATTTGGTTTATGGAATAAAATTTATTTCTTGCTTTGAGAGGAAAAAAAGAAAATTCCTCAAATTTCATTTATTATAAATGCTTTTTTTAGGGGAAAAAAGGCACAAATTTACTATAAATAAATAAATAAGGACGCTGTATCTTTGGTTGTACTTGAGATTTAGACTTATTAACAAAATTTCTTGCTTTGAGAGGACAAAAAGAAATTTTCTCAAATTTCATTTATTATAAATGCTTTTTTTAGGGGGGAAAAAGTTACAAATTTACTAAAAATAAATAAATAAATAAGGCCGTTGTATCTTTGGTTGTACTTGAGATTTAGACTTAATAACAAAATTTTCTTCAATTCTACTAATTTCCATTTCAAGACTTCAATTTTTTTGGATAAATCTTGCCAGTGCCCAGTAGACACTCATGCCTATATCCCATTGAGGCCCGATAACTAAACCCAAGAGTTTCACTCTCTTGGACCGTTGAGGTCCATTTGTTTATAGTGAATTGCATCCACCCGGAGCTAAGGCCCAAGTACTTAATTTTCAGACCGCCAAAGCCATAAACTAGGAAGCATGACACTTTTCTTGAGTGTGTCATGGCTGGAAATTCAAATATACGGTCCGGACATCTATTGGACATGGCTAAAAGTATTCTTAAATTTGAATATTTTATTTTTTGATTGAAAACATTTGAAACACTTTCAAGACAGGATTGGGGTGGCTTTATAATTATTTTTCTTAAAATAATGGAATTTAATAAAATTTAAAATATAGTATGTGTTAATTAGAAAAATAATATAAAATTTTAGAAAATAGAAACAACAAACATATAACCCTAAGCTCCAAATTACTGATTTCATTCATATATATATATATATAATGAGTAAACATTACTATTTTATATATAATAATATATTATAATTTTTTAATTTATTCCTAAAGTATTCCTGTCTTGTTTTTTTTAGATTTGTCAAGTGGTTTAGCATGACATTTTTCAAGGGAGATGCTGAATTAGGAGATTTATTTTCGACACTATCTATCAAATGGAAAATGATTCTCTTCAGTCAAATCTCTCTCCTGAACTTTGCAAACCTCAATCATGTGATTCGAATTTAACCACATCTATCATTTTGTTAAATTTAAATTTAAAATTTTTATTACAACTGAATTAATAAGTGTTAAAATTGAATAAGATATATATATATATATGACTTCATTGAAAAATATCACCAATAGTTTTAATGGGCCGACCTAATCACACGATGACGGAGAACTGAAAGGGAAATCTATTCCTTTCATATGATTTGAAAGCATGGAATTGGAAGCTCTGATTAATGCACTTGAACTACAATGTTGAATTCAACAACAAACATTTGACAAGATGGTAATCATGCAAATGCAACCAAATGAGCTTCAGAATTTAACTTAAAAAAAACATGGTGGAAACAAATTGTAGCCAACAGTTGCGCGCTAAGTACGTAACGTGGGAGATTAAATCTAATCCTTATCCAGAGTGAGGACTTAGTCATTGTTTCTAGTTTAGTTTTTCGTGTAACAGATTCGGACTGTATTGAGCGTACTGTAATGAATTAGACATCGCAGCTATGATTTTTTTTAACTTTTCATATATACTGATACACAAATTCTTATTACATAATATAATAAAAATGGTTTTTTTGTTAAATTTTTTAAGATGATTTAATACAAATAATGACTTAATTTGAAATTTTGGTAAAGGCTTAATAATTTAGACTTATTACTAAATAATGAGCAATAATAGACATTAACATGAAATAAATAAAAAATTATGACATATATAAACACATTAATACTGATGAAGTAAAAAATTCACCTTGGACTAGTCAATCGCCAACCTGTAAAATGACAAAACAAAAGTAATCGGAAGGACACTGGCGCGATGCCAACCGATTGCGCTTCGACGATCAAGTCAGATATTGGAAAGGTTTTTTTTAAAGCTATAAAGGCACTCAGAGAGTATTAATTGCATACCTTGGAACATGGACCGTATCTATATTTATAGCAGTCAAACGGGAACATGTCCTAGTGGGAGACTGACTCCTCAGATCTCCAAACTTATCGGAAGATAGAAAAGTCCTAGTCAAAGCATACCTCTTGTCCACGTCACCTTAATCTCAACTTCTACATCATACGTTTCACAATTGGAGCTAAATGCTCTATCAGATGCCCTATGTTCATAAGGGTCGCTAGTCGATTCTTAGGAACACCTTGGCTGGCCCGTTGGGCTGTAAAAAATGGACCTGGACCTAAGTAATTCTGCTGGGTCTCTGTCCTGGCCCGTGGGTTTAGTTGCTACAAACTCCTTTTTTTTTTCTTTTTTTTTCGGAGCTGGCCGCCCTTGACGGTGACCTTTGCCGCCCTTGAAGGGTGGCTCCAACTTTAGTTATGCGACCATTTGAATCTGAACATTGCTTTATAACCGTTTGTTTTCTAGTCGTTGGCCACACCTCTATATAAACCCCCTTACTCTTTTCTTTTTCATTCACTCGGCGCATTTCTTCTCTATTCATTTTACATTTATCTTCCCTCTTCACTTTCCTTCTCTACTGGCCTTGGTATTTTATCCGACTTAACTCTAAGAAGTCAAGCCTAATTTGTTGATTTTCCATGGCAGACTATCTCAAGTGCCAAAATATTGCTTCTTCGATGACCGCCCAAGATGTGGAGGAGCTGTCCATTCGTTTCTCGTTTCCTAATAGAGTTAATCTGAGCCCCTTCCCCAGCGGACAGGATTTACTCCATTTAACCAGAGGAAACATTTTTTTATGAGGGCGCTTTCACCTATAGTCTCCGGTTCTTCTTTCCGGTGTTCGTGCAGGAACTTCTTCATACGGCAGACCTATGCCCTTCTCAACTTACGCCAATTCTTGGCGTATTATAATGGCTTCTCTTGTTTTGTGGAAGTCTTGTGAGCTCGATCCCCATTGTGGGTAGGCAGGTTTCTTTCTCGTTATGGGTTTTTCAGAACTAGCGATTGGCGTCATGTCCACACCCGATCAGGTGAAAACCATCCGACCAAAGGATTGATTGTTGTTGATCACAACAATCTCCTTAAGTCATAGAAACCCTGCTTTTTTTTCGTTTCTGGATGTTGGGAGGCTACCCCCTACGCATTCCCCATCCATGGACTCCTAGGGATGCTTCTGGGAAGCTTGTTTTCTCTTTCTCTTTCCTTTTCTTTTTCCTTCCTCTTCTTTTATACGTAACCGCTTTTATAACTTGGAAGGGCGTATCGCATATTGGTGATGCAAAAGAAGAGAGGTTGGAGATAGCTAGCAACGCCCATGTGAGGGATGCCCTTGTTCTAACACTTGATGAAGGTTTGCTTATATTGGGTTATTTTCCCCGCATCGACATTGTCAAAAAGGGTATGTCATTTCTTTATTCATGCACATTTTTCCTCTTTAAAAGGTTATGCCCATGCATCTTATTACTCAAACATGCATGGGGCTCGCAAAGGCGATTGCGAAAGTCCTTTCTCAAGGGTAAATGTGTCGTATCTTCTTCTTTTCCTTCTGCACAAAAAAGGCCAAGAACGTTTGTGGTTACCAAAGCTGGGGACCTATCGTCTCCTCCCTCGGTTGGGAACCTTCCCCCGCACCGCTGTTGTCACCCATGGGAGCATTCTGGACCCGGGCTCCTTCAGGGTGCCGTAGACTCAGTTATTCAGTGGCAATGCTCCGGGTTCTTTTGGAGTACCTACGACCCAGCTTTTTAGGAGTGGAGGCTCCCAGGCGTCTTTCTCGTCTGATGGCAGCGGTGGGTCGATGCTAAATGACCCAGTTTTTACCGTTCGTCGAACCACTGAGTATGTAATTCCAAGTGATCTTGAATAGGTGGATAAGCTCGTAGTCTGTGCTTCCATTAGACACCTCCTTGCCAGTATGGCCAAGGTTCGAATCTTTTCTTACTTTGTTTTATCAATCTCATATTCTATGTGCTTATGCATATTTTAATGTTGTTCAACAATGCGTGACATTTGCCTACTTCATTTCTAACCACTATATATGGACGGTGAATAAACTTGAGAAGCAAGAGGCTTCCTTTGCTGCTGAGCGCGTTTCTTTCAATACTCAGCGTTTCGCACTAAACTCGAAGATAGAGTCTCTTCGCGCCTCTCATGCCTCTCAAGCTGGGGAGATTGACATTCTCAATTCACAGATTCGCCATGACCAGGAGGATATGGTGTGTTAGAATGCCGACTTACTGGGGCTCAAAGCAGCGGCTGTCGAAAAATTTAAAAACACGTCCGATTTTGACAAAATGTGTGACGAGTCCTATATTAAGGCTTTCAAGTATTTCTGCACTATGGCTCAAGGCGAGTGGCCGGAGACGAATTTCTCTCATTTCCAGCTGAAAGGGGATGACGACGAGGAGTCTAATTCTTGACGCCCCTTTTTTCTTTTTTGATTGTAGTAATTTCCTTTCGTAACATACTGCTTACGATTTCGTAACCCTTTTCTTATTTAATAAAGAGTTATTTGCTTTCTTACTGAGATTTTCTTTGCTTCTTGAGTATAGATCTTTTCAGCATAATCGTGTAATCAGAATTTTGTTATCGGGTAACATTCTCTTAGGCGGGTTAAAGACTCCTTTCGGAGACGTCCCTCTGTGGGGTTCTTTAACAGCTCTTTTGAATTGAATCCATTTTGCCTCTTGAATGGTCCTCCTTAGAGGTGTGCCCCTATGGGGTGATTTTTATAATGTTCTCAGAATTAATTTATCCCGCCTTTTTCATTAAATGCCCTCTTTAGAGGTGTGCCCCTATAGGGTCGTTTATACAATATTCTCAGAATTAATTCATCCCGTCTTTTTTATTAAAGGCCCTCTTTAGATGTGTGCCCTCATAGGGTCGTTTATGGGCAATTTTTTTTAGTTTCTAATTATGGCAATGCATTTTGAAATAAAACGCTTTTATTGATATTCGAATAATAATAGAATTTACTCAAGAAGAAGAAGAAATAAAAAACTGGAGCCTTTTTCTAAGGCTTGATAACAAAGCCAAGCTCTAAATGGAACTGCCAAAAATAAATGCAAGCTTAAAGGAAAAAAATAAAAAAATTTACTAATACCTCCTCAAATGTTCAGCATTCCAAGGATGAGCCAACTGTCTTCCTTCTAGGGTTTCCAACTAGTATGTGCCCCGTCATTGAGTTTGGACCACTCTATAAGGGCCCTCCCAGTTAGGAACCAACTTTCCTGTGTTTGGAGGTCTGGTAGCCTGAGTGACCTCACGAAGGACTAAGTCTTCAGGCTGAAAACCCATCTGCTTGACCGGAGCGTTGTAGTACCAGAACATAGCCTACTGATATACCGCTACCCGTACTCGCACATGTTCTCTTTTTTTCTTCAATGAAATCTATGCTAGCCCTCAATTCACTTTCATTGTGACTGGGATCATAGTGCTTAGTTCGATGACTTGTTACCTGTCCTATTTCAATTGGGAGGACCGCTTCGCTTCCGAATGCCAAAAAGTAAGGTGTTTCCCCTGTGGGGACTTTGGCAGTGGTCTTGTAAGCCCATAGGACGTTTGACAGTAGTTCTGGCCATACGCATTTGGATTTTTCCAAGTGTGTTTTGATCATCTTGAGTATAGTCCTATTAGCCACTTCGAAGTAGTTAATTACCACAATTGCAAACTTTGTCTGTCCCTTTCCTATAGGTAAAGGACCGATCAAGTCCATTCCTTACTGGGCGAAGGGCCATCGGGCAACTATTGGAGTCAATTCCTCCTGGGGATACTTCGGGACGTTGGCAAAGTGTTGGCACTTTCATATTTTTTGACAAAGTCTAGTGCATCTTGCTGCATAGTGGGCCAATAGTATCCCTGCTTGATGGCCTTATGAGCCAAGGACTTACCCCCTGCATGATTACCGCACTCCCCTCCATGGATTCTTTCATGATATGTTGAGCCTCTTCTGTCGACACACATCGTAGGTACGGCAAGTAAACTCCTCTCTTTATAGAGGATTACGTCGATCAAGGTATATCTGGACGCCTTGATCCTTATTATGCATGCCTTTGCCTTGTCTAGTGGTAATTTGTCATCCTTAATGTACTTGATAATCAGATCTGCCCATTCCATACCTTACGTGACTTGGTTCACCCTACAAAACATTTCTTTTGTTATACTCGGGTTGTCCATACATTCCACAAGCACTGCCCCATCAGTGGCTTCCTGCGCTGTCGCCAATCAAGTAAGAACATCGGTATTAGAATTCTCACTGTGCCCCACCCACATGATGAAAAACTTTTGAAAGCGAGTGACCAACTCTTGCACTTTTTACAAGTAAGACTTCGTTTTTTCTCCCTTTACTTCATATTTTGCGTGGAGTTGCCAAGTAACCAGTTGGGAGTCAGTGTAGGCTTTTAATTGTTGTACTTTAAGGACTCTCGCTACCTTCTTCTGCAATCAAGGGTTCATACTCAGCCTCATTATTTGTTGTCCTGAACCCGAACTGCAAGGCATATTTGAACATTTCCCCCTCTAGGGATATGATCAGTATCCTTGCGCCACTGGCCTGCACATTCGATGATCCATCCACAAATAATTTCCCTGTGCAGTCTGGGTCCATTAGGTCCTATTCGTTTTGTTAGACTGGGTTCTTTTACTTTTCCTGTCGAACTTGCCCCTCTTTTGGGGGATAAGTGAATTCAGCTATAAAGTCCACCAGTATTTGGCCCTTTATCGTCCTCGACTTGTACCAGATGTCAAATTCCCCCAGCTCCATGGACCATTTCACAAGCCATCCAGAGGTTTTGGGCTCGAGGAGGACTTGCCGGAGTGGTTGATCAATAAATACCACTATTGTATGTGCTTGGAAGTATGGCTTCAATTTCTTGGCTGACATGACCAGGGCAAATGCTAGCTTCTCTATTGAGGGATATCTTTTTTTCGATCCTCGAAGCACTCTGCTAGCGTAGTAAACTGGCCTTTGCACTCATTTCTCTTCCAGCACTAATGCAGAGTTGACTACTGCGGGAGAGACAGCCAATTATAAGTTCAATTCCTCCCTTGCTTTGGCGCAAGATAGAAGCGAGGGTAAACTGAGATACTGCTTTAGCTCAATCAAGGCTTGTTAGTACTCTGGTGTCCACTCAAAGGCCTACTTGAGGACCTAGAAAAAAGGGAGACACTTATTTGCGGCGCGGGTGATTAATCTGCTTAATACTGCCACCTTTTTTGTCAACTTTTAGACTTCTTTAACAGTTTTGGCTGATTTTGTATCCAGGATAGCTTGTACCTTCTAGGGGTTAGCTTCAATTCCCTTTTTACTGACTTAGTAGCACAAGAACTTTCAGGATGAAACTCCAAAAGTGCACTTTCTAGGGTTGAGCTTCGTTCTGTACCTTTAAAGGATATCAAAGGCTTCCTGTAAATTATCCAAATGGTTTGTGGCTCTCTGGCTTTTGACGAGCATGTCATTGACGTACACTTCCATGTTTCTGTCAATTTGTTCTTTAAACATCCTATTCACTAGCCTTTGATAGGTTGCGCCAACATTCTTTAAGTCGAATGGTATCACTGTGTAGCTGTACAACTCCCTTCCTGTTATGAAAGACATTTTTTCTTGCTCTGATGGCAACATTAGAATTTGATTATATCCTGAATAGGTATCCACGAAACTGAGCCGCTCACACCTGACCGTTCTTTCCACTAACATATCAATCCTTGGAAGGGAGAAATTGTCATTTGGACGTGTTTATTCAGATCGATAAAATCCACGCATCTGCGCCACTTGCCGTTGGACTTTTTTATTAGGATCACATTTGCTAACCAGTCTAGGTAGTAGGTTTCCTGCACGAATTTGGCCTTCAATAGTTTATCTACCTCATCAAAGATTGTAAAATTTCTTTCTGTGGCAAAGGTTCTCCTCTTCTGTCTAACAAACTTTGCGGCTGGGTCGACATTCAATTGGTGCATGGCAATGAAAGGATCAATTCTGGGCATGTCCTCGTGGGACCAAACAAATACATCCCTGTTCATTCTGAGGAATTGAGCAAACTCTTTCCGAGTGGTGGGTGAGAGTGATGACCCTAGGCTCATCTTTTTTCCTGCATCTTGTTTATATAGGTTAACCTCAACTAGCGCTTCCAATGGTTTCGCATGGCAGACTTCTTCTTTCTCCTCCATCACTAGGCTCTCTATACTCAAGGTTTCTAGTACCTTCTTTTTTTCAGGGAAGTAACATAACACTCTCGGGCGGTGGCCTAATCTCCTCTAAGCTCCCCAACGCCACAGTCAATAGGTAATCGAACGAGAAGATGATAAGTGGAGGTCACCGCTCTCATGCCGTTTTACGTGGCCCTTCCTAGGCTGACATTATATATAGTTAGGTAGTCAACAACGAATAAGGTCACCATCTTTGTGACTTGTTTGGGACTTGTACCAGCAATGACTAGTAGGTCAACAGTGCCGAGTGGGAGAAGTTTCTCTCTAGAGAACCCAACAAGTGGAGATTTGGTAGGCTTGAGTCTCTCCCTTCCAATCTTCATCTGGTCAAAGGATCCTACAAACAAGATATCCACAGAACTGCCATTGTCAATCAGTACTCGCCTCATTGTGAAATTGGCAATAATCAGCGTGATCACAAGGGCATCATTATACGGTTGCTGAACTTCCCTTGCATCAGCCTTGGAGAATGCGATAATTTGATCATCTAGTCGAGGGCACTTGGTGGGTGATTAACTCATTTCGCTTATCTTAGAAAAAAATTCTGACTTTCCTCGCATGAGCTTTGCGAGTAGTATTGGATTCTCTGCTGCCTCTAAGTACCCCGGAGATAACTCTGATTTCCCCCAATGAAGGATTTCTTCAAGTGTTATCTTCCTTATCGTCCTGTGGGTGGTTCTGTGCTCTCATTTCCTCGCTGGCCACAAATCTTCGCAGTTGGCCCCTACCAATCAGACTTTTAATTTGTGTTTTCAAGTCTATGCACTCATTTGTATCGTGCACATGGTCGTGATGGAACCTGCAATACTTGTCGCGGGACCTTTTGGAGGGATCGATCCTTAGTTTTGGAGGTTATGCTACGGCCGAGTCATCTTGGATGTAGAGGAGGATTTGGCTTATTGATGTTTTCAAAGGGGTAAAAGTGTTGAACCCTCGATCACGACGCGACGCGTTATGGCTGTGCTCTCGTGATGTC
The DNA here is from genome assembly GCA_026545225.1 of Cornus controversa. Classification (NCBI taxonomy): domain Eukaryota; kingdom Viridiplantae; phylum Streptophyta; class Magnoliopsida; order Cornales; family Cornaceae; genus Cornus; species Cornus controversa. The sequence goes on from CM048845.1 coordinate 123,534,497, forward strand.
CTGCCATACTTGGGATCCCTCTCCTCTTTGGTGGACTATCCACCCCTTTTCTTATCCTTTTTTTGTCACCATCTCTTTTTTCCCTCCTCGTATCAAGGGCATCCTCCGAGTTCATGTATTTTTGGGCCTTCATGAGCAACTCAGACATGCTTTCTGGGGGGGGGTACTTGGAAATTGAGTACAAGAATTTTGAAGGCATTAAGCCCCCATGAATGTGATAACTGCCACAACGTCATCTAGAGCATCGACTTGCAATATCTCCCTGTTAAACTAGTTAATGTAGTCTCACAATGACTCCCCCTTAGTCTGTTTTACATTCAGGAGATAGGTAGCAGGCTTTCTGTGCCTTCGGGCGACAATAAAGTTGCCTACGAACAATTGGCTCAGTTTTTTGAAGGTGCATATAAACACAAACTTCAGTACTTCTTGAAGGTGCATCAAAGCCTTGTAGGTCTCTAGATGATCTAACGGGTCCTTCATCAAAGCTTTCAAAGGTGGGCATCTTGAATTTGTTCAGAAAATGACAGTTTATTACCCCAACGGAGAAAGGGAGGTTGGTTTGCTGAACCAGATCTTCCACTGTAGCGGGGCCTTTGCTATGCTCTCTACCTTGGCTCTTAGGTCCTGCATCTCCATATCATAGTAGGCAGCTTCTCCTGGATGCCCTGGGTCCTAAACTCTGAATTCCCCCTAGGTTCAGGGTCTCTTTGGGAGGGCTAGGTGAACGGGATTGATCCCTTCTCGATCACTTCTGACTCAGCTCTGGGTCGCGTCATCTACTGGAACTCTACTGCCTCGCGTTGCCTCATCTCCTTCTAGGTCAATTGGCCTGATGTGACTCAGTGACGGTACTGGCGCTATAGGAGGAAGGCACTGCAGGATTGTCATATTTTGCTAGATTAACTGGACAAAACTTTTATTTAAGTTCTGAACCCGATATTCCAACGCTACGACACACTCTTGGTTATTCGGGACTTCGGGGTGTGCTTTAGGAAAATCTCCTTGACTAAGGGGCTGCATGTTTCTTTATTCTGTTATCGACAAATTGTGACCAGGTAGGTCTGGGTAGGCAGGTGGATCCTACTCGGTAGAAGGGTCCTGTCTGACAGGAGCAGGGCCGACAGGAGGGTTCTGCGCGGCTGGAGCATTGTGTCCGATAGGAGGGTCCTGTGCGATAGTCTCTAGTCCAGATTGTAAGTGCATCATGCTTCATATGTACTTTGGGTAGAACAGTCAAGTTTATGACAAAATTTCCACAAATGGCGTCAACTGATGAAGCAAAAATCCACCTTGGACTAGTCAAACGCTAACTTATAAAAGGACAAAACAAAAGTAATCAGAAGGACACCGGCGCAATACCGGCTAACTGTGCTTCGACGATTAAGTTAGATATTAGAAAGATTTTTTTTAAAGTTATAAAGACACTCAGAGAGTATTAATTGCGTACCTTGGAATATGGACCGTCTCTATATTTATAGCAGTCAAACGAAAACTTGTCCTAATAGGAGACTGACTCCTCAAATCTTCAAACTTATCGAGAGATAAAAAAAGTCCTGATCAAAACGTAGATCTTATCCACGTCACATTAATCTCAACTTTCACATCATACGTTTCACAATTTGAGCTAATTATTCTATGAAATACATTACATACAACATCATAGTATCAAATGAAGAGATTTAAAACAATACTTGGAGTGACATGGAATAAATAAATTAAAATATATGAAATTTCACTAATTAAATCTTTGTTGGGTAGTAGTATTTGATTCAAGATCTAAGGTTAGATCTCGTTGATTTTGATGTTTGAGGCTCAAATTAAGTTTGCGACTTTTAGAGATAGAATGTTGAGAGATTGAGAAAAAAAAAAGAGTGAGGAAATGGTCTAAAATGAGCTGAGTCTTCATTTTTTTTATCAACAGTCGACTCATCCCGAGTTACCCCGATACATGCCGATTCTTTCCCGAGTTACGAGCGAGTCTAGAGCCTCCCCAGTGTATCAGCTCATAATCGTGCTAGAGAGGGCAGACTTGTGCTCTGATCAGAGGACCATGATCTTCCATTGTATTGAAGTTTCTTCTGTGCTCTAGAGTGAGAGCTGTTTGGTTTGAAGGAAAGTTGGAGAGAGAAAATGGAAATTTGGTACAGAGTGATTTGTCATGTAGGGTGTTCAAACTTCAAAGTTTGCAGGTCTTCAACAAAATCCGAACTAATTTTAATTTTCATATAGTACTAGTAATAATTGTTTCCTTGATGGAAGGAAGAAAAAGGGAAGTGACACATACAAATGTTGTTTTTTATGAAATAAATGATTGAACCATAATTTATTTTCCGATCAAGTGCAGACTGTAGACAAAAACGGACAATTTTTTTTTTTTGGTTGTTTTCTTACCATTTTTGCTTTTTTTTATTTATTGAAATAATGGTTAACATAAAATAATAACTTTATCAATTCTTTTTTATTTTCTTCTTTGACATTAGCTGAGATTTGTTTAAATTGCTTTTAACATAAAAGAAATAACTTATAAAACCACTCTCAGGTTTGGCGCTGTGATATCTTCCATTCTCTGTCACTAGCTAGCAGTTGTGTTAAAAGCATTTCATGCCCTGTGAAATTACATGTTTATCCCTTCGTTTTTAAAAAGACTTGTTCAACCCTAAAGGATTAAAGTAAAAAAATAAAAAATAAATAACTGTCTCAATTTAGCGATTATTATTATACACGGTGAACTAAATAAATGGTTGAACCTTAACTTTGTTTTTTGATTTTTTTTTCTTTGACAAAAAAAACTCTCACTCTTTTTTGCCTCTATATGAAGATTAGAACCCTCACATCTCACTTTGAAATGTTGAGAAAAAACCACTAAATTACAATTACAATCCCTAGTGGTAACATAAACTTTCATTGAGCTCATTGAATTACTAAATCAAAATTTAAGTGTTGAAAGAAGAAGAGAAAAAAAAGTGTCCAAGTAATGGGTAATAATGGGTAGTCGATGCACATCTATCACCCAAAAGACAATAATGTTCACAAATTAGATTCACATTGTATGTTAAAATGTAACTTTAGAAGAATAGTGAATTGAATTATCCATAGAAAAACAATATCTCATAAATCACTTGTATTTTTTTAAAAAAAATTAATAGAGTACTGGTATTACATTCGAGTAAAAATCAAAATTTTATTACTTCTAATAAAAAAAATATTTAGATAATTTATATGATTTCATGCAATCTAATCATCAAACTTCCAACTAAATAAAATCACAAAATATATATGGTACAATGTCAACTTTGAATCAACAAAAATTATTCCTATTGGCATCTACTTTTCAGAGTAATTTTTTTTAAAAAAAAAAAAAAAACTGTCAAGATAATATTACTTAAATTAGATGACATACAAAAAGTGGTTATTTTGTCATTCATTTCCAATCCAATTAAATGAAAGAAATAAACATAAATTTAGGCAGCATGATAACTCAAGGATTCTTCACACAGACATATATATTGCAGTGGGTTATCTTTTATAAGAAAAAATAAAAGGGGTTATTTGTAAAAGATTTAAGATTTTTTTTTCTTTTGTTGTTGTTGTTGTAGTATTTTATCTTAATTTATTTCATATTAAACCGTCATTGAAGATATTATTTAAACATAAAAATAACAAGTAATGTTGTTATTAGATTGACCTCATCACAATTGTCATGAGTTCTCTATGTTTTTGTTTTAATTATGCACGAAGCACACATTTAACTATTTGAAAGAGAATTGTATGAAAATTATAATCTAAAATTTGTATCAAAATTTATTTACAGTAGATCACACTAATCAGTCAAATTATTATATTATATTTTTTTAACTTCATTTTACCAAACTAAACTATAATTTTCGAAGGTCCATGCAATTTTATTTTATTATCTTTTAAGTTGATTCTTTGACAGGAGACTATGTTCGGCCCCCATAAAATTGTAGTCACAGTTTAATGTTGACTAACTGCGTAATTTGTGTGTACTTTTTTTCTTCTTCTCAAAATATACTAATTTAAAGAATAGTCCACGATAATTGCCATGAGGTCTACTTCATAGTAGCATTCCTCGACAATAATTAAGCAGAAAACAATTGGGTACTTAACCTTTTCCCAATTGAATCAATCAAAAAAGTCGCAGGTTGCTTTCGGATACGCCCTTTTCCGTGCGTTTACTGTTCCTTCCTTTCTCTCTCTCTCTAAACTCCTCTCTCTCTCTGGACTTCTTCGAAAAACACTGATTCGAGCTCTTATCATCGCTCTTTCTCTGTCTCTCTTCGGTCACACTCGAATATTCCCGTAACAGGTACTTAATGTATTATCCGTTTGGGACTTTAAGAAATTGTGAGTTATTAATGATATGTGCAAGTGCACATGCGCAGATTATCAAATCATGCTTAGTCCATTCATTCATTATCATATTTATGTTAAGTTTTATTTATATATGTATAGACACACATATATTTTTTAATGTTTATTCTTCATGATCAGCCATTATAGAAATGATTAATGTGGCAGTTCAGATTTATTTATTTATTTATTGTAGATTCGATTTCAATAATTGCTTGATTCACTAATGTATCTTTTAAATTTATTCAATTTTTTTTCTTTCTCTTTTTAGTTTTAATTCTGAATTTTGTAACATGTGGATCCGGGGTTTGCTCGGGGGATCTAATGCTGGCTTTGTGTGCTAGGTTTCGAGATGTAGTGGTGGTTTAGCTTATAAGCTCACTTTATTTCAATTCGAAGATTTGGTATTTGTATTGTGAAATAGAAATGCTTTTAGGGTTTCTATGAAAATATGGTGTTTTGTGTTTCAATCCCTTTTTTCTTTTTCCTTTTTCTCTGATTTTGTTTATGTTTATTTTTACTTTGCTGTTTGAAACTGCGGTGTTCTGCTGAGCCAATGATTTGGGATATCATAGCAGATTGGGTTAGTTCCCTGGCTTTTATTTTCCAATTAATCAGTGTGTTCAACCAGGTTGCATTTTTATGGATTCTTATCATTATATATTGAAATTTAGGGTTTCGGTTCATGAGTTGGACGAATTTGCATTTAAAATATCGCTCATTGTATGTGCTGCAAACAAGATTACCTTCTTCATTCTTCAGTTCCCTGTTGACTAAAATCCTGTTTGTTAGTAGTTCACATTATCCTTTTCGCTTCTAAATGCAATTTTTCCACGAAGGTAATCAGGAATACCTTTGGATTGGTATCATTTTTGCCTTGGGTTAAGGGTTTCAGTCCATGAGTTAGGGTTTTAGTGATTGGGTTTTATTGTTTTAAACATCACCCATTGTATTTATGTATGTATGTTGTAGACAAGATCACCTTCTTCAACCTCAATTTCCTCTCGACTAAATTCTGGTTGTTATTGGGTCACATTCTCCTTTTAGTGTTAATCTGATCTCAGTTTGTTAAGTTTGCTTTCTATTTAGATATAATATTTCAAACTAGGACTAATTTATTCTTATTTCTCTATCTTATCTTCTTATAGTAATGTACTTTGTTGGCATTAATGTTTCTTGTCTTGTTTAACTTATAATTACTTCTTAACAATTTTTGATTCTTTATCTATTTTTTCATGTATGTTTTGCTAAAACAGATAGGAGATAATCTTGATTCAATATGGTTTTGTTTGTATTTTTCTGTAGAATGGCCATGCAAACGGCAAGTGCTCCTGCTGCCCCTGCTGCCCAGGTGGTTGGAAATGCTTTCGTCGAGCAGTATTACCATATTCTTCACCTCTCCCCGGAATTGGTTTACAGATTTTATCAAGATTCAAGCGTGCTAAGCCGGCCAGATTCCAATGGTGTAATGACATCAGTTACGACCATGAAAGTAAGTTGGGAAATCCGATAGACTGTTTTTTGAATTGTTGATACTTTCTCCTTTATGGAATATTTAGTTGAATATCAGAGCAATATATATTATATCAAAGTAGCAAAAACATGCTATTAAACTCAACTCAACAAAGCCTTTTCCCAACTATGTGGTTCGCCATTCTGCTCAAGCAAAAGATTAATATTATTTTTTTAAATTCTTTAAAGTGTTAGTGCTTTTCCCTTTGGTGGTGATGATTCTTTATTGTCTCAAAAGCTATTGAAGTGCTCCAACAGTTTTGCATCCTTTGCTTCATGCCATGCCTTTTGCATCAATTTGTGGGCACTAATTATATGCTACCATATGCTGCATGCAACTGGCCTTGACTTGTTCTAGAGCTTTTATTCTACCAACCCCAAATTATAAAGGGTACTGTAAAGATATGGGTATGGACAATTCTTGTAAGAATTATATCATTGCGTGATTCTAGGGTTGCTCCTTCAAGGTTTGAACATGATTCATTAATATCTTGATGAGTGTATCAGGGATGGGCTATTTTGTTGTTTCAACAATTTCCAGTAAAGAGAAATGAACAAAATTAGATATATGAGTAATTTTATATGTCAATCTAACTTTAGATATGCTATTTTTTAGATTCTATTTCTTGATTTGCAACATTGAGAGGGATGATCACCTCTATCCTGAATCTCGGATGGCATGTGTTATTCAATTTAACGTGTTGAGAACATGACAGTTAATGCATCTGGTAGTTTGTTCTCATTGGGCTTTGACCCCTCTTTCTCTTGTTGGTTAATTTCCGTCAATTTTTTTTTTAATATTCAGTTTATCTGATTAGAGTATTTATTTAAGAGGTAGTTGAATTTGATTAGTATCATATTGTTTCAAGATTTTTAATTTACCTTGGAGCAGGGAATCAACGACAAGATTTGTTCCTTGGATTACAAGAACTACAAGGCTGAGATAAAAACTGCAGATGCTCAGGACTCATACAACAGTGGCGTGATTGTTTTAGTAACTGGGTGCTTAACTGGGAAGGACAATCTAAGAAGGAAATTTGCACAAACATTTTTCCTTGCTCCTCAAGACAAAGGATATTTTGTTTTGAACGATGTTTTTAGATATGTAGAGGAAAGTGACCTATTGGAAAGTAATACAGTGACTGTTAATGGAACTGATGACACTCAATCAGCATCTCTAACCCCAGATCCAGGTTGAATGTTATATCTTTTTTTTTTTTCAAGTTTTTGACATTGTCTAGAACGAAGTTTTGGCATCATTTTCATTATGTTCCAGAGCCTGCTCGTGTTCTTGATCCTCCGATGATGCTGGATCCGGCAACTTCTCTCGTAGAGGAGGTTCAAAATGTTGACGTGAAAGCCCATGACCCATTGGACAATGAAAAACAATTGGTGAATGAAAGAGAGGTGGTTGTGGATTCTGAATCTCATCCAAATGAGAATCACATTTCTGCAGTTCCCGAGTCAGCTTCTTCTACTGCCCAAGAGGATGCTCCGAAGAAATCTTATGCGTCAATTGTAAGTTCACAAACAAAAAAGGGGAGTTCAGGGCCTATTAAAGTTTACGTACCAGCTAATACTTCAAGAATGGTTCCTATGAAGACTGACAAACACTCAGTTGGTTTGGCTACACATGCTCCAGAGCTTGAAGCATCAGCACCGAGCAGCATAAATGCACCTGAAGGTGGGAATGAAGAAGAAGGTATATATCTTCTTGTCACTTTTTTTTCCCCCTCGAAAGGTAACTTCTTATGAATTGTTATTAAAACATATTGTTCCTTTTTCTTCCCAAACACTTGTTGTGTTGAGTACACCTATGAATGAGAACAAACTTCAGTGCATCTTTGCATTCAACCAACATGTAGTAGTGTTTGAGCTGTGAAGCAGTGTATTCGAACTGTTTGGGCCATCATGATTAACAATAAATCTTTTTTTATTCCCGAAAAATCTTATATCAAAATGCGCTGCAATTTTGATTACCACATTTTGCTCCTTATAGTTGAAGGCCACTCTGTCTATATCCGTAATTTGCCTCTAAATTTGGCGGTTACTCAGCTTGAGATGGAGTTCAAGAAATTTGGACCTATTAAACAAGGAGGTGTCCAAGTCAGAAGTCATAAGGTTTGTTTCATACACACGTGCACGGCATGTAGTGAGGAACTCAGTTTTCATTTTTCTTATTTTTTAAAAATGATTCTCAATATGATTTGTTTCATTTCCCATCATTTCAGCAAGAGGGGTTCTGTTTTGGCTTCGTTGAATTTCAAGATTTGGCCTCCATGCACAGTGCAATTCAGGTATGTGTTCTGCAAATGGCATTTTTCAATTTTTAGTTTTGTTATATATTTTAGCTACTAGTACTACTAGGACATTGCAAGACAATAAGTCCTTATATCATGACATTTATTGAAGTCAACTTAGAAAACCCTTGTCCAAAGTGTGGTCTCCCATGGGTTGGAGATTTGGAGGTCACTGTAATCTGCATCATGTAAACCAGTAGCCCACTATCACATCAGAAAAGACAAATGTAAAGGTACATGACTAGTTAAAGTGAACCATGCTCATGTGCAATTCATCTGACATATGCTAATGTGGCAAAGAGATAGAGATGTACTTGTGTTGGGGTTTGGAAGCTTCATACTGGATGAATACGTAGTTGGTGTAGTTCTTAGTGCTTATGTGCTTTATTAGAGCTCTAAAATAAGCAGAGGTGTTTTGTTTTCATTTGAACAACTAAATGTATGACAATACGAGCCCAGCCCAAACTTACAGATTTCCCAAAATGAATAAATAAACAATAATTTATAATTAAAAATGAACCAGGTTTTCCCAAACGACTACAAGAATGAGTCATTTCGTCAATCCAACGTGCAATAGTAAACCGTAAACCTCAACGATGTTTAAGTTTTAGCAATCCAAATCAATGTCTAGCTTCTCTCTTTTGGTTTGATCCAATTTTTTATAACTCCATTCAGGGTGTGTTTAGAAGCAGAAAATAGCTGCCAATGCCATTATGATATTCAGTAGTACCGCAGATAAGGATTGAATGTACACGATGATTAGAAAGAATATCTAAGGGCTTAAAAATGCAATTCTATTGTTTTTGGCATGTAAACTGTTTTTAAGTCTTTTATTTTTATTGTTGGGTAAGGGGTTTTTTTGTTTGTTTGTAAGCAGACATGGTCTTGTGATCGTAATGGTTGTATCAAGTCTGATTTTCAGTTTTCTTCAATTTTGGTTAATGTTATGTTCTAGACCCTCAACCTCTCATACAAGAAGGATGTACAAGTACCACTTGAGCTAAATGTTCGGTGGTTTTAGACATGGTTACTTAACACTTACAATGAGTTACAATTGTTTTTCAATTTATTTGTTTATTTTGGTTATTTTTTTATGTCAGAAGGGGGGGTGGGGCGCATGGGGTGGGTGGGTGGTGTTCCTGTTTTTGGCATTGTTGCATTTTTTATATTAATGAAATGGTTGAAATAGTATTAGTTAGAGATAAAATGAGAATCAATTAATATAGTTTGGCTATATGCGATGAATACCAACAAGCAATAAGGAAGACTGATGTGGTCCATATCCAGAGTAATGCTAGGAGGAGTAGACTGACTAACATGGGTTGAGATCAGAAGAGAAGATATGATAATGTATGATTTGACTAAGGTTATAGGTTATAATGTTATAGCAGATTCATGTTGCCAACCCCAAATAATTGGAGAGAGGTAAAAAGAAAACTTCTCTTGAGCTGAATTATGTTTGCCTATCCCCTAGTTTGACCTTCTTTTTTGTCTTTTTTTTATCATAAGAAAAGTTCTTTGAGGTTGTTGTAGGTTGGGGAAAAAAGGCTTTGGTTGTTCTTGACCACAAGTAGTTGGGAAAAAAGGCTTTGGTTGTTGTTGTTTTAGGTTCTTTCACTTAGTAGATGGACATACCCTAGTCAATGTATATTTTTTTTTATATAAATAATCTTTGAATGCTTAATAAATACAATCTTATTACAGATGAATATTATCACTAATGAAGGATTTAAGGAAATATAAAAGAATTGAGTGGTATTCTGTTAACAGTCGTTAAGTAATAGAAAAGAATGAATGATACATATTGTTCCAAACAGATCGAGTTTTCTTGGTTATAGAATTTCATAAAGTTGTTTTTATTACAAAATGATCTGGTGCTCACTAGATTATTAAAATTGCATTGAATGGGCTCATGGGAAGTGATATGGTGTTCTCGAGTCCATTAATAGTGCTTGAATTAGCTATTAAAGGTTCAAATTTGGAGCATGTAGGATCTGCGTTCCAATGAATCTTAATCCACTCCTAGAATCATCAAACTGCAAATTCATCACGAATCCCACTCCAAGTTCCTGAAACCACATATTGAAAGCTGGATCATATGGCACTTGGGCGGATTATGTGACCTAGGAGTAGGATATACCCTCATTACGGCATTATACTATGAGCTCATGTGTTGGGTTACAGTTGATTAAAGAGATCATAGGATTGCCTTGTATATTTTTCTTGATTTTTTTGGGGATGATTCACAATCCAAAGATGTATCACATTTTAATATTCAGTGTTCTTGCCCTTTAGATGTCAATGTCAATGTCAATGCAAAATATGACCTATAGTAAGTCTTGAGATTTGTACAGGGGCTCAAACTGTCAAAAGTAGTTTTTTTTCTTTACCCGAAGTTCAAGCAAACAAACACTCACTATATATTTTTGCCCCCACTGGGACTCGAACATTCAAACTCCCTAAAGGAGGAGAAGAGCTTATATACCATCTAGGCTAGAACCCATTGGTAAGTGTCAAAAGTAGTTGAGTGGGGAAAACTGTTATAAAGTAACAACATTGTTTACAAATACTTGTATTTATGAATGTACAAATTCGAAATAAGATTTTTGAGCCATATCACCTTATATTTGATATGATCTGCTTGATGCACCTGGTAAGTTTCAGTTCTCTCTAAGCTGGTCGATATTTCATTCAATACTCAAAAGTATGATTTAAGGTGAAAGTACTATGAAATAATTATTCTTCACCTTTGAAATGGTCAATTAAATATCCCTAGATTTTTTTAGTTCCTTTCTTGTTGTAACTTGATATTAGGCTTTAGATGGCTGACATAGTCTCAGTGTTCATTTGACCAACACTTGTATAAAATTTTAGTTCTTGTTTGGTTGTTATCTCAAAACAATTTCAAGAAGTCTGTAAACAGAAAATAGAAAGCAGATTTTGTCAGAATTTTAAAATAGTTTTATATGAAACTAGACCTTGTTTTGACTCTATTTTTGGAGTTTTTTTTCAAAAAATAGTCAACTATCAAAATTTTCTTTTCATGATATTGTTTGTTTCCTGCTTTAATCAGTGCTGCTTATTTAATACATTTTTCTTCTTTGTTTCAAAGTTCTATGGCACTTGAAGAACTTCACTTTGTTTGGAACCGAATTCTTTTAGGATTTGGAATCGGAAAGGGAGAAAATAAAATATAGGATTTGATTTGAAATGAAATCCCATTTTTGTGTTTTGCAGAAGCTGAAATTTAATTATAAAGATTTTTTTTTTTTTTACCATTTTATCCTTATTAATTAGAATTGCAATCTTATGTTTTACTAAAAAGAAGGGCAAATTGGATAAGTTACCAACTTACAACCAAACTAATTTATAAATCAAACTATATTTTGGGATTTAAAATTCCATGAAATCCAATTCCATTTTAAATTCATTTGATTCCAAACACTAGGAATTCCATTTTGAATTCCAAATCCCAGCATTTCAAACACAGTGAGCATTTTGTTTTGCAAATTTATTACTTTTGAGGGTTTCATGTTTGTTTGTTGATGTAAAATTTCAGGCTTCACCTATTATAATTGGGGGTCGTCAAGCTGTTGTCGAGATAAAGAGAACTACCACTCGAGGTAAGTGGAAGCGTATATTTGTGCTCTTTCCTTCTTGAATCTTGTAGATAGAATTCAACATATTTAAAGTTTCTTTATTCTAAGAAAATGCCATAATTTGTTAATAATCGTGGACTACTGGTCTACTACTTTAATGAAGCCTTTTTTAATAAAGAAGTTTCATATTCTATGATATGGCTGGCCTTGCTGCTGGTTCTTGCAGTTGGTAGTGGGAGAGGTAGGCTTCCTTCTGGAAGAGGGGGATTTCGAAATGACAGCTTCAGGGGCCGTGGGAACTTTGGTGGCGGTCGAGGCTATGGAAGAAGTGACTTTGGAAACCGGGGTGACTTTTCAGGCAGAGGTAGAGGTCCAGGTGGACGCAGTGGTGAAGGTTATCAACAAGGAAGAGGGAGAGGTGGGCGTCGAGGTGGAGGAGCATATCAGAACGCTGTTCCAGCATGAAACATTGCATGATGATTCTTTGATGGTAATTTTCTTTTTATTTTTTTGACAAACACGATTATCTTGCTAGTACTCGGTAGAGAGTTAGTGATTTTATCGTATCAAAAAGAGACTTTTTGAGTCAGAGTTGAGGTATGTTACCTCAACGTGAAAGAGGCAGTTGGTTTAGTTTCAGATATTTTTTGACAGATTTTTGCATAGGGTGGCTTCATCTCAAAGGTAGAATGTAACTTTGCAGAATTTTCGTTTCATTTTCCCAATTTTGGAAATTTAAGTTATTGTTTAACTGAAGTTGAAGAATTGTAGTATGTGGAAACGATAGATTTTAACTTTTAGTAGATAAATTAATGGAAAATGTTGGACAGAATTCAGCAAAATGTTTTCACTTCTTATGCTACGGACTCTAGAGTGTTCCCTTGGAGTGCATGTATGTTTGTTCCATTAGGCTGCTAATGGTTATACATATTATTACATCCCACACCAACTATGTTTCTTTGTTGAAATTTTAGTTGCCTAAGCTACTTGAGTGTCTACAAAGCACTGCTCATGGTTATACAAACTTACACCAAATCTATGTGGTTAGTTGAAGCTGTAACCAGTAAACGAAGTAATGGATCCTTTTGGTTACACAAATTTTATGTGAAAAATAACAGCACGAAGGTTTACCTTACCACATATTAGGCTTACTGCTAAATTACTAATGTGTAAGGGCACTTTTAGTTTTTGTCACCACAATTTTATTTTATTTTTTATTTTTTTTCACTTTGTTATTAATATCAATGTGATCCAACTCAGTTGTAATGTAAAATTGTCCACTTTTACTTTTATTTTATCATGCATTTTGCCTTTAAATCATCCTACACCAATGCATCAAATACGTAGTAGATTATAACTGTTACAAATTTACTTCTGTTTTTTTTATTAGTTATAAACATATTTTATTTTATCTTCAATAAACATTAGAATAAGATGCTTTCTTTTTCTTTTTCTTTTAAAAAAAAAAAGAAGAAAATAAAAAAGGAAAAAACATGATCTCTAGAAATATAATCAAGATAGGTCCGTCCAAGGACCGCAAGGGACAGTCGTGACTTCAAGCCTTAACTATTGATCTGGATTTAATATTGTACCAGCCTTGACTATTGATCTGGATTTAATATTTTAGCTTGCCTAATTTAATTGATTGTCAAGTTGGTATCATTTTGCTCGGGTGCAACTTGGTCCCTCAATCCGAGTCCAGCTCGGTTTTTCATGGGCACGGACAGCCATGTTTACAATTCCGATTAGGTTTGAGTTGAAAAATTTCAGTCCGAATTCAATTAGGATTGAACTTGGGTTAAGGTCCCATCAACCCGAACCCAAAATTTATTTTTATTTTTATATATTTTTATTTTATATATACCCTAATTATTTTATATATACCAAAATTTATTTTTATTTTTATATATTTTTATTTTATATATACCCTAATTTTGTCAATTGTGAATCAGTTATTGTTCTTTCTTTTAGCCTTTACAATAATTATGTCTAGTAGTAGATAATGTGCATTCTAAACACATAAAAGAATGAAAAAGCAATCTATAAGTTTCATAAAGTAAAAGAATGAAAAAAATAATCTATAAGTTTCATAAAGTTAATATCGTACATGACGTACAGTGATAACCCGAAATCTCATTTCGAGTTGCAAGTTCGAATTTAACCAAAACTAAAAAATATAAGAATAAGTTGTGTTAGGGTTGGTTAGCTTGAGTTGAAGATTAGATTAGAGTTAAACATTTCATATATCGGATTCAATCCGAACTGTACCTCTAATTTGTCCAATCCGTCCGAGTTGCACCTCTAATTTTTCTATTATAATATATAGGATTTGGATGTAACCAAATTTACAATCAAATTTTTAGTAGTTAATGAAAATGAAAAATAACCTACATCTATACATTAATTAATGCGAAAACAGGAGCTCAACTTCATAAGGCTTTCAGTAAGTTAAAGTGTACGTTAATATGGAAAAAGAAATGGAATGAAAACAGAAGAAATGGAAATGACAGTATTGACCTATCTTATGCACCAATCATTTTTTTTAATAATTATGAAAAAGAAAGGAAAAAAAACACAGAACTAATGTCATATAGGAACGAGGTAAACAATTACTAAACTTATTAATAAACTCAACGTCTTGTTATGCATCTTATGGAAAATAATAATAATAGAAAAAGAAAGGATGTCTTATTATGTAAAGGAGAAAAATGATATTCCACATCTCTAGAGAAAGTGAGTCTCTCTTTTTATGTCTCATTTTTTGCAAATTTCACCGCTCTCTTTTTATATCACATATTCACGTCTTTCGCTCTCTTTTTATATCAGAGTTTTCCACATATTAGCTTTAAGTCGGGTGAAAGAATGTTGTCAATTATATTATTTTTCGTAATTCCTTTAATTTTTTCCCCAACTCTCTCAGTCCAAACATACCCCTACATGACATAGAGATATTATTAGGTACTCTCGGGATCATGGTCCCGAGCCAATAGCAATACATCACATGCGTATATGTGTTCCTTTTTATCCCAACACTTATCATCGTGACGCATTACTGTTGGCCCGAGGCAAGTGGGCCCAGAAGTATCTAATAATTTCTTACACGACTAGCTGGTTTACACTATAAATATGAAGATGCATCTACAACCCCAAGCACCACCGTATAAAATACACGTGTCTATTTAAAGATGTTAGATTCACTTTGTTTTTTTCATTAAATATATCATATTCACATTTTACTTTTAATATTATAATAAATAAGGATTTTTTTTTTCGGAAGTTAATAAATAAGGACATTGTTATTTCTAAAATTAAAGATTAAGAATAACCTTAAGATAATTACAGACACTAATAATAAATAAAAAAAGATAATTGCAGAGTTCAATTGTATAGAGTAGTAGGAGAATTACAGCTGAAAAGACATTACACCCATTTCCTAAGCGAGTGAGGGTGACAAATGAGAATTCTCTCTTGAGAAATAACGAAAAAAAAGGCTGGCTCCAAGTTGTTCAAGAATAATAAAGAATTCTCTCCGGTATTAGGAGAAATTATTTAATACTTGGGTATCGTATTCATTTTCTTTGATTATAAGGAATAATAACAATTCACCAATATTGGTCGGGGTACAATACCTCCAGAGTACTCAATACTTTCTCGTGTTATAAAGAAGGTGGATGAAAAGTAAGTTGTGTTAAGAAATTTTATTTCACTATAATCAAGGAAAAATGGAGGGTTTACAGTTGCGAAGATTCTACATCGTCAATATATTTGATATACTTTCTTCAACTTGAACATAATACTGAATATTTAACGCATCAGATCTCTTGATATTATTGACACGAGCACATGTGTTTATTAAACAAACAAAACGACAAGATTATGACAAAATTATAACAATCTCTTTATTATTTCTAATTAAATGTACAGTGCAAAAATCAATAAAAAAAATGAAAATAACACATTAAAAGTTATAGAATGACTAAATATTTCAATTTATCTCTGTAAATCACATATTAATCAAGCATTTCACTATAGTACCATACTAAATTAAATATATTATCCATTATAAATGTTGCAACAAGTCAAAAGTCAAAAGTCAATTTAGGCTGATCCTGACACAATTAATTAAGGGAAAATTAGATTTTGGTGACCAAAATTAAAAAAATTTGACTTACAGTGACCTTAAACTCAATAAAAGGTAAATAGTGACAATCTTGAAAAGTAATTGCTAATGAGTGACCATTTAACTTTAATGTCCAAAATACCCTTCATTTTATTTAGAAATTCTCAATCCCTTATTCGTCTTCTCCAATCTCAATTCTAAATATCAAATCTTTAAAAGACATACAAAGATTCTAGAAAAAAAAGTATATATAGAGAGAGAATATATATATATATATATATAGACATATATGTTCATCTTACAATTAATGCATGTGCATATATGGATTTTTTTTTCTTTGGTAGATTTTAGGGCCCCAGTAAGAGTTATAACTTGAAATGAATTAACTATGGGATACCTGATATAAAAAAAAAAGAAAAATATGAGGCAGTAGGTAATATGTTTATTAGCCAAGTCTATTCAAATCCTCCAATATTCCTTATTAATAGTTAATTACACCCAAATTAAGTTTTTTTTTTGTTTTTTTGTTAATGAGATATTAATATACAAGAATATATATATATAAATTATATTTTCTTTAGAATGTATATATGTTCATATATTGTATACAAGTCATTGGATTCTTTAAATTTTTTGATATTTGGGTTTGAAAAAAATGAAGAAAAGATGGGGATTATGGATAGAATAAAGGGTATTTTAGGATTTAAGATTAAATAGTCACTTATTAGCAATTATTTTTTAAGTTTGGTCACTATTTACCTTTTATGGAATTTAAGGTCACTAAATAGCAATATTTTTTCAATTTTGGTTACTGAAATCTAATTTTTCCACTAATTAAACAAGTGAAGTTAAAAGGGTTGAGCCTCCAAAGTCAAACACAACATATTTAATTAAACAAAATAATGAGATGGACATAATTAAGTTTGACTGAAACTTACTAACTACGTATTAGATTCAATTTGTGTCGTGACAAATTTATTTTCTACGAGGACGGAAATCACTCCACCAGTAGGTAGGGGTCGTTGATTGAGTAATCTCTAGTTTCTAAATTTTGTACACCTGAGAAGATTTAACACAATTACTCTAACTTTTCCATTAAGTTAGTACTTTGTAACATATTCTTACCTAAGTTGACTATTAGCTCGAATATGTCTACGTTAGGAAAACAAAATATCAAATTTGTCCTATATTTTGACTTCAATTTTAATTTATAAATGAAAATTTCTACAAGAGTAATCATATAATCTTCATATCAAGAAGGGATGTATGCATAATTATCTGGTTTACACTAAGGTCAGTAGTTTCATGTATGTCGAACTTACTTTAAAGTGAAAAGTAGGTTTAATTTTGAAAGAGTATTGAAAATTTGAAATTTATTTTGTCTAGATATTAAATGAAGAAAAAAATTATGTTCTTTAAATTGGTCTAAAAATAATTTTAAAACAAAATCCTAATTGGAACAAAATCGCTGTAACGCATCATTTTCGATCAATAAAAGGATGGATACGTTTTCTTGGATAAGTTGATGCTGCTTAGGTTTTATTTTTATTTTTTATTTTTTGTTATGCTGCTTAGCTATTAATATGCAACAAAATACAGATGTGTGTTTATCTATAACTACCATGCTCCACGCGGCAGTCACCCAGATGACTAATAGCAATTTGGAAAGTGCAACTTGATCAGCATGGGGTCCACAGCTGGATCTTCTCCTGGATTTTTTCTGTTGCGTGTCGAAAGCTGATTCATTCTTTCGAACCCAATTGACATATTATATATATATATATATATATATATATATATATATATATTTATTTATTTATTCCTAGTTTATGTAATGCCAGTTAACAATTTATTAGCCGTTAGTCTAACTTTATTTGGTCAAATCTAAATCTAAAATGATTTAATTATTATAAAAACAGTGTGAGAGAGTCATTCTAAGGCCTCTTTTGTCTCGATCTGTCACGAGATAATATAAAAAAATGTGTAAATGTTATCTTATTGTTCTCTATTATTATCAATCATATATATATATATATATATATATATATATATATATAATTGTTTATGTACATTATTGCGATAGAAATGAAAAACCTATCTTTGTACTCCAAGTAATCCTTATGGTTTACTTTTTCTTTTTCTTTTTTATTCCAAAATTAACAATAATAATATCATAATCATTTTTATTTTATTCATGTTCGTTTACTGGACCATTCTTGAGTCTCAAATATAGTGTGTGTTTATTAATAATTCCAAACATAAACAATAATATGGTGGACTTGTACATTCTCAAAAATTCATGTATATATTTTTTTCTTGACTTTTTATTACTGAAAAATACAAATCAGCAAACAGTAAAAAGGTTGATCCACCAAATCGAGTCAATACTGACCTACAGTATTACAGTTTCATTTCTATTTAGAGTTTAAAGGAACGTAAATAAATTGAATCGAATCCTTAGTAATAAATATATATTATACAATCCACTTGTTTAAAGTATAACTTACCATACACTAGGATCATCACATATATATTTCAAAATTTTAATTTTTTATTTTATTTGAATATATATATATATATAATTAAAATAATTTTAACTCAATTCTATTTTAACATTTTGAGTTATTAAAATTATTTTAATTCTAATTCCATCTCATAATCAGATTGAAATCACAGAAACTCGCTTTTGGCAAATGGCCATCACATTTCCAATAATCTACTAAAATGTGATGCATGTAGAATATCAAATCCGACAGTGGATCGACGGATGGTAGCTCGAAAGGTCAATTTGTCTGTCACGTGTATGGCTTTTGTGCCCCCACGTCCCCCTGTTCTGGAAGACAGCTATTCTATATATCCAATACTTTTTAGAGCGAGAAAGTAAAGAGAGAGAAGAAAAAAAAAAAAAGGAGCGATAGAGACGTCGTGGCGAGATTTGCTTGCCACGCGTATTATCGAAACCCAATCCCATGACACCTTTCGGAAAAGGTGAAGACGCTTGTTTCGCGTAATTCTTTAACCTGGTTGGCAAAACCACGTGGTACTAGGAGACTCTTCGTCACCACGACGTGTCACATTGTCGTTCGTTTACGTTTCAATGTTGAGGGTACTTTTGTCCTTTTAGAATACGGAAATTAGATCCCTCTCTTACGACTTCCTCTTCCCCTGTTTGTGTTTTTCCGTCTTTGGATTCCCTCTCATGGGCTCTCTCTGTACCGCCGGCGAGTTTTTCCCGAGAAAGGCCGGAATGACATCCTCTGAGCTTCACGGAAACCGTATTCCGAAGCAATGGAATATGAGAAACTCATAAGATCTTATGTTCTCGATTCACATCTTTCAACTTTCGTAAATTTTCCCTGGAAATTTTTCACTTTTGTAACCAGCATTATCCATCTGTGTATCTCTGAATTTAACTAATTTGAGCTTATATTCAATAATGGAGGAAACTGAGGGAAAAAGAGGAACCGACGATGTTTCTCTGCTGATGAATAAGAAGTCTCGAGATCTATTACAGAGATTCAGCTCTGTAGACTCTGTTACAAGAAAATTCGAAGAAACAACACACGAGGAGCAAGAAGATCTAGAGTTGAGTCTTGGGCTTTCAATGAACGGTCGATTTGGGATTGACCCAAAAAGAGACACGAGTCTAACTCGCTCGTCATCAATATCAAACTTGACGATGATAGACGATAACAGCAGCAGGGTGTTTGTGACCCAGGTTGTTCCGTACACGCCACTGATAAGGACATGTTCGCTCCCGGCGGAGCCGGAAGAGGAGTGGAGGAAGCGAAAGGAGTTGCAGACACAGAGACGCATGGAAGCGAAGAGGAAGAGGTTGGAGAAGCTTAAGAATGTGAGGACGTTACGAGATCAAGTAAATTTGGAACAAAATGGTGGAGAAAATGTTCGAGCAAAGAATCAATGCTCTCTGCCCATTAATGGAAACGGCGAGCTTTCGCCGCCTTCTGGGAAGACAACTGGGGTTTCTGGAGCAGTAGGAGGAGGGGCTGTGAGTGCTGACGGAAACGAATCTAAAGGCGAAAGGGAAGACGGTGTGGAGGGACTAGTAATTCCCCCACAATCATCGTCACCAGTATCACAACGGAGTGGTTCTTCTGGGATTTCTGAATCTGAGTCTCAACCAGTTCAAGGTACGTGTGACATTCTCTTTAACCCTCAAAATTCTTTAATATCACTCAACTTTTTTATTTTTTTAATTTTTTTAAAACAAATATGAAGTATGTTATTCTAGTTTGTTATGTGAAAATGGCACAACTTCTGTTTATCTATCTGTGTCTTCATTTTGATTGCTGTAACTGTTCCTGGTACATGTTTTATTCTTTTGTTGTTTGATCTTGTTACTGTAGTTAGACCCAGATTTGATCCCTTTTTTTTTGTTTTTAATTTTTTGAGCTGGGCTGAAGTTATTCTTTTATATCTATTTTTATTTTGTGTTTATTTGTGGAGAAAAAAAATATATATATATATATATTTCTTGGAATCATAATCTTAGTTACTCGGTCGTATTTCTTATTCATTTATCATGCATAAATAGATCTATAGAAGTCTAAGAAAGAGTTATCGATGACTCATAGAAAATTGTAGAGTTAAGGATCTAGGCATATGGATAATTTAATGGCCACTTCAAAATTAGCTAGTAAATTCTAAGGCATGAGATAAAAATTATGGACAATCAGGCTCAGTTACTGGAGTTTGAAATTTTAGTTCATAGTGGACAGGGTAATTTGGACATTTTAGACATGGAGATGTTACTCAGACCCTGATAAATATTCAGCCAGTTTGTATAATGATTAATTGTTCAAGTATTTGATTCATATAGGATTTATGGCTTTCAAAAGCTTTGCGTTGAGATGAAGTTTAGGTTATTTGCTATATGTATCTGGAAATGGGTGGCTTGTATTTACCAACTTATTGGAGCGTAATCAATTTAAGAGGGTAAGGTGGAAATTAATGTTGCTATTCAATTGATTTTGTATTCAACTCCTTATGTTGTTGGATTTTTGGTTTGCACTTAAGGAATGAACAAATACAGTGAAGTAAAAAGCTGTGACAGTGTAAGTTGTGTGCGTGCCCCTGGAGAGAGCGAGAAATTGGGTAGCTTGGATGTAGCTGTGGTGGAGAATCCAGTAGTGAAAGTCACTACTAGTACTGACAAGGGAACAACAAGTGAAATGGTGAGGAATGCGATGCCTTGTGTGTCTACCAGAGGGGATGGGCCCAATGGAAAAAAAATTGAAGGTTTCCTTTACAGATATATGAAGGGAGAGGAGGTAAGTATAGTATGTGTCTGCCATGGCATTTTTCACTCCCCGGCCGAGTTTATCAAGCATGCTGGCGGTGTGGATGTGGCTCACCCTTTACGGCATATACTTGTTAGCCCTACTTCTTTCTTGTAACACTAATGTTGCCTCTCCAAAAAAATACACAACAATGTTGGTTTTCATTTTTTATTATTATTATTATTTTTATTTTCGTTGTTTCATTTTATGTTCTTCTCAATTCTACCGGAGAAGTTGAATTCTCTTGCGGAGGGGGAAAGGTAATGAGAAGGTATTCACACCTGGGCACACTTGTTGGCAAGAAAAAAACTTGTATTATGACTCAAATGAAGTGTTTAATATAAGAATGTACATAAACCCTGGTATTCCATTGGGGTTAGTGGTCGATCAATGACTCAATATCAAAGTTGTTCTGCCAAAAAGAGAACCTCCTAACTTCCAAAGCAAGTGGTCGTCCATGTATTTTGTGGCTCTAAAGTTGCAAATACTAGTGTGTATGTTCTTCCTTATCTAAATTATTCTTTTTTGGTGGAAAAATGTGGGAGTGGCCACAGACCTTTTTTAAGTCAAGTCGTCCGAGTATTCGTTCTTTACGCGTCTTATAACAACTCCTTCCCCCAACGCATCTACTGTATTAATCTACAGAAATGGTACGTTGCAGCAAAATTTGATGGCTTCAGCTACCATTTTTTATTTTTATTTTTTATGTATCAATCTCTCTTCAACCAATTCATTATGGTCTCGGAACAATTATGTCAAAATCAAAACAAAACTTCGAATATGGGAAACATACAACCAAAACCACTGTCATTTTGATTTTATTATTAGCGTGGGACTAATCTCTCAAAACCAAAACTTATTATTAGTTCTCTCTCACACTCACACGCACGCGAGTGTGTTGGTTGGCCCAACCAACCAAAGTATCTTCTCTTTTGTGCCCGAGAAGCACATCTATATTTATATAACATAGAAGGTTGGAGTTAAAAAATTAATTTTGTGGTCAAAAATGTCTTTTGTTATTTACGATTTAAAATTACTTTATCTAACAGTCACAATTACGAATGTATGATAATATTGTAGATACGAACATACACTAGTATATATATAACATTAGTTTAAAAAATAAATATATAAGAATACTTTTTGTTTTTCATAGTTCCCTTTTATTAATTCGACTTTCTCCTAAAATTTGATTAGACTTGAAGTGTTTTTGTCAACATATATATATATATATATCTCACTAGTTGGTAAATCTTGTTTGGTATAAGAAAAGCTTCTGTTTTTTTATGTCTAAAAACTTTAAATTTATTCATACATCATATATGTGTATAACTACACAATCTGCCATTAAAGAGAGATTAAAAAAAAAAGCTCGAGAGAAAATCTCAAATTCTCTAAATAAATATAACATTAACATAGTGTATATGTAAATTTGATTTTTATTTAAATAAAATGGTATAAAAATATATATAAAAAATAAAAATGACTTACCCTTTTATTAATCGAGTAGATATAAAAATTAAGGAGGCCTTGTGATAGATTTTGTAACTTTAAATATTTTTTGGTGCCGGAGAAGCACATCTATATAACCAAGCATAATAATTATTGAATATGATCTAATGGTAGAAAAAATAACTTTAAAGTTATTTTGTAATAATTAAGAAAGATTTTATTTAAAAACAGGACCTGCAAAAGACCAGGTCCAACACACAAAGAAAGGCCAAAACCCAAACTCGAACAGAGAGCACTACAACCCAAGCCTTAGGCTACTAAATATGGAACAACAGTAAAGTTGCTTTCCATGATCCAGTAAAGTTCATATTATATCATTTGAATCAGTGGTTCGAAATTGAATCTCACTGATTATAATCTCATCAATCTTATTATTCATTTCCACAATTGGAGTTCCTTCAATAAAATTGTATTCTCACAAATTATAATATCACTGATCCGTCTTTCGATTTATATATATATATATATATATATATATATATACAAAAAATGAAGTATGTTATTCTAGTTTGCATGTGAAAATAGCATAACTTCTGTTTATTTGTATCTTCATTTTGATTCTGTAACTTGTTCCTGGTGCATGTTTTATCCTTTTATTGTTTGATCTTGTTATTGTAGTTAGACCCAGATTTCATCTTTAAATTTTTTTTTTTTTTTTTTAGCAATGCTGAAGTTATTCTATTTATTTATCTTTTTTTTTTTTGTGTGTTTATTTGTGCAAAAAAATATATACACACACATAAATATATAAATATATTTTTTTCATCGTAATCTTGGTTATACGGTAGTATTTCTTAGAGTAACTTAGATAAAGTGAATTTTTTCACTGGAACTCACATTTTCAAGTTTTGTTTTTATGTGAAAGATGCGTACAAAATGTCGCAATAGAAATCCAAGAAATTAAAAGGTTGGAAGTCATTTATTTTTTCATAAAGAAGGCTTTCATTGAACTTAAAATGCAATGAGGTAGAGAATCATATAACTATATAAGCTATTAGCTAGAAACTGTTCATCATTACAGAGATACATAAAGTTTACTATAACACTAAAAATTAATACAAAATAATATGAAAAGAACGTACTAATTTTTTTAATAATAATAAAAAAAAAACTAAAAATAAAAAGGTCTTGAAAAATATATGCATGAAATGAAGTAAAATAAAGAGTAATGGACACAAAGTATACAACATAGAGTAATCTTTATTCTAGATTCGGTAAATTAGGTACAAAGGATGGATACAAAAGATAGATGAAAACTAGCAAAGTGAAGGGAGAGAAAAGTTAGGGACTTTAATCATATTAAGTGCATCAAGAGGTTTTCCCAGAAAAAAAAAAAAAAAAAGAGTGAGGATTTAAACGTTACTTCACAATACTCGAATAGAAGAGAATGATATTCTGGAGTGTTTAGTTGTTCCATGTGACAGAGAAGTTGTGTGTGATATACAAGGGATATTATTTCATATAAAAAACAAAATACAATCTTAGGAAAGAAAGTTCAACTGATAAAACTAACATTTGACGCAGGAATTTCTTAAGAGACAAAAGTAAAAGAATGGGTGACATTAATTTCCTTTCCTTTTCCTGGAAATTCATAGATGAATTTTTGTCATACATGTTATGAAGAACTCTTGTACCAGAATCTTTAATTTACTGATTAAAAATGCAATGGAATTGAGAACTGCAGATAACGAATTAAGAGAATAGATAGACAAGCGACGAATTAGATTTGATAGGCTATATGAAGATACACAATTCAATAAAAAAATCCAATATTCTTTCTGGCATACTCAGCATCAGATGGATAATTGAATGAAAAAATCTTCAATCACTGACCATTATATCTTCTTCTAAATGCTTTCAAATAGTTGCTCCACAGGAAGCCATGCATCGCTGAATACAACTGTACAGCCCAGCTTAGGTAGACTGTCATATACCAGAGAGAATGTCATTAGCTGCTAACTTTGGAACTTCTCATTTTGATAGGACTTGTGATGCTTAAAATGCTGCAATAAGCGCTATTAGGTAGGCACTTTTAGATCTCCAAACTAAAGAGGACAAGTTAGTTAGTCAGTCATTTTGAATGGAAGGGGGATCATTTAGCCACTCTTATAAACGAAGCAATGATTTGGAACACACCATCTCAATAGCACAGTGTACAACAAGAGAAGCAAAAGAAACGTTTGGTCACAGCAGTATTTGCAGTCACTCCAGGTGTTTGTGGCTGTGACTGTGGTTTCTCAGGCACCATCTTCACCGAGGTGCTTCTACTACCTCCACCTGATGGTTTCTCAGGCACCACCTTCTCCGGGGAACTTGTTCCACCTCCGCCCTCCAATCTGAAATGAATAAAGATGATTTTTTAGTGCAATGTTTCAGGAGGCTAGAAAAGAATGTACACTGTCTGCACAGGTGATAGCACCGAGAAAATATTTTTATGTAATCAGTACTACCCATTAATATATCAAGGAGTTGGCTAGACTACATACTAGAAGTTCATGAATCATATGAAGTCCATAATTAAGAAAAAGAATATTCCCAAGTAAATCATGACTTTTTGAGAGAGAGAAAACAAGGTTGACAGTTAGATGAGAACTACAGAAAAAATATATATAAAAATAAATTCACTAGTTTGGCCACATTCTATCAGAAAGAACCCTATGAAGTAAAGGCCATAACCAGCCTCGTTACTTATTTACGAACGCCTTTGTTTCAAGGTGGGGTCACTCTTCCTCCTGCTAATCCAGCCATTTGCCAACCTGTCTTTCCCAATCCTTTCAATTCAATGGAGGACTTCTCAATTCTTGCGAACCCCGGACTCCTTAATTTATTATTATACTAGAAAACTAAAGCTTCAAATTTTAGCTTGGATATATAAGCTCAACGATCTCCTTCTTCAATAGACCGATGTGGCACTCCACATAACCATATTTGCACATGTTCTGAGATTCATAGACTCTCTCTGTTTATAGAATATAATGAAGGAAGCTACCTTGCTTACTCTCCTAGTTTGAATCCCATTGAATGGCTGTGGTTCTGGGAATCAAATGCATCTTTTCCCAGGAGAGACATTCAGTTCATGAACTAGAGACCTATCTCCATAGCAAGCTCCTCAAATGGTTATGAATGCTCACCTAACTTTCAAGCAAAAGTTTAGGAATGTATGGTAGAAAAATGTTCAAGAAACAAAAGAAAAGTAGCACAATATCTAGCACACATTGCCAACAAGTATTACACATATGCAACAATCACACAGTTCAAGAAGCATACAAAAACAGGATTCCCACAGGGTGGAGCTACATAATCCTCTTAAGAAAATTTTGGCTCCACCACTGCATACATGCATTCAGATATTCATTCATGCATTTATACGAGATAGGCATACAATTGCTTCTACAATGATTTGTAGGAAAGCAACATCTTACATTGGAAACTTAAAAGACCCGCCACTAGTACCACTTTCAGCAGATTGGCGAGGAGTGCTAACAGCAGTATGAGCTCTGTCATCAGGAGGCCCCTTTTGCTTTCCATGATTGTCTGCAGTGCTTTCTGGAACACACTTTGGGGTTTCCTTTGCCGCTTCTTTTACTTGAAAGTCCTCTGCTGTATCAGCACTCTGCCTGTCGTTGTCTGCTGCTGATTCAATTACAGTGGGCAGGCTGGACTTGGAGTTGGTAACAGGATGAAGGCCGGACGGAAAGTTTTTTGACTCATTGAGATTGGTCAATTCTTCAGATGTACCCAACAAAACAGCATGATCTCTTGAGAAACTGTTATTCCCCATGTGAATACTAAACAACGACTCATTTGAAGCAACGCTCCATTCCATAGCAGAGGTTGGTTTACGACCAAAGACAGATGATGGAATCCTATTTGGGTCATAGCCTCGAGGCTGATCCATTGTTTGGATAGGAGGGGATTGTCTTGGTGATGCACTTAACATGTTCCAATCAGGATCCTGAGCAGAAACTCCTGGTGATAATAGGGGTCCTAATCCAGTTGGCGTTCTTGGTGACACACTCACCATGCTCCACTCTGGGTTCTGACCCAGTAAGCTAGTATCATACTGGTCAGATTTGGTAGAGGAATTACCAAGAACGTTCTTGTTACCATCTGATTTCATTACAACAAGTGGATCACCATCATCACAAGTTGCCTCAGCATGCATCTTTGAATTCTTACTATTACTCCCGTGTACATGGTCCATTGGTTGTCTGATTAGACCAATCTTCAGAGAACCTATTAGATCATAACTAATAAGCACTCACGCTGCACTGCATGTGGTGGAAACAATACTATTTTAAATTTACAAATACATAGTTACCATGACAGAGCCACTCAAACTGAGAGAAAAAAGAAAAAGAAAAAGAAAAAGAAAAACTAACCACAAGTACTAACTGTGTATGAGTAAACATGTAATACAATCAGCTGAAAAATGTATAATTGCTACAACACAGTGTTCATTGACCACTTTCAAGGGAGTGTTAAACCTCTTTACACGTTTCTTTTACTTATATATTGTTTTGCGAAAATCAAAGGGAGCCATAGGGTACGACATGGAAAACGTTTAAAATGAAATGAAAAATGGAAACTTCAGGGACATGTGGGAGGCAGATTTCAAGGTTAAAATGACAAAGCCCCAAATTTATCAGGGCTGGCGATATCAAATAGCAAAAATCCATTTGTCTAATGCTCCCTTTTGATACATTGTTACAACGAATTGATTCAAGTGAATTATGGCAAAATATCCTAACAGAAGCAACACATTTGATGAGATGACACATTGATGAGGTGTTGCTGCGCAACAGGGACTATTGGACGAACATGTAATGGGTTGATGGTTCTAGGTTGTGTTCTTGGGAGGTGATATTAAAATATAAACTTCCATATAGCTTACAAATTCTAACTTGATTCATAATTTTTTTTTTCTTTCTCTTTCTGGCTTATTAACCATCACATGCAATTTCACACAACTAATTTAGGGTTTCTTGTCTGTTTATTGGCTTTTTCGTGCAAAATTTGCAGTTTATATATATATATATATATATAATCCAATTTGCAGTTGGGTAATTTTTAGTTTTCAGCAACTGAATTTTGTGCATGAGTCTCGATAACTAAAGAAGATCATCCGAATTATATACAAAAGTTTGAAGAAATTGAACTCACTCGAATCTTCAAGAAAAACATTGATGCCCCCAAGAGGTTGTTGATGATGAGTAGTTTCATTTTTACCATAAATGAATCAACCTAGAAACTACAGCAGATTAAAATCAAAAATGAAAAACAGGAGAATTTAAAGAAAAGAAGATATGTATTAGTAGATAGAAGAAAAACATAGGGGAATTTAGGGCACGGGAAGAGAGAGAGAGAGAAGGGGGCATTAGGGTTTGATCTGAGAGAAAATTTGCTAGGAATGGGAGGGCTAGCGGCTGTTTCGTGGATGCTTGTAAGTTCTATAACGAACCCTGGACGCAGTTGTCACCATTCTTAACTACCGCTCTCCTTGACGCGGGAAGACAAGTCGTGTTTGATCATTTTGTTTAGAAATTCCCTTTTATTTTTGGAAAATGATTTATAAGACGACTCATAAGGCCGAATTAGCTTACGGACTCAACTTGCTATTTATTTTTGGGTAAAATGCTCGAAAACTCTTTCAGGTTTGAACTTACTACTCACATATTAAATTTGTGTCAAAAACGATTCTAACACCTCCTCAAATTTGATTAAACTAGTCATAATACTTTCTGTTGTCAAAAATATCTTCAGATTCTTTCTCTTAATTAGATATTTGTTGAATAAATTTATTTATGTTACATTGTTCATTATTAGTTAAATTAATTTTTAATTACATATTTTGTTAAATTAATTATTATTTATGTTACATAGTTTAAAATTCAAAAAAAATATTATTTATGCAATATAATTTATTGTTAATTAAATATTTGTTGAATAAATTGTTATTTATACTGCATTGTTTATTAAACAGATTATTATTTATACAATAAAGTTTATTATGATTTACATAGTTTGTTATATAAATTATTATTTATGCTATATAATTTATTATTAATTAATTATATATTTGTTAAATAAATTGTTGCAAACCAGAAAGGCGACTTAATTAGCTCTCTCCTCTCCGTATCTGGTTTGGAGTGTGAGAAAATGTTCCACTTTAATAATAATAATAATAATAATAATAATAAATAAATATATATATATATATATATAAAATTTATGGAATCTGAGGATAGTTTTGAAAATATGATGAAAAGTGAGGGTAAGAGATGCATGAAGTAGAGGCTGAGTTCCATCGTGTTATCTGTTATCTCCGACTTTGTTAATGTTGATATCAAAGGTACTTCAAGTCCAATTACAGAGAAGAATGCTGAAAGCCGCACCCAATAAGATACTGATGGAGGGAGCAATGGGAACACACATATTCAGAAATAGAATTCATAGTTTCATCTGTAAGCTCTTTAATTATATCCTTTAATTACTACAGAATAACCACTTGGGTCTTATTTTTATCTTCTCTCAACCTTTCACTGTATTACTCGTTTGAATCTTAGGAAACAAACATGAATATGAAAGAACTACAAGTAAATTTTACATTCTGTGGTTTATCAAGTACATGCTTCTGATTCCAGAAGTGCTTTTCTAGCCACTATGATTCTGTTGATTTTGTTATATATTTTTGTCATAAGATAAGCTGCCTAACACATACTTCACATTTATTGATTCTTTGCAAGTGACATATTCTCTACAAAACAATGAAAGCAACACCACTGATATATATATATATATATATTCTAGTGAGTAATACAAATAAATTAACTGAAAGAATCATTACTTACAATCACTTTGCAGGTAAAATAGCATCAAGCCACCATATTCAAACTCCATGGTCGATATCTGTAACGAAGAATTTTAGTTCTCCAGATTATCTCAAACTGCCCAATATAGCAAGCCAGCACAGAGATGCTGTAAAGGTGAATATATATATATTGTTCTTCCCAATTGAACACCATTTCTGTATTTTGTTCAGTAGATGATCATATCTCAGTGACATTTCTTTTGTTTGATGTTCAACATCGATCATTGAGAGAAGTGAGAGCTGTTAACAAACCAGAGTTGGAACCTATTTTTCCTATATATATAATATAATATGCTTAGGATGGAAATTACTTGGATGTTTTGACATACATTGTTTAGATGTAAAATATTCCTACCTCATCCCTTTTCATTGATTAATCTTGGTGAGGTTTGTGCGATGAGGAGGAGAAGGGCAAATACACAGACAGACACATATGTGCTATTGGAACCGGGACAGAATGAGGAGTTTGTCTCCGAGGAAGAATTGAGGGCCAGATTGAAAGGTTGGCTTGAAAATTGGCCTGAAAAGGCCCTGCCTCCGGACCTTGCAAGGTTCGAAACCATTGATGATGCTGTAACTTACCTAGTAAAGTCTGTCTGTGAACTTGAAATAGATGGAGATGTTGGTTCAATCCAATGGTATGAAGTTCGTTTGGAGTGAGAAACAATGAATTCATTTTTAGCCCCATTAATTAGATGTCACACCATTTTCTTTCTGTGCTTTTAATTATAATGACATTAACATGCTAGTGTACGTATATCACTGCAAATTATATATTGCACATGTTTACTGATGGAGGGTATATCTTTATTGGTTTTGCTCAAGGATACAAATTCTAAATTATAAAGTTTGCCATTTTCTTGTTTCTGAAAGGTTTGTTGCAGGTTGGACCAGAAAATTTCACTTATATATATATATATATATATATACATGACAAAAATCCCAAATAAACCTGCAGAAAAAAGTTTCATCATCGGTGAATTATTGTTAATGTGTTATATCTTTATTAGATCATTTAGGAACAAGACCTTGCAAGACATTTGTTTCTAGTTTAGCTACTTGTGATATATATTTGAACTGTCATGAAATCTATCACACCAATTTCATTGAATGGGCCAAAAGAAATGATTTATACATATACATATACATATTTTGAGACCAGCTAGCTCAAGTAAACTCAACAAAGTCTTTTCCCAACTACTTATATCTTATCTTCAGAGAAGTCATCAAATCAGGAATTATTGGTCTAGCAAATCAACACTACTGGCACTTTGAATATTAAAAAGATCCACTTCTTGAAAGTGTAAATCCTGAATCTTCCTGCATGAGAAGATCATAAAATGAGTATTGACTGCATTTTTTAAGTTAAAAAGGCAAAACAAAACAGAAAATGGCAAAAGCAGAACTTATAGAACAAATGTTTGTTAATTGTGAACATGAGACATCAGGATTTGTGAAGTTGTGGCTGAATTTTATTTCTGCAGTTTTACTCCGATTGATTTCTCTTTTTTTATCTGTT
The DNA here is from genome assembly GCA_026545225.1 of Cornus controversa. Lineage (NCBI taxonomy): Eukaryota > Viridiplantae > Streptophyta > Magnoliopsida > Cornales > Cornaceae > Cornus > Cornus controversa. Next base: position 123,565,601 of record CM048845.1, read on the forward strand.
TTTTTCTTGCAAGTCGTGGACTCGGTTATATAACTCTCTTGTAACTCAGTATACAAGGGGTTTAAAGTTTGGAGTGTGGAACTAGAGAATGTAGTGTAGAGAGTGAGAAAGAGAGAGAATTTGGGGCCGTGGCATAGATAGAAATTTACTTCAGTGGAGGCAATCTTTGAATTTTGAGTAAATTGTTGAATCTCTTTGAAAAAATTTCATATTTTCAGCGGGAGCAACTATACAATTATCAAAAAAAATTCCATATAATACTCAAAAAATTGAAAAGTCCAGTGAGGGTTCCATTGGTCTCTATGTGGCTGAACCACTAATTTGGAGACTGGAACTAGTAATATCATGATTTTTGCATAATAAAATCTTTTACTAGATCTTTCACGGTAAACATAACTTATGCTAAATCACGTAAATATTTGTATTTTTACAACAATGTGTTTACTTATTCTTGGTTCATGGTATTTGTTGTAACAAGGATTATACGTTGGGTTATATGCAGACCTTGCTTTCTACTAGTTTTTTAAAAGTAGAATGACCTTTTGAGACAGGTGACACCATAAGGAAAAATTGCGCTGTATACATACTCCCAAAAGATCATTTGGGTGAACTTTAAACTATAACCTAATTACTAGCAAGAAATGTTGAATGTAATTTATCAGGCACCTTTCAAGATACTTGAACCGGTTTTGCAATAGTCATGGCAACAATTATGGGAATTCTGATCTGTTTGTTGATCCGAAGGCGGTTTTTTCATTTGAAAAGGGTGCCTCTGATTGAATTGGGGTTTCAATATGTAAAAATGGACTAGGTATTGGGTACCGGAAATATAGTATGTATCGAGTTAATACAAACTCTTTATTTTTTAACTAACTGTGCAAAATCAAAGTAAGATGTAGCATAACTACCACACATATCATCTGATCTGAACCAATTTATATGTGAATTATTGAACAAAAAAATAAGCAAAGATAAATCCAATGTACGTGGAAGAAGCATGACACAGAAACTACTGATATATACAGTAGATTTTCTGGTCTGGCAAACATATATAAATTACATATTAGATGTACTTATCTGTTGACTTAATTAGAGGATAGATAGGGAATTGAGAAAAATAAACTTGGACAAAGCAGCAGTATAGGAGTAAGTTGAGAAGCCATGTCCATGTAATTAATAACAGTTTGCAGGCCGTGGTCAATTGGTAAAGCTATTTTCAGTGCATGGTCTACACTGGTATCTTCAAGCATACATCTAATGGATACAAAAATATAACATTACCATTTTTCTCGATTAAGTTAGATATAAAACTAAACATTATACAAATAGCGTGACACATTTTTTATTGTTGAAAGAAGACTTGAAAATGCTCGCTGAAAAAAACTACTAGAGAGGATTCAAATTCGACTTAGAGGCGCCAATTCAACACTCCCAAATGATTTTCTAAAAAGGGTCGAGGAATCCGTGATGGCGACTATGGGAGCACAAATATATACATCTCATCAAAAGTGCTCTTCTATGTTGCTACTTTGATGACAATGAGCTTTCAGCCTTTTGCTTCCAAGGTTGTAAGATAGATAATGTGAAAGGCACTCAGGCCGCACAAGTAAACTATATTTAAATCAAAAGGTGATACATTTATTTAAATTTTTTTTTTTTTTTTTTTAATATTCAGAGTAAAGGGTCGGAGCTCTCAACATATCATACCATTTAGACATTAATCCATTAATAATCAAAAAGTCATATATATTAGCGAAGGCCATTTAATGTGATGACTAGCCACCCAACTAGTTACATTTAAAGTGTGAAGAGTCAAATTGACTTTTTAACTGACTCTCCGTAATAGTAATCAACCTAATTAATTGGTATGGTGAAATTTTTATTAAAATATATATATATAGAGAGAGAGAGAGAGGGGGGGAGTTTACGAGAAGGGGAGAGAGAAGAAAGGCAAGTTACAAGTATCGCCAACTATGGTGAGGCTTGTCGCGTGTATGGTCCGCTATGTGGCGAGCCACACACCAACTCCATTGGCTCTCTAAAACTAGCTAAGGCCACAAAATCTTGTATAGTCTTGATGCCGGATGCTCTAAAATAACTATGTAATAACTATCATTTGAACAATTTAGTATAGTCCCGATGTCAGATGCTCTAAATGGCTATGTAATAACTATCATTTGAGCAATGCCCTAATTATAGAAGGACCTGTAGACAAGATCTTGCCAACTGGAACATAAACTTTCGTCACACCATAAGTAATTACTCACATATGGTCCCATAAGCCCTTTATAACCCTATATATATATGCATCAACGCACACAGTCACACGAAGACATACTTACATATATAGTAAACATATAATAGAATCATATATATATATATATATATGCATCAACACACACAGTCACACGAAGACATAATTATATATATAGTAAACATATAATAGAATCAATTTGTGAAGGGGAGATGGGGGAGGTGGGCATGTGAAAATTGCGATCCAAGCTACAGTGGGGCTCATATGGGCCGTTCCTTAACCCAGAAGAACTGTGATTGTCACTTTACAATGACCACAAACACTTGTATGGTCAAAATGACCCCATTAATCCGTGGATCTAGAGATATTTCATGTATTTAAAGAAATGCCACCTAGCTAGTCGACTCTTTGTGGTGGGACTGGTGATCCAATTAAGTTGATCTCTAACAAGAGGACATCATACAACTGCACACGTGCTTATATTTTATAATGATAATAAACATTAAGATTCTCATATATCATATAGTTGATTGACTTGGACCCCGTTTTCATGGTCATAAATATGGATTTTGTGGTAGAAATGGAATTCTTCTTTGCATATATATAAGATATATTCCAAGATAGCAATCTACCTCAAAAAAAAAATTCTTTCCATGATTAAGTTTTATGTGTATTTGCACACCTTGTCCATATGTGTGTATGTATATATTATGGCTAGTAATTGTATTTGGTAAATACTAGTACTAGAAGCATTTTCATTATGATGACTACCTTCCAGTAGTTGGATTGAAAGAGCCCACGGTGAGAGTGCTCTAATGGTAATCTTATGATTGTGTTATATAATATCTACATATGTATATGTGTTGCACAACTATATATATACAAATATTTAGCATAAATTAATTAATTAATTAATTAAATAAAAAATTATATATATATATATATATATATATTTGCATCCAAATTGGTTTGGTACCCATGGCAGCATGGGTCATCATAATACAGCCCAATATAATTCCTTCGCCTCTAGCCATGACTTCACATGAGAAACTAAATCCAACACATATAGGGCAAATTTTTGTTCATCATGGTATGGCCACGCCCAAATATAGTTCAGGCTCGTATTTCCATTACGTAGCAAACAATGCACGTTGTTGTTTCATACTTCCGAGTTATTCGACTGAACTTCATTATTTGGTCGAGGTAGGTTCCACGTCCGCAGGATCTGCGACGAGTTTGAGTGGTAAGACAAAGATGCCATACATATTAGCCAATGATTAGTTGGCATAGAGTGCCACTTGTTTAATTTTTCAAAAAACAAAAAAAAACTCATGTAACCAAGCAACATAAGGAATGCCACAAATATTTGTAACTCAGGACCCTATACTTTCTCTCTGACTCTTAATTTTGCATTACTTAGTACCTTAACTTCAAGTACTTGTATATTTACTTCCGTGCACTAGTGTAATTTGTGAGTTGTGCAGTCCTAAAGTGACTATAGAAGCTTGATAAAAACACACCTAGAGGGGGTGAGTAGGTGGTTGAATTCATTTGCTTGATTATTCAAATTATTTTTAATTTTAACCCCACAATGCAATAAATAAAGTAAAGTAATAGATGACACCAGATATATGTGAAAACCCAAACGGAAGAAAAACACGAGTGAAGCTATAGTCTCGGAGAACAAATCCACTATCTTAAAATAAAGTACAATAGACTCTATCTTGGTCTCACACCCACTCCATTATGCCAAGAAAATGATACTAAACATCTCAAACTTACTCTTGCAACTTTGAGTCCAATTGTTGCAAACTTCAGGCTAATGTCACAATCCTTGCAAAAGGTCCACATCAAACTGTTGCAAACTTCAAGCTAACGTCACAATCCTTATAGAAGGGTTGTTGAAAGAACATGAACACTCCACAAATATTATGTCTCATTCGTAGTGCAATTCGATTCTCATTCCTCGTGAACAAATAGTTGTAAGGAAACCAATAAGGCCAATGATCTTATGAAGTAATCTCTGAACATTCATTCAGATAGAGAACGCAATCATAATATCATTCAATGAATATTTGTGTGCTCTAAAAAGAAAAACAATAAAAAAAAGCTCTCTTTTAAACAATAATTTTCTAAAAGCATAACTGTAGAGAAAACACATAATAGAATTTATAAATGAGAGAGTCCTAATATTATTTAAAAACTAAGGTAGAAACTCTTTTAGGATGTCTCAAGAAGTTTGGGTTAATTTGAAAACCAAAATCATATCAAAAAGGAAATTCACATACTAATCAGGATAAGTGCGACCAGTGCTAGATATTGGGGACCAATCCTACTTACCTTTTCTAAGTCCAACCGGTGCTAAAAATTAAGCACCGGTGGGACTTTGCAGGTTTTGTAGAAATTCAAGATCTCGAGAAAAGTTGAATAGGTGTTAAACGTTGGGCACCGGTGGGACTTATCTATTCTAAATGATGTTCTTATCGAATCAACGATATCCATATACTTGTTCTTTAGCTTCCATGATCGAGACCTAAATTAAACAAAAAATTACAACTCAATCAATTCAATTTTGACACCGAAATTTGCCAACATAAAATGATAATCTCACATAATTCATCTACTTTGTAACATTCTCTTAATCCAAATATAATGAATCAATGGAATGAGGATTCCAACTATGATAGTATAATGATGGGCCAAATGTATGACTAAATTTACCATTGCATTACTACCCACCATATCCTCCATCTTTTTTGCAATATGGGTATTCTCCATAATATTCATATGCACAGTACACTCACTACACCCATACAATCTCTATACTCGTTTGACCACGAATCACAAGGCAAAATTTTAAACTCTTGTTACCAAGGCATGACTTGCAACCCCCAAGAGGGATATCTCTTGTCTCCTTACTATCACCTGAACAATACACAACATATTTAGGTCATTTTATGGTAGAGCCAACCTAAAGGAATGTGTTGACCACACCCTAAGTCCGAGTTAAGGACTCTGGCACGACCGCAAATCTAAAGGGGCCAAAGTGTGCAAATAATATATATATATATATGAATATGCAATCCGATCCGATCTACGAGAAAAACTCAATCCGGTTTGATCTATAAAATAACGGATTAGATCGGATCGAATTAACGGATTGAGTTTAATCTAAACAACCCAATATAATTATTTTTTAACTAGGGCCCAATTATAATTTTTTAGCCTAAAAAATATAAGATATTATGATTTTATTATTAAAATTTATAAGATATTATTATATATATAACTATATATATATATATATAATATTATAAATTCTAATGGATTGTCACGAATCGGATCGGATTTCTGACCCCCAAGTAATTCGATTTGTAGGCTACGAATTCTTATTTTCTAAATCCGCAACCGATCGTTAGTCATTCAATCCAATTCAATTTACATGGATTGGATCCATGAAATGACGAATTTTTTGTACACCCCTAGAAATCGAAATCCACCCATCTCATTATGAACCGACCAATTCACTGTTCTTCTATCAAATAGTGTTTGGAAAGTTCCTAATTACTCGATTATTATTGATTATAGTCAAACAAAGATTTGAAACAAAGATTATCTTCAAATTGAAGAGGATAATATTTTGTAAAAGCTTGAAAATATTAATTTTAAATTAATTTGACAGAAATGTGAATTAGTGGTTTGACACACAATAAGTTTGAAAATATACATATGTTTTTTTTTTGGTAGTTATCTTAGTTTATAATGGTTAACTAATTGGTAACATTAATTTAGAAAATATAAATAAGAAGAAGGTAGTTTTGGGATTTTTAAAAATGAGAGGAGTGAAATTAAAATACAGTCATTATATTAAATCCAATGGCCACCAGTGGATATCACCAATTTGAAACAAATTAACAATCATGAGTTCTTTGAGAAGAGAACACAAGCAATTAACTTACACCATCTCTAACACTTAAAACTTTTAGAAACAATAATATATTAGCTAACATAATAGCAAAACAGACAAGACTGCATTTAAATATGACAATCACTTTCATAATTGTAATTGATATACGTGTTTGATTGAAATTGAAGTGCAGATAACGTCATTATCTGGTGGTGTTATGGTTTGGCAGATTATGGAACTTGAGTCTTCCTCATTGCACCAAATTAACACCAGCTAAGACAAATACGTGACCATCAATCTATCACTCGTGTTTTGGATGCTACACAAGGGCCATGGAAGGTAGACAGGCTGTCCATTTCGAAGACAAATTAAAGATCAATGGACAAGATATAGATATAGATATAGATATATATATATATATATATATATATATATATGCCAGATTCTCTATATCTAGCTAGGGATCATCCAATACTTCGTCTTTTTCTTTCAAAAAAAATTATTGTGTATTCCAACTACACCGTGTAGTGCTCTTAATAAATAAACACTCACCATCTGTGTTGTTAATAAAAAAAACTAATCACTATCATTGGACCTATTGCTTCATTGTTGATACTCTAGGGTGCCTAGTAAAATTTTCTTCTCTCATAGTCTTTTTATAGGGAAGGCCATTCTTTCCTTCTAATTCCGAGTAGACGTACTCCAAGGACCTAGTTTCTTTGGTCCAAGTCCACCAGAGTATTAGATAAAGAATTTCGATTTGTGTTTTTTTTTTTTTATAACTACTATTCAAGTGTAATAATTAAAAATTATTTATGCATCTTATTACAATAGAATATTATTAACAAATTACTTATTTATACACTAAGAAATATTAGATAAGGAATTTAGAGAAATAGATTGAATTTTATTAAATGAAGCACAAATCTTGATAATATATTGAAAAAATTACAAATAGATGTAGTTTTGAAGTGTGAATTACAAATACATGCAGTCAAAGTCAACGATTTTCAAAATTATGTATTTGATCCAAAAGCTAACGTGGACTTGAAAAAATATTATTTTTTTTCTCAAAATACCCCTTTTAAACAATCTACCCCATTGAAAGCCGATGATCAAAATTTTGTTGAATTTTTTATTATTAATTATCAAAATGGTGTGCACAAAAATTGGTACATGTATCCAAAAGAGAAATGCTAAACGTCATGAAATTATTTATGAATTTGTATCATGAATGATGTGGCAGGTAACGTGGAGAGTTAGTATTGGTAGGATTCAGTGATAATATCATGGGACTATGTGTATGGGGAATCCCACCAATACTATCTCTCCACGTTACCTGCCACATCATTCATGATATAAATTCATGAAATAATTTCATGATGTGTAGCATTGCTCGTATCCAAAAATAGTGATGCCCAAAGTGCACAAATATAGTAACTTCTCGCACAAAATTGGTATCTGGATCAAAACAAATTTTAAATTTATGAATGTTATCTTTGTTTGAATTTATGTATCTAGAAGAATCAAGGAATGTAAGAAACCAATAATTATATAACAAATTATGAAACAAAATCTTGCACACCGTCTTTTATGCAGCTCATTCTTGAATAAAGTTTAGATGGTGATTTTTGCAGCTGTCCTAGCATTTGCTGAAATAGATGTCTTTTTTCTCCTTTGAATATTTTCATGCCATTTCTTTTCTTTTTTAGATTTTGGAAGTAGATAAGATATCAAGGTGATATATTTTATTTAAGGCAAATTATTTTTGATTTTGTCATACAAATGTTATATTATCATGTTTAATTAGTTCTCAAAAAAAATTTTAAAAAATTGGTATAAGTACCAGTTTTATATAATAAAGTACTATATTTGTGCACTTATCATTTTAATGACTGGTGTAAAAAAAATTGAACTAGTTCAATTTTTGATCACTGGTTGTCAATGGGATAAAATGTTTAAAAATGCATTTTAAAAACTTTTAGTCAAATATTAATTTTAAAAATGGTTGACTTTAACGACATGAATTTATAACTTAGAAGACTTCCAAAAGTACATGAATTTGTAAATTTTTCTAGTATATTAGTTAAAAACTCTTGCAATTCACTTATTTATTAGAAAGGAAAAAAAAAAACAGAAAAAGAAATGACAAAATTATGGAGAGAGAAATTTTTATAATACTAAATCTATACACGGATATAACAATATATCTGATCCAAGCCACAGTGGCAAGTGGCCTAATAATAATCATGGTGGTCAAAGTGGACTCCGTAATCCATGGATTCTGGATATATTTCCAAAGCAAGCTATCGAGGACCCCATTCTACTTGGACTAGAAGCTATGTAGCCTTTTTTGCTGACTTAAAGGACTACCACCCACTCTCTCCCATGGCCAAAAAGAACATCATATCACTCCAGACGAGTTTTATATATATATATATTAAAGTATATAAGTCAAACCGGTCACAACACTTTTCTAATCATAAATGTGGGGCTGAATTCATTAAGATATTTATACTCCCTTCATCCCTAATCATGCTTCATACAACGTATATGGGAAATTAATCTCCCCAAAATTCAAAGTTCCAGAAAAGATATATCCACTTACCCAAATCTATATATATATGTACAGATACATTGGATGTTGGTGATGTTGGTGGCATTATCATGTATTTAGAATTCTGATTATTAGATGGGTAGATAGGGTAATTATAGATTGTAAATATATAAAAATATTTTAATACACGTGATTGATTTTTCAATTACTTTTAACTGTTAGATTGATTTTTTTCTCATTATACCAAGCTAATTTGTAATCTATACTACATTTAAACTTGGTATAATAAGACAAAAAAATTTAATTTTACGGACTAAAGTGATTAAAAAATTAATTATGTGAATCAAAATGTATTTGCCTATTTACGATTTAAAATAATCTTATTTAATTGTGGCAATTAAAGTTGCATGATAGTGTCGTAGACACAAGCATATATATAAGTGCGGCTATTTAATCCGACTAAAAAACTTAAAATACAATCATTTTTATACATTGATTGTTATGTTATTCTTATCTACGTAAAAAGAATTATTTTATCTTTCTATATTAGAGTGGTTGACATCGATATTAGTGAAAAAATGTTGTTAATTATATTATGGGTAATGATAGAAAGGCCAATCGGACTTAGTCCGGTTTTTGTTTTATGTGAGTGGGGTGGTGGGCCTCACACATGACATTGTCATGGACCCACCACCCCACTCACATAAAAAAATATCGGACTAAGTCCGATTGGAGATAATATCATTATTCTTATATTATTATTTTACTTGACTTGACGTATATTTAATTGAGAAATGCTAAACGTCATAAAATTATTTCATGAATTTGTATCATGAATGATGTGGCAGGTTACGTGGAAAGTTAGTATTGGTGAAATTCAGTAATAATATCATAGGATTCTGTGTATAGGGGGAATCCCACTAATACTAACTCTCTACATTACCTGCCACATCATTCATGATACAAATTCATGAAATGATTTTATGACGTGTAGCATTGCTTTATTTAATTATCTCACTTTACTTTGTTCACGCAGTTAAATAATTAATTAGAAATAAAGAGAAGTTATAGAATGTGAATCATTGAAATGTAAATTATGCAGAATGCAAATGTATCATACTTTAATAATACTCCATAACGGACAAAACTATCTTATTTAGTGTTGTTTGATTAATTATTGTAATTAATATGGTTGCACGTGTCTTACCAAAATGAGGGGAAAAGAAGTACGATAATTACATGTGATTAGATATATGATGGCCTCTGCTACAGGTGATTAGATATAGATATAGATATAGTTATAGATATAGCTTCTACATTTTGAACCACCATAATTGAACAAAACGTTTTAAAAAGATTTCCCATTGTTAAAGTGAACAAATTAGATTATAAATTGTTAAATGCAAAAATTTGTTAAAAAATTGGTTCTGCGGGACTAAAATTAGTATTGATCGGTTTAACAATCAAGTAATATTTGATAGATTATATATTAAAATTGGAGTGTCAATCGGGTACACATTAATTATCAAATTCGGATTGGAACCGATTTTTGTTAACAAAAAATTAAAATTATATAATTACTCTTTTAACTTAATTAGCCACTAATTACCTTCTTATGTCGGTCCATCGAACTATACACCCTAGCCAAGTACAATGATGTGGCTGATGCAACTTCATGGTTGTGACACAAATGGTCATCTCATTGATGTGCACTAATTGCCCGTGTGTTTAGCATTGTTGACCACTTTTGATCAATATTATATATATATATAAATATATATATATTCATTTTCTATTTGATTTGATTTATTACGATAATTAAGACTCCTGAAATAAGAAGCTGTGGCTCTGAGCCTCTGACCTGATTGCGTTCAGACACTACCAGAGCTGATACGAACTGTTTGAGTTAGTAAACGTAGGAAGCAAGCTAGATGATCACTAGATATCATCATAAAAATGTAGAGAGAGAAAGTGATCGAGAAACAACTTGGAAGTTGAATACCATCAACTTAAATGATATAGATTTGAAAGGACTATGCCCCATTAACTGTATGGCCAGTCAAACGGATCACATCTGTTCCTCATCAACTCTTGTCATCACTCAAAACATTTCAAAGTTATATATATATTCACCTTACTGTCTCTTAAGCACGTCTGGGTTCATGAGGACTTGGTTCTCTTTCTAGGACGATGGGGTGCCCTACTGTACAGAAAGCTTGTGCAGTTGTGCTATTAAACCAGTGTAATTATATACAGGGTTAAAGCTCAAAAAAAAGGAAACTTCCTTGTATAAAAAATGTGTAAAAAAATATTTATATAGTTTAACATGCTCGTATAACGTTTTATTAATTGTTTTCGATAGAGCAAATATTCTTCTCTGATAAATTTTTATTTTAAAATAACTGTTGACCATCATATTTGACTTAATTTTTTTTAAAATTTCGAGATTACCCTTTACACTTTAGGATAAGTGTAAAAAATTTCCTCACTATATAGAAAATGTACAAAAAAAAAACTCCTCGCTATATAGAATATGTACAAAAAAAACTCCTCGCTATAAATAGAATGTGCAAATACACACCCCCACACACTTCCGATGTTCAATTAACCTCTTACAATTTTCAAATTGTGCAAATAAAGATTAATCGTCAATTTGCTTATACCGGAATTAGAAAATAGCAAAAACAACCTTACAATATTAAAAAAAAAAAAAGAATATGTAAAATGGACAAAGAATATTTTGAACGACAAGAGAGCTATTTGCACATTTTTTATACGATAAGGGGTTTTTTTTGGCACTTCACCCTATAATAATCTCAAAATTTAAAACAATTATAATAATAAGTTAAACATGACAGTCAACGATTATTTTTGAACAGAAATTTGCTGGAGAAAGGTATTTGCTCATCGGATACAACTAGTGGGGGGGTTACATGAGCATACTAAGCTACAAGAATATTTTTTGCACATTCCGTATATAACAAGGGTTTTTTTTTGCACTTACATCTTCTTCCTTTTAATACTGTTAGGGTATTTTTGTCATTTTATAAATCTGGTACCGGCAAAATGTCGATTTATCCTTCTTTGTACAATTTGAAAACTGTAGGGGGTTATTTGAATATCAAGTGGGGTATTTGCACATTTTGTATATAGCAAGAGTTTTTTTTGCACTTAACCCTTATATATATACACACACTAGCCTATTGCGGCACTATAAAAAATATAATGTTATTTTAGGTGTGAAAGTAGGTAAATGTGCATGTGAATTAAGGTGTGAATCCTGACTATTTGCTCGTAGATAGAGAGAAATATTTTAGACTTTAAATAAGCATAAATATTTTGAACCGTAAAATTAATTTTGAAGTATTTTTTACTATTAAATCGTTATTTTTTTAAGAAGGAAATTCAAACAAAATACTTAAATGTAATATGGATATATATATATATATATATATATATATATATATATATATATAATATTTAAGCTTGAATCCTGCAGTTCAAAATATCTTTCGCTATCTACGATCTAAAATTACCCTATCTAACGATCATGATTGCGAATATTACTTAAATGTAATATTGATCACATGAAAGTCAAGTGACTATTTTCATTTTTGGTAACTCCTAGCAAAGTGGTAGTTTATGACTCACATCACACATGATTTATGTTTGAGTTATGATACAAAGTTGTTTTCCATCCGATTAGGATGACATCATTAATAGAGTGATGTCATGATGATCTCTTATTTATATAATTTTATTTTAAATTTTTTAAATTCAAAAAATATATCATTTTTTAATAAAAAAATTTGTTGGCAATGAAAAAAAAAAAAAACTAGACATGGCAGGCCTTAAGGCTTTCTTTCAAATCAAATATCACTTGGTATGAATTTCCCCAACTTTATCTGAGATTTGAACTTTTTCACACTTACATGACACTCTTTAGTTAATACTAAGATGAACTTGCCATGTGATTTGAAAAAAATCACATTAAATGCCATCGAAGGCTTTAAACATTTAAACTGCATAACCAATATTGTCCTTGTATATGTTGAAATTACAAAATTAATCTTTTACCTATTTGTAATGACTAATATTTCCATGGCGAAAATGACATCAAGTCATAACACTGCTAGTGCTGGCTCCAATTATATTAATCATAATGTCATCAACGCTTTGTGGTAATTAGGTGGCTCAATTAATGATGTCAACTCTGAGAGGGGAGATTATGGTGATTTTTCAAAGAGGAGTGCTATGCCGTTGCACAGTTAGTCATGAAAATTAATTAGAAAAATTAAATATTTTTATGTAATAAATGTCATATTTTTTTATCAATCAATATGCTCTTTTCTAGCTTTAAGTTAGTTATATCGGTGTCATCAACAAATAAATAAAACTATAAACATGAAGTATTAAAATATTTTTATAATATATTTTATTTATTGGCCTTTTTTTAAATATTTTTAATAATCTATATACTTATTATAATCATTTCTTATATATATTTTTAAAATTTTGTAATTATGGTTAATTGAATTAAAGAACATATTTTTCTTTTATAATTGAAGAACCATTTTATATTTTTATTTTTATTTGTTTGTTAATGACACTAATATAAATACTTTAAAGATAGAATGACGTATTAATTGATAAAAAAGCAGAGCATATATTACATGAAAGCATTTTATTTTTCTCATTGATTTTCATCATTGAGTAAAGCAACTGTGCAAGGGTAGCACTACTCTTTTTCAAAATTTTGAGTCAAAATTGAAAACATCAGTGTTTCAGTCACTGTAGCAAAAAAAAAAAAAACCTTGGAACACAATTTCATAACAAAATGTGTTTTTAATTACTATTCAAAATACTCGTAACAAAATCATTTGTTCTGTTCTAGATAAAAATAAAAACCCAAATACAAACACATGACAAAGAATTAAATAATAATATGTATTAAATTGTGTGAAAGAATGTGTTAATTATCTTAAGTTTCTTGTAAAAACTTTATTATCAAGTAACAACAATTTGAAAAACGAACCAAATGATAACAAGAAAACACAAGGAGGTCTTCCCTTGAGTATGGATATGATGATGGTCATCATTATCAAGTAAAACGTGTGGAACATATATTTTTGGGGAAGCTTCACTTCTACTAATGATTTTGTTGAACATGTTAATCGGCAAATGTCAGTAATGCGATATGCACAACAAGACGACAAATATATAGTATTTTCTTGGTAAATTAGCATACACATTCTTTTTCTTAATTAGAAGACTTTTTAAAATAGAGAACGAATCAAATCTGACTGTATATAAAGTAGTGCTAACTATTTATGCTTGTGTTTAGTGTTTATTATTTAAGGGTTATATAGACAGTTTTTATGTTTTGATTTGTTTATTCATAAATATGAGTGTTGTTTGATAATATAAAAATATTTGATTTATCTTAAAAATTATAAATAAATAAAAATATTTGTTATTTTTTAACTGTTTTTTTTTTTAAATCAACACTATAAATTGAATAAAAAGTCAAATTCATACTACAACAAATTTATACAATAATAAAAGCAAGAAATATACATAGAAAAGAAACTAATAATATTGAGTTATATATATATATATATATATATATATATATATATATCTACACACTGCAAATTATGCTGTAAAATTAGAATGATACACAACTCAGAAGGCCCCAACAAGTAAGGGTGCACACGGTTCGGTTTCTTACGATTCTTGGGAGAATCGGAAGCGTTCCCAACGATTCGATTCGGTTTAGTTACAGTTCCAGTTCCACTGGTTATTTGTGCACCCCTACCAACAAGAATAATATATATATAACTATAGAAAAGTTGAAAGTTTTTCAATTTGTATGGAATAAGAAGACAGATTTTTGGAGGGCATACTCTTGCACTTTAAATTCTTCTATTGCTACTTTCTTTTCATTTTTTTTTTTATTTCTATTTCCCATTCAACACTGAAAATGAATGAATGATATGAGTACAAAATACCATTTTTGTTTATTTGACAAAAAGACGGTTGAGACTTTTTTTTCCCCTCAAATAAGGTTTTTTTATTTTTTTTTAGCATGGGTACCCCTAAGTATCTATTTCTTATTATCAAGTATATTAGTAATTATTAATTTTGTACCCAATTTATTTTTTATCAAGGCAATTGATGTTCTTTAATTCTATCTACACTTGATAATTCTAATATTTTCATCGTTGCATCAAACAATAGCCTTTTATAATTTTTTTCTTTTCATTTTCTCACTTTTAGTTTCAATTTTTAAATAAAATAATATAACCAGCATTTTAGATACAAAAGAAAAAAAAAGTATTTTTTTTAATAAACATAAACACTAAAATATCATTTTGGTGTTTAGAATTTGAAGGGTTAAGTTACAGTGTTGTTTTAAAAGTGTTTTGACAATTTATAAACAAAACAAAAATTATCAAACATGTTTCCCTAAGTTATCAAAAGAGTCCTTTCATCAACCAAAGCCGTCAATTTTCTTTGTTGACAGTTGAATTGAGATATTTATTTAAAAAATATTGATTTTTCATAAATTTTAGAAATTGTCTAATTTAAGTGGTTGAAAAAAAAAACCTCATGAATTTTGTCATGAGCCCTTCTTCCAATATAAGATAATATTGAAAATGTTATTCAAGTAAAAAAAATATTGAAAATGTTTATATCATCATATATGTAGAGTTTGATCAGAATTATAAATATATGAAAATTTATATTAATTAATCTAGAAGTAGATTAATTAGATCTAATAGAAGCACTAAAAGAGTAAATAATGCTAAGAATCAAGTGATGGTTAGCTGTAAAGGGTCTGACGCCCTCTCACCCAAACTTGCAATGCTCTTGATGTGAATTCAAATCACTTTGCCTATCAAATGCACACCCAAACACCTTTCGGGTTAGCGCTTGGCGTGACATCAGATCAAAGATTAGGTCTGACTCTGATGCCAATTGTAATGGGTCGAACGTTTTTCAATTACCGAAAAGTTTAAGTTATTGGATAGTATTGCATACCCACCCATTTATATCCATCATCTTTCTCATTCGGATCAGATGTAAGACAATTTCTCTAACACTAGGTGTGTACAAAAACCAGTTTATCAGATTGAACTGAATTTTATGGCTTGGTTTGGTTCCGTTCTGTGATGAATGGTTCAATTTCAATTCTAAAAATTAAAGAATCGTTGATAACAGTTCGATTTGAATTTGGGATTGAAATTGGCCAAACCAATCTATTATATATATATATATATAGTCCTCTAATATGAACAATTTTATACACACATATATAAGAAAGTCAAATATTATATAAATAAATTCAACAAAACTAATCATTTACAATTCAATTGAATTCAATTATAATATTTTTGGAATCGTTAGAAATAGTTTGGTTCTGATTCATCTCAAATCAGATCAAAGAGAACCATGTGCACTCCTAGTGATGTCAAATGCTGTAACTTTTGAAAATTAAGAATAAATGCTAAATTTAGTAAATTGAGAATAAAAGTAATGAAGAAGGTATAAATTAACTCAAATGGTGTAACTTTTGAAAATTAAGAATAAATGCTAAATTTAGTAAATTGAGAATAAAAGTAATGAAGAAGGTATAAATTAACTGGTGAAATTCTAGGGGTGCACAAAAATCTGTCCAAACCGGGAATCCAAACCGAACCGGACCGGACCGGACAATTCGGTCCGGTTTTTTCGCGGTCCGGTTCGGTCACGGTTCCAATTTTGTGGAACCGTGTAGTAACGGTCCGGTTACGGTTTTCAGTCCCTTAGGACCGAACCGAACCGGACCGAACCGTTTCTATATATATAAATATAAAATATGTTATATCTAATATTTAAATATTATACTTATTATATACTTATAGTATTATAATTATACTATAATTATAATATAATTGCAATCTTTGTTTTTGAAATATTATACTTATAATATACTTATAGTATTATAATTATAAGTATTATAATTATAGGTTGGTGAACCGTGGAACCGAACTGGACCAAACCGGTTTTTCGCGGTTCGGTTCGGTCAGGTTCAATACGGTTAAACGGTTCGGTCCGGTTCCTTTTTTAGTGGAACCGTACCATACGGTTTGGTTCCAAAAAATGCTAGAACCGGATCAATCCGGACCGTATGCACCCCTATGAAATTCTATACCCTTTACTAAAGGATAATGCAAGACGAAAAGAGCCATCATCATGCCCATTATCACCAAGGCCACACACCATCCTATTTTTAGAAGTCAATGACACCCTCCTCGCGTGCACGTAAAGAGAACTTTAGGACCATCCTTTTATTTGCAAGTACTTAATTATAACCTCTTGAGATTTAATTTTTTTTATCCAATTAATGGTTTATTAACTTAACATCAGTAAATTATGTATAGGTTGTGCTTGAATGTCTCTACTCTCTAGTTAAAAATTTGAATATACACGATGTACACTCAAATACAACTAACTACCTATATAATAAAAAAAAAGTTATGGCATCTGATAGTGTGAGAGTGAGTGAATGTATATATGAATTTAAGTGTGAATGTAATGGATAAATTATCGTGATGGTTAAATAATGATAGAAAGTTATTTTAAACTGTTGATAGAAATAAATATTTTGAATCGTAAAATTAATTTTTTAAATATTTTTTATTGTTACATTATAATTTTTTTTTTAAAGGGTGATTCAAATACAATCCTTAAATGAGCAACTCAAATTAAAGAGTAACATAAATTATAACACATGTATATATAGGATCAACTTGACAAGTATTAAATTACAAACTATAGACAGCTTTAACTTGTTTTTGCAAGATTGGAACTGTTTGACCCTACAACCTAATGTTGGAAAAGTCTACATTTATAAAAGTGTAAAATCAGTAAGTGCTATTGAGGACCTCTAGTTGAACTGGTATTAAAAGTAAGTTTTCACATTCAAGTCTGCCTAATTCAAGCATCGATCACCATCACACCAACGAAATAGTACAAGTGGGTGAATCCAATAGCTTTAGGCACCGTTTGCATAGAAAGTAGTCAATAGCATTAGTTACGAGGAAAAAAAGAAAATCACTTATATTCATATTTTGAATAAAAAAGAGAAAAAAGAAATAAAAATATAGTATTCTTATTTGAATAAGATAGAAGAGATAAAAGAAAAGAAAAGATAACAACTAAATTATTGTTATATTCTTTTATATTTAATAAAATATGGATGAAATAATAATTTTATTTTTTTAATTGTTGATGACACTGTTGAAATTATGAAAGTACTAATTAACTTACTATCATTTTTCTTTCAATCTTCTCATTTTAAGAAGGATCCTCTCATTTCTCTTCATTTAGAGCACTCAATCACAAAATACATTATCATCTTCTTTCTTTTTCCTCTTTATTTTTTTAAATCCTTCATCCAAACGATGACTTAGAGTTATGATATATAAGTGGTTGAAAGATATTAAAGTGAGTGGGGAGGGCGGTCATTCCCTTCAAATTCAGACTATAAATCATTATTTTTAATTTAAAATAATTTTTATAAATTTTAATTGTCAACTATTGAAATTATTGTTACCAGAATTTCGAGAAAGGAAGAAAAAAATCAAGCGTCAAAGCAACTAAAAATTGAATATTGGTAATATAACTACATCATATTATATATGACAAACAAAAAAACAGAACCTTTTCGGCATTATAAAAACTGAAAATAAGAAATGTTATCCGAGCAAAACAGAAAAGAGCCAAAGCATGGAAAAAGAAAAACCAAAAAAGAGGCCGAGAGAAACAGAAATGGATAAAGCTAATGATGAAAAAGGTTGTCATAGACTCATAGTCTCGTGTACAAATAAATACAAGAGGGGTAAAATTGTCTTTTAGGGAAAGGATTGCCCCATTCATCAGAGAAATGTGGGGGCGCCCAATGTCATTTGCCCTTTGGGTAATGCTTTGGAGTAATGATACTCTCTCTCTAGCTCTCTCTCTCTCTCTCTCTCTCTCTTAACCCCCCCCTATTTATTTCATCCTGATAACACTAAAACCTTACTTTCTAATAACACAAAAAACTAGGAAGTAAGCTTATCAGAGCTTATTCTTCTTCTTCTGCAAGTCCATGGTCATGGCAAAGATCTTTGTTTCCATGGTCTTTGTTTTGCTTCTTGTGCAAGTGGGTGCTACAGTACATGAAGTACTTAGAGAAGAAGAGGAAGAAGCTGACCTAATTGCGGCTCTTCCGGGACAGCCCAAAGTCTCTTTTCAGCAGTTTTCTGGCTATGTCACCGTCAACGAAATTGCCGGTAGAGCCCTATTTTACTGGCTCACTGAGGCTGTTCATGACCCCTTATCAAAACCTTTGGTTGTCTGGCTTAATGGAGGTCTGATCTCTCTCTCTCTCTCTCTCTATATATATACACACACACACACACACACACACACACACACTCACATTATGTACCTGCAGATGGGTCATGGATTGGACTTGCACATTTAAGTTTTGCTAATACGAAACTAGGAATGGTCCATTGAACGAAACTAATTTTTTTTTAGTACTGTTGTATTGCATGTTAGTATAATGTTCCGTATTTTATGTGTATGTACTCATTTCCTGATCAGTCCAAAAACAAAACAAGTGCATGTGATCATTAAAATTGTTACGTGTGGACAGGTTACTTTATTGCTGACAGAGAGAATAATGTAGCTAGAAGAAAACTATTTTCTCTTTGAAATTATTTTTAATTAAGTGCATATGAGGACTGCCATATATATATATATATATATATATTGGTGGTTAGTAGTTGATATAGTTAACTAGTAAATTACAGATCCGGCTACATATACATCAATTAAGAACTTAGCAAAGCTCTAATTCTTTCATTTGTGCTTAATTTTATAATCTTCGTATTTGCCCAAAAATAGTCTTTGTTGGTGAGAAATTATTTTACTTTGACTATATATATATATATATATATATATATATATATATTTGACTGTTTGGTTCTCTTTGGTGATGATCTAGTGAAGGTGTTTTACCTATTAAAAGTGTAGTTTGGTCATGTCCATCGCCTTCCTATTTCTTATGGATAGAAATTAATGAATGATGACCTAACTACCGACGAAGTTGAAACCCATGAGTCCATGAACTCTCTCTCTCTCTCTCTCTCTCTCTCTCTCCACAATTATATTGTTGCATGGAGTAACCAAAGAAATTGAATGCTTGAAAGCAACCTAAAACAGTCGTCATTTATTGAGCTGAGCTAGTATTAAAGTGGACCTATCAGCTAGCCAGCTTGTCAGCATGCGTGGTGCACTATGCAAACTTGCAGTCACTGTATTAAAGCTAAATTTAGCAGAGCTTTGGACTCTTCCATCTCTTGCAAAATTGTTCACTTATTAATAGGATGGGCATAAAATGTGGATGGATATGAGCTGATGAGCTTGATCAGCTTGAGCTAGGAAGAATACTTACTTAGATATATATATATACAAATATAGGTATATATATGTCATAGGCAGGCAGAACACATGATGGGCTGATCTCAGCCGTCTGATATTGGACATAGATTCTTAAGTGGGACCCATTTCATAGTGGGTCCTGATAATATGAGTAATAAATGTTGATTTTCTTTTGTAAGCAGGCCCAGGATGCTCTTCTGTGGCATATGGTGCATCTGAAGAAATAGGCCCATTCAGGATAAACAAGACAGCTTCAGGCTTATTCCTCAACAAGTTCTCATGGAACACTATGGCAAACCTACTGTTCCTTGAAACTCCGGCCGGTGTAGGCTTCTCCTATAGTAACAGGTCATCGGATCTCCTCAACACCGGCGATCGTCGCACCGGTAGGACCCACCACCTTCATTTTGCATGAAGCGTTTTCATATATATTGTTAGATGTTGTTCTTATCAGAAAGAATTTAATGAATGATTGTTACTACGTACCTAGCCATCAAATTGGACAGTCCAACTTGGTAGGCCATGTTTTTAATTATGTGACAAGAAGCACTGAATTATATTGATCTCTAGTCAGTGTCTCTGATGGGTGGTCGAAAATTAACCATTGATTGGAAATTAACCATTGATTGACTGCTATGATATAACAATTAGATAAATTATATATATATATATATATGTAATTAATCACAAACTATTTTTTTCACTAGTATAATATGAACTTTGTTATTCAGTCTAGTGTGTGTGTGTGTATATATATATATATATCTGATGGTATAATGTGATTCAGCAAAGGACTCACTACAATTCCTCATCCGATGGATGGATCGATTCCCACGTTACAAAAGGCGAGAGGTGTATCTGACCGGAGAGAGCTATGCCGGCCATTATGTCCCACAATTAGCTAGAGAAATAGTGAGCTACAACAGCAAGTCCAAGCACCCAATAAATCTCAAAGGATTTATGGTACGTAATTCATGCATTCATATATCTTATAATATATACCTTCACTTGTTCTTTTCTTTGATTAATACTGTTGTATATATATATATACATGTAACAATATATTAATTAATGCAGGTTGGGAATGCAGTGACAGACAATTACTACGACAATCTGGGAACAGTGACATATTGGTGGAGCCATGCCATGATCTCCGACCGGACATACCGGCAACTGATCAATACGTGTGATTTCCGGCGGCAGAAGGAGTCAAATGAGTGCGAATCCATGTACAGTTATGCGATGGATCAAGAATTTGGAAACATTGATCAGTACAACATATATGCACCCCCTTGCAACAATTCTGATGGTAGTAGCAGGGCCAGAGCCACCCACCAGACTACGCATTTGCCTCACAGACCCCACCGGGTACATATATATATATATATATATATATATATATATATATATTATCATCTAAGCGACATATAATAGTACATGTTTTTTAGGGGTTACAAATTCCTAAATCATCAAATGACACTGAGATATATAAACATTGATACAACACTATTCAATCCATTAGTCCTTTTCTCAAGGATTTGAATTATCTGAATCCTATTTTGACACTGGTGTTTTTTTTTTTTTGCCTTCACAAAGCGAAAGTCTACAATATTTCGAGGTCTTTTGTCACGCAAAATACCCTTCTCAATGAAAAGTCCCTACGTTTCTAATGGTGAGTTTTCATTGAAAGGGTAGCTCGTGACAAAATACACCAGAGTCATGTAAAATTTATACACACTCTGTATATTCACTTTGTCTATATGTAGACTTAGAACCCTTACCTTCTGCTCACCTTTTTAGAAGAGTTCATGTATGTAACTGCATAGTGAACTTTGGCTTACATAATTCTAAAAATAATAAAATAAAATAAAAACACTTTGGCTTACACAATTATTAATTTTTTGTTTTTATTTTTTGGTTCTTTGTTAGATATTCAGGCAGATATCTGGGTATGATCCTTGTACGGAAAAATATGCTGAGATTTACTACAATAGGCCAGATGTGCAGAGAGCTCTCCATGCCAACATAACCAAAATTCCTTATAAATGGACTGCCTGCAGGTGAACTCATTTATTTCCTTTCAGTTTTTCCTCAATTATTTGTAAATTTTAATTGCAACTTTTTTTGAAACAACAAGCTTATATACTACGTAGAAAAATCTCAAAATTGGCAGTTTTTTTTTTTTTTTTTTCAAATACAGCGAAACTTTGAATCGGAATTGGAATGACACAGATGTATCTATTCTACCAATATATCGGGAATTGATTGAAGCTGGTTTGAGAATATGGGTTTTCAGGTTGGCAATTTTTCAAAATTCACTTGCTTATCATCCACCCTTCAAAATTCATTAATTCTTCCAAATTTGTACTCATTTTACATAACTAAGAATTTTCCTCTTCCTATCAAAAATTTGTCGATTACAGCGGCGATGTCGACTCGGTGGTGCCAGTCACGGCCACCAGGTATTCCCTTGCGCAACTAAAGTTATCAACCAAAATTCCATGGTACCCATGGTATGTTAAGAAACAGGTCAGTAACTACTTATTACTCTGCTAATTTTGTCTTCAATAGTTGACATATGAACCTCAATTATTCGTATAAAAGAAAGATAACAACGTTAAAGTATAAGAGTTTGAATAAAATAGAGAGCAGGAGACTCTCCATTCGATAGATACACTCAATTAAAAGTGATACGAGAATCGATTGAGTGTACCATTGAAATAGAAAGTCTCGTTCAAATTCTTCGTTGCTAATATAAGTTTTGATTATAAGGTCATAATTTGTGTATGGTTTTGTGAAGGTGGGAGGGTGGACAGAGGTATATAAAGGACTAACATTTGCAACAGTGAGAGGGGCAGGTCATGAAGTACCACTATTCAAGCCTAGAGCAGCACTTGAGCTATTCAAATCATTTTTAAAAGGAGAGCCACTTCCAAAGTCGTCTTGAATGCCATCTATACATGAATCTACTCTTGAATGCCAACAAAGTGTTCTTCTCGTGTATTCCAAGTACTCAAGCCAAACAAATGTCATTCTTAATTGTTAGTGAGAGAGAGTTCTGATCTGATAGATGAAATATGGGGAATGGGGATTCCTTTTCTTATTCTTAATTTATATTATAATATATGTACCTATTAATTTTAAGTGGGGATACAAGGAAAACAAGGTGTGGCCTATTTGGTTAATTTTGGAATTATAGCTATTTCATTATTTCAAAGTTTCAAATTATTTTCTTTCGAATGAGAGATTAAATTTCATTATGTAATATGCTCTACAAATTGCAGTGCTTGTCTTTATAATCCAATATTGACTACATGTAATTGTTTGTCCTACATTTATATTGTTAAATATTGGATAATCTCAAATTTTTAAGTCATTTTATTTGAGAAATGCTACACGTCATGAAATTATTTCATGAATTTGTATCATGAATGATGTGGCAGGTAACGTAGAGAGTTAATATTGGTAGAATTCGGTGATAATATCATGGGACTCTGTGTATGGGGGAATCCCACCAATACTAACTCTTCACATTACCTGCCACATCATTCATGATACAAATTCATGAAATAATTTCATGATGTGTAGCATTGCTCATTTTATTTATGTATTGGCCAATCTATATATATAATTCATACTCGGCAATTGTCTTAAAAAGTAATTTTACACTACTATCTTGATGGATAATTGTGCACTTTCTTTCTTAAAAAAAAAAACAAAAAGTAGAATAGTAAAAAAGTGGAGCACAAATATCATATCCCTTTTAAGAACTCCTTTTTTCTTTTGGTGTTTTGTTTCCCCTTTTCACTCTATAATTCATTTGGATAAATTGGATGGAAAAGAACTATAATTCATTTGGATAAATTGGAGGGAAAGGAAATTAGATGGTTATTGTTGACCTCAAAGTTTCAAGACAAGGTTATTTGGATAATTTTGATGATTACAATCTATTGAAGTGCAGATCTAATAAGTTTACTTGAATGTTCATTTGATAAGGTATTACATTATCTTAAGTATCTTAAAGGTTTTAAATTTCAAAGGGATTTACAAAAATATATATGAAGTCACGTGATCATGAAACTCAAAGATCAAAAATCAAGATCAATAGCAAAGTTGAAGTGAATCCAAGCCATATAATGGTGGAACCCAAGAGCTTATAGATTTGAAGATCAAACGACTTAGGTAGTTTAGTCTTAGTGAGTATATAGGTAATCTTTGTAAAGTTATTTTGATGTACTCACTTGAAAGCTCTAGGACCAATGCATTTCATGTATATCACTCATAAGTCCTTAGATCATAAACAATAGACCATGTACTTCATTTAATTCATTTGATATGTTCTCTAGGAATTAGAGAAATAAGGTTTTAAACTTATATGTTTAAATCATGAAAAATATTAAGTAATATTGAGAGGATCTCCAATTAAAAATATCTTTAATTCTTAATATTTACATTTAGTGAAGTATGTAGTCAAGGACCTTGGATCAAATTGATTTATTTCATAAGGTCATAGTTGACTTTGAGAAGGTTCAAGCTTGTTAAAATATTCAAAGAACCTTACTCGTAATTTAGTTGACACTCTAGGATCCAATGTAACTCATGCATATCATTTTTAATAGTCTTTAAACATGTAGAAATATGACTTGATCTTTTTTGAATTATATCTTAAAAGTCATTGATGGTTTAGGCTCGTTTAGATTTCAAAGTTCTGTATTTTTCATGTTGAGCATAAATTAGTCGACTTATCCATTCCCATCGGTCGACTTATTTCAATAGAACTTTTTTGGCTTTTCTAGAGTGTCAAAACAATCGACTTATTCCTTGAATTAGTCGACTTATCCATTCCCATCGGTCGACTTATTTCAATAGAACTTTTTTGGTTTTTCTAGAGTGTCAAAACAATCGACTTATTCCTTGAATAAGTCTACTTATGTTTTTAGATAAGTCTTCTTATCAGTCGACTTATCTATTCACATAAGTCGACTTGTTTCAACGGAACATTTTTAGTATTTCTAGAGTAACAAAATAGTCGACTTACCCAATTTCATAAGTTGACTTATATTGTAAAAAATTTCAATTTTTACCTTAAAAAAATGAAACAGACGATTGTTCCTAAATGAACAGTCGACTGCTTTATAAGGGTTCTCTCTAAGCCCGAAAAAGAAAAAAGGTTCATTCTTTACTTTATAAGGAGAATGATTGGGTAGCGCTCTCTACCTAGTAGAGTGAGTAATGATTATCTCTTAGTCGTCAAAAGAGAAAGGAAGCCCAAGTCTTGCGTTTGACAAGGAAGTCTCGGTGAGGTGTTCACAGAGCAAAGAAGCCCAAGTAATTCACTTGGCAATTATACGGTTTACTTTCTACCCTTAATGGGAGCCTATAATGAAAACCTCCAAGCATGGACGTAAGCAAGAGAGGCCGAACCATGTAAAAATTTTGGTGTCAATGCTTGCATTTCTTTATCCTTACTCTCCTTACATTATTATACTCATTATCTTTGTTAAATGTCTTTATGTTTTGAATATTGAAGAGCATAATTGTATGGAAATATTGCATACTATTTGATGAAATGTCTCAATGACCTTTAATTCCATTTTAACATTGATAAACATATATCTACTTAACTCATTTCATTCCTTATCCAATGAACTATTTTATGAATGAATGAGTAGCACTCCAAGTGCTTGATTAATCGTCTTTATAAGTTTTACTTTTTACATCATATTCATAGGTAATTGCTCAAATTTCCTTTTGATAGGTTTACTTCTTTATTTTGCTAGCATTTATTTTATAATTGTTTATTTAATTAATGTTGTTTAAATTCTTCATATGAGTATGATGTGATGAATGCTTGAATTATATAGATTATATTGTGAATGTTGATTAGTTGATTATATAATTGTCTATTTTTATTAGACAACATTTATTGGATAGAATGAGGAAACAACGTAGTCTTCACCTTATAAGATTTAGACGTTACACTTAGAAGACCTCTTCAACTTGTTGAATATATATGTCCATCAAGTGTTTGACAAAAATCCAAACAAACTTACTTTTGTCAAAATAGACTAAACCAAAAAAGTTTCATTGAGACAATTTTTGGGTAACAGTTATATTTATTAGTTATGAGAGAAAATAAATGAAAGGAAGATAGTATTAATATTTGTGATTTGACAAATAGAGAGGAAAACAAATGAAGTGACTTTTGTAACCTTTTATTTAGTTCAAAAAAAAAGATAATAGGACAAAAAATATATATGATTGCTTTAATTTGTAAGAAACAAAGGCAAAACATGTATTTACTTGTAATAACATAGGAAGATAATAAATTACTCTCGTTAGTTTCAAATCCTCCTTCCCATCTTTTAAATGATAGCTAAAACACTATTCAAATTTAAACAGGTTTCTTGTCTCTGGTATTCCTCCTTTTTTTTCTCATCATTTGAAAAAAAAAAATTGAGAGAGAATTCTTTCTCCTTTCTATTTTCTCTCTTCTATATTTATTTTATAAATTGCTTAGCACAGGAGCTGGAATAGCTCAGTTGGCTAGAGCGTGTGGCTGTTAACCACAAGGTCGGAGGTTCAAGCCCTCCTTCTAGCGTGTTTGTTTTTTTTTTTTTCCTTTCTAAGAAAAAGAATGGAAGGACCTGGAACTGTCTGAAAAAGAAAGAGGTGAAACTATTTAAGTTAAAAGTTGAAACATGCGTCTCTAGTTATGGAATATGCAACCTTAAAGCATCCCTTTGGCCAATCCATTACACACACACACATTTTGGTTTTTGGGTAGACACTCCACCTTTTTTTTTTTTTGAAAAAACAAAGAATGAAAATATCACAAATTGTCCACAGAAAGCACTTTAGACTTTCATACTCTGCAATTGCTCTTAAAAGGTAATTTCACACTACTATTTTGATGGATAATTGTCTCCTTTTTTTATAAAAACAAAAAAACAAAGAGTAGAATAGTAAAAAAGTGGAATACAAATATCATATTCTTTTGAGAACTCATTTTTCTTTTTGTGTTTTTTTTTTCCTTTTTTCTCTAATTAATTTATCCAAGGAAAAGGAAAAGAGATGGTGATATTTATTAGTTACGCAAGAAAATAAATGAAAGGAGGATAGTATTAATATGTGTGATTGGATAAATAGATAGGAAAACAAATGAAGTGACTGTTGTAACTTAGGAAGCATGGATACACTAGAAAAGGTTCCATGGTCGTATCGAATATGTATCCGATACGGATACGCCTAAAATACGGTCGAATACGTGTCCGATACTTCTGACAAGTATTCAATTTTTTTTAAAAAAAATTTGAATATCGGGTACGACTAGAATACGCGAGAGATAGATAGGATAGGGTAAGGATACGTTTTTGACAAATTTGTAATTTTTTTGTCTTAAAAGGTGGATCAAATTACAATATTAAAAAGTTTAAAAATTAGGGTCAAATTGTAATAAAAAAATATTTTAGAAGTATCCAACAATAGATTAATAGTCTAAATGGATGGATGTTTATGTTGTGAATTAAAAAATAAGTAGCAATACTTATTGTCTAAATGATTGAACTTATATTTTACGTAAAATCTTTAAATACATTTATTGTATTGTTGAAAAATAAAAGTTAATTTTTTATGTATAATATATATATATTACGTATCCCTGTCATGTTCATGTCTTATTTTTTTGAAATTTGTCGTATCGTATTTATGTTCTGTGTATGTGTCCAATTGTCCATGCTTCTTAGATAATAGGAAAAAAAAGAAAGACCATGATCGTTTTAGTTTGTAAGCAAAGGCAAAAAAAACCTGTATTTCCTTCTAATAACATAATCTTGTCTCTCGTATTCCTCCCTTTTTTCCTGGGGCATTTAATTCTTCCTCCTTTTCCTTTTCTTTGTTATTTAACTATATAAAACCCTTGACACAAAAGCTGGAATAGCTCAGTTGGCTAGAGCGTGTGGCTGTTAACCACAAGGTCGGAGGTTCAAGCCCTCCTTCTAGCGAAAAATTCTTTTTATTGCTTCTCTATGGATTCTGTCTCAATACTTTTTCTCACTTTAAGCAATTCATAAGTTCTTCTGGATGACCTCCTGTACCCAGAATGTGTTTACTAGCGGAAGTTCCTGATGTTATAATCACACGAAATAAAAACTTAAAACGTGTAAACAGAATATCGTATGTATGTATGTCTTGACTGAGGAACACTTATTCCTTCTAACTTCTAGGAATCAATTTCCCCTTTGAATGCTACAAAAATGAAATGGCAACATTACTATCTTCATGTGCCTATAAATTCACGCACACGCGCAAATTAGTGTGTTGGTGCACAAAGAGCAGATTGATTGATAGTAAACTGACATGAACAGCATCAGCAGCTGCATAACCTGCAGCTTGACCTCCCATGAACTGAAAGGCCATTTCCTATGCCACACAAAAAAGCCAGTCATTCCAATCATTCACATAAGCTCTCAATGATGATTTAGGTAAGTTGACAAGAGCAGAGGATGATACAAGAAGGTGACATTTAGAACAACTGCAACCATGAGAGAAGAGATGGAGAAATAAAAGAATGCAGTGTAGACCACCAAACTCCGTTTTTCAATGTGTGCCACTCTGACTCTATTATTAGTTGCCCAAGTTGAATGCTGGTGAGAAGAGAGCGAGACAACAACCACCAAACAAAGTTATGCTCAACCCAATCCAAATACACTTCCAAACACCTGTTTAGTGTCTTAATTAGTATTACATACCACCTATTTGTACAAAAGGTGTTACTTGATAGGACTAAACAAGTTTGATTAATTGATTGCTCTTCTGTTCTCTAGCTCTACAAGAAACTCTGTTGGAAAAAATTAGGAAAGGCCAGGTTTAAAAGGCGTGTACAAAAAAGAAAAAAGACATACAATTTGTGTATCAAAGAAAATGAATGAGAAAAGACTCAATTGTATTATTTTCTCTCTCGACCTCATCACATAATTTAGTACTCCGTATGTGTCTATGTGATAGTACTCCATCTGCTACAGACCAAATTTTGAACAATTTGTCTTCAACAAATGAAGTTTCCTTTCCATGTTGAGATTATTATGGCACAAATAATTTCAAGCAATGTTCGGTATATTAAGTTTTCTCCAATTCCAATTCCAATTCCAAGGGATCAATTCCATGATACCCAACATATCATCAATGTAATTCGGAGAGGGTCAACAATGAAGTTAATCAACAAGAACAGAGAAGGCCGAAAGAGAGCTGAATTCACTTTGTTATCTTGACTGTATATATGTTGCAGTCTTGCTAGAGGTAGGTTCCAAACACCAGTACAATTTTGGATTTGTGGTTACAAGGTAGTGATTGATGAACTTTGGAGCAACTTAAAATTTATTCAATAAATTTGAAAGAGTTGTAAATAATACTTGGATTATACTTTAATATTTAAATTACTATTTTTCACCAATTCTGTAACACATGATTAAATATAACAACAGACAAATTAATTACAATTCACCTGAGAAAGTTGAGTCAAGAAATTTGGCATATTGGGTCTGGTGTGAGCAAGCAATACTATTTTTCACCAATTCTGTAACACATGATTAAATATAACAACAGACAAATTAATTACAATTCACCTGAGAAAGTTGATTCAAGAAATTTGGCATATTGGGTCTGGTGTGAGCAAGCTGACCAAAGGTAAGAGCTATGGTTACTGCAGCCAATAAGTTAGTGATTGAAAAATCAGGGTAAGTGTGTTGAGGAAGGCGACCATGTCCCTCTGTGAAAGTCAGAATTGCAGGCCAAGTACCCAGAAACACAAGTGCAAGCAGCATGCAAGCTATGGCACCTCCCTTGCTCTCCACCAGATACATTTTCAACTTAGACTAAAGATCAATTAGTATTCTAAATTGGAAAAAACAAAAAAACAATTAGGGGACACTTGGAGAAACCTACCCAGTAAAGTTAAAAAAAAACAAACTAGGACCTCATATATGGTTTGTGGAGAAATTATTACATAATTTTCGTCAATTACAAGTGAACTTGGACAAAAAGTCAGAAAAAATTTGACACAAAACTGACACATTTATTTTCAACATTCTTTCGGACTCAAGTAATTTATCATGATCAAATTTAGTACATTTCCTTGCTGGAAATGTCATAGCCCAATCCTTTAACTTCAGTAGAATAAGGGAACAACAAATAAAGTAAGAAAAAGCACATTTAAGACAACTGTCTAATGGTGGTACAACAATATTGTAAAAGAAGCTAGGGACATGGACTGTATGTTACTGCTATTTTTATTTTGAAGCATACAGATAATATTTAAAGGAAACAAATAATAAGATATAATAAAATTCTAGACACTTTTGTATTTCATGTAAATTCGGTTCTAGACACTTTTGTATTTCACGTAAATTTCGTGAATCGGACTTCTACTAGGTCAAACTTTGGGCCGAAAGTCAGCAGAGAAATCCACCTAATTAGAGCTTGCAAAAAAATCCTAATTGTCTCTTAATTAAGTGGGGACTCTTCATATTCTCTTAGCTATTAAAAGTGACGAATTTGGACTGTATTGGGGAGGCTTGATAGCAGTTTTGAAGAGCTTTTGGAGTAGAGAATCATTGGAGAACAAGGCGTAACAATACTTCCATGAAAATGATGTCTTCTTCCTCAACTGTTGAAGCTTTTTCTTCTACCATGAGCAGCTAGTTCATTCACTAGGGTTTTGATGTAGCCCTAACTAAACATCAATGGTTTGATTGTTCTAATTATTGGCGATTTTTGTATTCATGCATAGATTGTGTGATTTAGAGAACTCTTCTTATAGAATTAAGCAATAAAAGTCTTATAAATTCAGTTTCAATGATTTCTTATCTTATCTTAGATACTTGATTATTATTATTGAACTCAATCTCTCTTATTTTTCGTGATTATGAGAGCGATTATTACACAATGGTAATAACTAAATATATCATTAAAAGCTTTGCTGGATTATGCCTAGAGAAGATGGACCATATTGCACCCTAGAGTAGAGTAGTTAGGCAGATGGCTCATGCCAATCGAAGATAGTCAATGACTTAGCCTTAATTATATGTTACTTCTTGATGAATAGAGGTGAGCTTGTAACCATCGACACCACTTATGCATGGTATGATTCCCCATAGTTAGTTCAATTGGTCATTGATTGTGAAGTTAGTGGTGAAATCAATAACCCTAGATTTATCTTATATTCTCTACACTCAATAGTTTTTCTTGCTTTTGTTCAATTGCTTCATTAGTTAATTTAGATATAAAAATCAGCAACTTATTTCTTTTAAATTTAATTAAAATTAATCATAACAATTCAATATAGTCATATCATAATCTCAGAGGATCGACACCCCTTTCGAGAGCCCTATTCTGCAAAGAATTCGTTCTATTGCGAAGTGGTAATTTAATTGATACACTTAGCCACGAATCAGATGGCATGTTCCTTCTGTAGGTTAGCTTTTGTTCCCCTTTGCTGACTAAGTAGTCCAAGAACTTTCTGGATGAAACTACAAAAGTGCATTTACTGGGATTGAGCTTCATTCTGTACCTTAGAATGATATCAAAGGCTTCCTGCAAATCATCTAAATGACTTGTGGCTCTCTTGCTTTTGACGAGCATGTCATCGTTGTACACCTCCATGTTTCTGCCAATTTGCTCTTTAAACGTCCTGTTCACCAGCCTTTGATAGGTCGCGCCAACATTCTTTAAGCCGAAGGGCATTACTGTGTAACAATACAATCCCATTTCTGTTACGAATTATGTCTTTTTTTGGTCTGATGGCCACATCAGAATTTAATTATATCTTAAGTAGGCATCCATAAAACTGAGTCGCTCGCACCCTGTCGTTCCATCTACTAGTATATCAATCCGTGGAAAGGAGACACTATCCTTTATACATGTTTTATTCAGATCAGTGAAGTCCACACATAAGCGCCACTTACAATTGGACTTTTTTACTAGGTCCACATTTGCTAACCAGTCTAGGTAATGCATTTCTCGCACGAAATTGGTCTTTAACAGTTTATCCACTTCGTCAAAGATTGCTAAATTTCTTTCTGTGGTAAAGGTTCTCCTCTTTTGTCTAACAGGCTTGGCGGTTGGGTTAACGTTCAACAGGTGCTTGGCAATGGTTGGGTCAATTTCGGGTATGTCCTCATGGGACCAAGCATATACATCCCTGTTCGTTCTGAGGAATTGAACAAGCTCATTTCGAGCTGTGGGTGAGAGTGATAACCCCACACTTACCTTTTTTCCTACGTCTTGTTTATACAAGTCAACCTCAATCAATTCTCCCATTGGTTCCACATAGCGGACTTTCTCTTTCTCTTCCGCCTCTAGGCCCTCTATACTTAAAATTTCTGATACCTTATTTTCTTTTAGGGAAGTAACATAGCACTCTCGGGCAGTGGCCTGATCTCCCTTTAGCTCTCCAACACCACAGTCAGTAGAGAATTGGACGAGGAGATGATAAGTGGAGGTCACTGCTCTCATGGAATTCAAAATGGCCCTTCCTAGAATGACATTATGTGTAGTTGGAAAATCTACAACGAAAAAGGTCACCACCTTAGTGACTTGCCTGGGGCTTGTACCAGCAATGACTAGGAGGTCAACGGTGCTGAGTGGAAGAAGTAATTATGAAATTAGCGATAATAAGCATGACCACAAGGATATCATCATGCAGTTGTTGAACTCCCCTTGCATCAGCCTCCGAAAGTGATAATCTGATCATCTAGTTGAGGGCACTTGGAGGGTGATTGGCGCACCTCGCTTACTTCGGAGAAACTTCTGACTTTCCTCGTATGCTCTTTGTGAGCTGCATTGGACTTTTTGCCGCCTCCATGTCCATCGGAAATAACTCTAATTTCCACTAGTGGAGGATTTCCTCGAGTGTTATCCTTTTTACCGTCCCGTGGGTGATTCTGTGCTCTCCTCCTATCGCCGGCCACAAATATCTTCAGTCAACCTCTCTAAATCAAACTTTCAATCTGCCTTTTCAAGTTTATGCACCATCTGTATCGTGCCCATGATCACGATGGAACCTGCAATATTTGTCAGGGGACCTCTTGAAGGTGTCGATTCTTAGTTTTGGAGGCCACGACACAGCTGGTTCATCCTGGATGTGAATCAGGATTTGGCTTATGGATATGTTCAAAGTGGTAAAATTGAATCTCTTATCGCGTCGTGTTGACTTATCGCTCTGCTCTCGTGATATCCTACCATACTTAGGGTCTCTTTCTTCTCTATTATGTTGTCCTCTCCTTTTTCTATCTGTCTTTTTGTCCCCATTTCCTTTTTCCCTCAGGGCATCAAAGGCATCCTCAGCATTCATGTACTTATGGGCCTTCATAAATAGTTCGGACATGCTTTCTGGAGAATGCTTGGAAATTAATATAAGAATTTAGAGGGCATCAAACCCCCATATATGCTGTAACCACTACCTTATCGTCCAGAACATCGACCTGCAACATCTCTCTATTAAACCGGTTAATGTAGTCTCGCAACGATTCCCATTTAGTTTGTCTCATATTTAGAAAATAGGTAGCAGACTTCCTATGCCTCCTAGTAGCGATGAAGTTACCCACAAACAACTGACTCAGCTCTTTAAAAGAATGTATGGATTTGGGTTTCAAGCTGTTAACTAAGACCAGGCAAGGCCTTTTAATGTAATAAGGAAGGTTTTGCACATTATCTCATTTGGTACTCCTTGGAGGTACATTAGTGTCTTGTAAGTCTCCAAGTGATATAGCGGGTCTTTGGTCCCATCAAAACTTTTCAGAGCAAGCATCTTGAACTTGTTAGGCAAGGGACAATTTAGTACCCCACCGGAGAAAGGAAGGTTGGTTTGCTGGACCAAATCCTCCACTGTAGCAGGACATTTCCCTTTTATGGTGTGAGCCATGCTTTCTACCTTAGTTCTGAGGTCCTGCATTTCCAAATCATAATAGGTAGTCTCCCCTGGGTGCCTTGAATCTCCATGAGTCCGAGCCCTCTCGGATGGGACTAGATGACCGGGATTTGTCCCGTCTCTAACTCTGCTATGGGCTACATCGTCCGCCGAAACTTCACTGCCTCGCCCAACACCGTCCCCTTCTGGATTAACAAGCCTAAGGTGACTTTGTGACGACACCAGTGCTACAAGGGGGAGGCATTGCAAGATTGTCGCATTTTGTTGGAGCACTTGAGTCAGACTTTGATTTAAGTTCTGGATTTGGTATTCCAACGTTGCAACATGCTCCTGGTTATTTGGGACTCCAGGATGTGCCCCAGGAAAGTATCCCTGACCATGGGGTTGCATGTCTCCTTGTCCTGCCATCAACACATCGTGACTGAAAAGATCAGGGGCGGCAAGCGGATCTTGTTCGGCTGAAAGGTTATGCCAGGTAGGATGGTTTTGTCCGGTAGGATGGTCCTATCCGGTAGGAAGGTTGTGGCCTACAAGAGGGTCCTGCCCGACTGTAGTCTCTAATCCAGATCATAGGTGCATCTAGTCAAATTTGTGACAATCAGTTCCCACAGACAGCGCCAACTGATGAAGTAGAAATTCACCTCGAGCTGGTCAAACGCCAACCTGTAAAAAAGACAAAAGAATGGTAGTCGAAAGGGCACCCGCGTGACGTCAACCTACTACGCTCCGACGATCAAGTCAAATATCGAAAAAGTTTTGAAAGTTGTAAAAGCACTTTAGAGGGTATTAATTGCGTACCTTGGTATATGGACCGTCTCTATATTTATAACAGTCAAATGGAAACGTGTCCTAATAGAAGACTGACTCTTCACTTCCCCAGACTTATCTGGAGATAAAAAAGTCCTGATCAAAGTATATATCTTATCCTCGTCACCTTAATCTTAACTTCCACATCATACATTTCACAATATGAGTCAAATACTCTATCACCCTTAAATATCACTTCAATGCTTTTTAATAAATTTTATTTGAGTCATTTTAATGTAAAACTATAAATACACATATATCTATAGGTCTTCATCTCCATTACGGCTATAGCTAATTCCCACTCAGATCGCCGCCTAAATATATGATTTAGAGAACTCTAGATCTAAAAGTTTATGATTTCAAGCAGATCATTGCAAGATTATAGTTTAAAAATCACAATATTTGTTTAGTTTTGGTGCATGTATTTTATATTTCTTCTGCTCACTCATGTTGTACGTACTAATTTCTAGTTTGATATATATACTAATTGTTGGATCCAGCTTATTAGTTGAGAATGCAGATTGTTGTTTACGAATTTGATTGTGTTTTGAGAATGAAAATGGAAAAAGACCCGAAATGTTGGAGATGGATATTGGAAAAGATAAAAATAAATAAAAGAGTTCAAATATAAAATGTCAAAAACATCCTTGATTTGAAGAGCTAAACAACATAATTGAGGAATTTTTTGTTTATAAAAAATATGAGGACAAAGCTTATCACTTTCTATTTTGAAAGAGGGGAGGTTAGCTTTTTTCGTATGTATATAGTATCATAAAAATGAAAGATTAGGTATGTCCAATTTTAATTGATCTAAATTGATCCAGCCTTGAAGTAATAGGGAGGGGGGACTACAAGATTTGAACCCATGACATTTGGTGCCAAAACAAACGTGCTTTCAAAAGCTGCTCCACATCCCTCCAATTGGTCTACTTTGTAATTCTGAGATAATCTTTGTGAGGGTAATGATTTTCCTATCATAAATACAAAACTTAGATTGCTTTGCCAAAAAAGGGAAGGGGGGACAAAAATTAAATAAAATAATAATTATAATCATAATAATTACTCCCTTCGTCCCATAATATATGGGTACTTCGGGAACTGTGACTCACAACTGTGAGTCACAATTCCCGAAGTACCCATATATTATGGGACAGAGGGAGTATAATTTAATTAAATTATTAATTTATTTTAATTTTTATTGAAAATATATCGAACACCATACACATACCTACACAAGGGAGAGCTAGAGAGGATATATCAGAGAACACAAAGTGAATAATGCTTTGAATTAAAATAAATAAAAATTTTTGCTCTAAATCTCCTAAATAAAATAAGAGAATTTTTGCTGATAAATCAATAATATCAAGTACTTTTCAATTTCATGAAATATCCGGATAATAGTTATTAAAATATCAAAGAGAGAACATCTAAACAAATTCAAATTCTGTTAGAAATTAACTCTCTTTCGTTTGACACAGCAGAAACATATCATCAAATCAATAATCATGCAAACATATATGAAAATAACAATCAAACACATCTACGCGAAACATAATATTTGAGAGAAAAATTTCACTATATTGAAAAAAGAATATACAACACGCGAAAAATATGTCTACCACGCACACTCTTTCTATTGGCGTGAGTTGTTAACTTGAAACAGAATAGAGTCTTTTATAGGAAACCTTTAATTGAAAAATCCCTTCCTTCAAGGGTCTTCCATGATTTTAGCCTTAGATAATGTATAGCTTAGAATAGCTCCCTAAACTTTCTCTCCGTATCTATATATCTTTGTAGTCGATTCTACATAATGAATATAGAAGAAATCCATTTTAACATGATATCAGAGCACGATCCTAGGATCTCTACTCCACCCACCCATTGACCAGAAAAAAATCATTAACTACTTGGACTCCATGGCGGAATCTGCCGACTTAACTAAGTCCACTATTGAGGACTGGACAACCAAGATGACAGAAGCTTTGAACAAAACCCAGCCCTCATCCCACCCATCAGATTCTCCCGCTGCCCCAATTGGCATTAAGTTGGATGGCTTCAACTATGCCTTATTGTCCCAGGTTGTTGAGATGTATATCTCTAGCAAAGACAAGTTGGGATACATCAATGGAGACTATCCCCATCCACCAGAAACAGATCCATCTTTTCGTAGATGGCGAACCGAGAATGTTGTTGTCAAGGGATGGCTGATTAACTCTATGGATCCTACCTTAATAGGTAACTTCATTCACTTCCTAACAGCAAAATAGGTATGGGATTTTATTGCTATAACTTATTTTGATGGGACTGATACGTCTCAAGTGTATGATCTCCGGCGTCGTGTGACTCGCACTAGACAAGCTGGCGGACCCATTGAAAAATATTATAACAATCTTCAAGACTTGTGGCGCGAAATTGATTTTCATCGTCCTAACCCAATAAAATGTGCTACTGATATCAAGCAGTATAATTCAATCCTACAGGAAGATAGAGTTTACATCTTTTTTAATGGATTGGATGACTGGCTAGATAAGGTTTGGAGTGATGTGTTGCAGTTATAACCATTTCTTACGGTTGAATAGGCCTATGCTCATATTCGAAGAGAAGATATCAGACAGGCAGTAATGACGTCTGGTGCAGATCCTACCCTTGGTGCTGTTATGACGTCTAAAGGATTCAAGACAGGTGGAAAGTCAAGCCCACCTTCTAAGCCTAAGGTCCAATCTGATGGTGGAAAATGTACTCACTATGGGAGCACCAAACATACCCGCGAAGCTTTCTTCAAACTAATCGGGCATCCAGATTGGTGGAATAATTTTCAAGCATAGAAAAAGTGTGACGATGCTGCTATTGCTGAAAGCACAAGTCGCGCTACGGTGGCCAATGCTAAGCCTCGGTTATCTTTCCTCTCCCAAAGAGAGTTACCAAATAATCCCACGCCTCCACACAATCAAGGTAATTGTGGGCGTGTACTTCTTAACTCTACTCCACGTGATGATGGTGTTTGGATTATTGATTCTGAGGCTACAGACCACATAACATTTGACTCCAATGATTTCTCCCATATCACTCAACCAAGAAGAACATATATTACAAATGTTAATGGGGTCACATATTCGGTTATAGGGGCTGGAATAGTGACTATATCACCATCTCTCTCGCTATCTCACACTCTACTTGTCCCTTCCCTATCAAACAAATTGATATCTCTAAGTCAAGTTACTGCAGATCTCAACTGTGCGGTGTTAATTTATCCTATATTTTATTTTCTTCATGATATTCTCACCAAGGAGATCATTGGGCGTGGTACTAAAAGGGGGGATTATACTACATGGATGACTTTAGTGCAGGCAGAGTTAACAACATTCACCACACGACCAGTGACAAGGAGAGGTAGATTTGGCTACTGCACCATCGCTTGGGGGACCCATCATTTGGCTATTTGAAACATTTAGTCCCAGATCTATTTTTTAATTTATAGCCCTCTGACTTTAAGTGTAATACTTTCATTTTAGCTAAAAGTCATAGAGTTCCTTATCCAGTGAGTCTGAATAAAAGTGATGTCCCTTTTGCACTAATCCATTTCGATGTGTGGGGCCTTTCCCCAATAACTACTTCGTCTGATCATAAATGGTTTGTGCTATTTATCAATGATTGCACTCGAATGACATGACTTTATTTGCTAAAATGTAAAGATGATGTGTTTGGCATGTTTCAAACCTTTTATGTCATGGTTCAAACATAATTTTTAACTAAGATTCAGATCCTCCGTATTGACAATGGTGGTGAATATGTTAACCAGCAATTTCAAGCTTACTTCCAGAATACTAGTCTTCTTTATGAAACCTCGTGCTCTTAGACTCCACAACAAAACAACATTGTTGAGAGAAAGAATCAGCATATCTTAGAAACTGCATAAGTGCTATTGATTGGGGCATATGTGCCCGGTCGCTATTGGGATGATGTTTTTTGCAAGTCCTTTCTACACATGTTCCCTTGTCCATTATTTTGATGATTCCTCCTCGGATTATTGGTTGTGTTACCTTCGTTCATCTTCATAAAAATCAACGCACCAAGTTGGACCCATATGTTGTCCGTTGCCTTTTTTTGGGGTACGCCTTACATAAAAAAAGGTATCGGTGTTACGACCTCATCACTAAATGAACCTACGTTACTAGGGATGTTACTTTCCTAGAGTCAGACACGTTTTTCCCATCATCGGTATCCAATTTTTTTCTTTAAAGGGAGCTCTAAGATGAAAAGCCAAATTGGCTGAATGTTGAGTGGCCAGAACCAGAATTTAATCAAGATAATTCAGTACAACAAAGGGTTGTAAATGAAATAATAAAGCCAGAGTCAAACGTTGAGATTTCTTCAGGAGGTGAGATGTCTCCAAGAGCTGAACCTACATCAATGGAATCTGAAAATGTGGAGCTTAATGAATCCCCCCACCCCTTAGTACCTAAAGCGCCTCCTCTTGAGAATATTCCTGAGGTAAGCTCTCTTACCACACCTACACATACTAATGCCTTGGATATTTCTGCGAGTTATGTTTTACCTTTCAAACAGGATCATGGCAAGCCACCAAATCAGTATTTTCTGGACGTAGGAGAAAAAAGATCCAAGTACTCAATTGCCAACTATATGTCTACTCAAAGATTTTCTGAACCTCTCAAGGTATTTGTGCATCAGTTATCCTCGTGCCATATTCCCAGGAACATTAAGGAGGCCTTAGTAGATCCAAGATGGGTTCAAGCAATAAAGGAAGAATTGGAGGCTCTGCATAAAACTAACACCTGGATGTTAGTCTCACTACTTGAAGGAAAGAAGGCAGTAGGATACAAATGGGTTTTCTCCATTAAATACAATATTTATGGGTCCATTGATTGATATAAGGCGAGGCTCGTGGCAAAGGGATATACACAGACATATGGTATAGACTACGAAAAAACTTTCTCATCGGTTGCCAAATTAAACACCATTAGAGTTTTGTTATCTCTTGCAACACATTTAGATTGGCCATTGCACCAGGTTGACGTAAAGAACGCTTTCCTCCATGGCAATCTTGAAGAGGAGGTTTATATGGATATTTCACCAGGGTACACAGCATCTTCGGAGGGGAAAATGGCATGTAAGTTGCAGCGAGCACTGTATCGATTGAAACAATCACCTCGAGCATAGTTTGGTCGATTCAGTTCGGCTATAAAAAAATATGGCTTCTAATAAAGCAACTCAGATCATACTCTCTTCCTAAAACATCGTTCAGTAAAAGTGACAACTCTAATAATCTATGTAGATGATATGATTATTACAGGACATAATGCGGAAGAGATCTCTAGACTATAAAAGCAACTGTCAACTGAATTTGAAATGAAGAACCTGGTAAGACTTAAGCACTTCATGGGAATTGAGATATCTAGATCAAGACAAGGCATATTTCTTTTGCAAAGAAAATATGTATTGGACTTGCTGTCCGAAGTGGGATTGCTGGAGTGTAAGCCAGCTGATACTCCAATTGTTCAGAATTATAAGCTTGGAGAATATACAGATCAGGTGCCAGCTGATAAAGAAAGGTACCAGAAGCTAGTTGGTAAGCTCATTTATTTATCTCATACTCGCCCGGATATCGCTTATGCAGTAAGTGTAGTGAGCCAATTTATACACTGTCTTAGTGAAGAGCATATGGATGCAGTAATTCGGATTCTCCACTACTTAAAGTCCTCCCCTGGAAAAAGGGCTTATGTTCTCCAAGAATAATCATATGAACGTTGATGACTATACAGACGTTGATTGGGCAGGAAACATCTCGGATAGGAAATCCACTTCCGGCTACTTTACATTTGTAGGAGGCAACCTGGTTACATAAAGAAGCAAGAAGCAAAAGGCAGTAGCACTATCCAGCGCTGAAGCAGAATTATAAGGAATGGCTAAAGGTCTATGTGAACCACTTTGGCTGAAAAGGCTGCTAACTGAAATCGGCTTTGCTCTTTGCTCCGTAATGAACTTGTTTTGCGATAACAAGGCAGCCATCGACATCTCCCATAATCTCGTTCAACATGTTCATACCAAGCATTTTAAGGTCGATCAAAACTTTATCAAATAGAACCTTGAATAAAAAATTATTCAGTTCCCGTTTGTCATATCAGAAGACCAATTGGTGGACATACTCACGAAGGCAGTGTCCATCAAAAACTTCTACAACTCACTCGACAAGTTGGGAATTAGAGATATCTACGTACCAACTTGAAGGGGAGTGTTGGTGTGAGCTGTTAACTGAAAACAGAATATAGTTTTTTTATAGGAAACCTTTAATTGAAAAATCCCTTACTTCAAGGGTCTTCCATGATTTTAGCCTTAGACAATGTATAGCCTAGAATAACTCCCAAAATTTTCCCTCCGTATCTATATATCTTTGTACTCGGTTCTACAGAATGAATATAGAAGAAAACCATTTTAACACTTCCATTCTCTCTTGGCATCTTCTCTCGAAATTACATATACTCTCTACACTCTCAAAGAATTACATATACTCTCTACTCTCTTGAGGAATTACATATACTCTCTACTCACCTCACAGAACTCACCAACCCCTTATGGTGTGTTTGGTACGCAACAATGGAATAGAATGAGTAATTTATTAAAGTGAGAATGAGAATGAAATGAAATGGTCATTCCTATCATTCCTATTATATTGTTTGGTTTCAAATATGAAATGATGCAGAAATGAAATGATGATTACATTATTTTTGGTAATTAGATTTTATTTTTTTATGTTTATTGGGAATGGAATGATCATTCTATAGGTTGAGTAGTGAAATAAATTTTCATTTTTTTTCATTCTATCCAAAGGAATGACGTAAAATGATCATTCTCACTTTAGTTTTTCTTACCAAACAAAGGAATGGATCCAAAAAGGTAATATTAACATTCTATTTCATTCCATTGTTACATACCAAACGCGGCATTACTTACATCTTTTCTTTCTCTCTCTCTCTCTTTTTTCCTATACATCTATTTATACATTCTCTATAACCAATTTCTTCTTGAACAAGTTTCTCATACCTTATTTAACAAGAAGTTACCAAATTAATTAAAACTCTAAAATAAAAACTCAATTATAATAGGAATATGAGGCACAATTTCTAATAAATCTTAATATTTTCACTTCAACACACTAACCCTAATACAAATTACACTTTTTTTTCACTAATAAGATTTTGAATAAATCTCAAAATTCATGTTTACTTTTATGTTAAATTTAACTTGAAATAAACACAAAAAACTATATATTTATATATATTAACAATAGATATTCTGGAACTCCTTTCATATGTTTTTAAAATAAATAAAAAACAAAAAACCCTTTCTTGACATATTAAAGAGAGATTGTTCAGTCATCCCACATGGATGCTCAATCATTACCTGTAATCTAATTGTCTACGGAATATAAGAGGAGTACATCTACAGTGCATGAATCTAGACTTTGAGTGTACTAACAGATTCACCCTGCTTCAATGCCTAAGTCCAGTTCCAAACCCAAATGGCCAATCTAATCAATACGGGGGTGAGGATGGTAGCCCTCATCGTAGAATATAGTAAAAGGAAGTATTATATACAGTGCAAAGCATTATATATATATATATATATATATATATATATACACACCGACACACATGAAAGATATAAATTCATTTGAACCAAAAATCAAACATTGTAGCTACGCACCTCAGACGCATCCAAAGGAACGGTGTATGGCTTTAAATTTTGCTTCAGGTATAATATATATTCGTGGACAAGGCAAAACTGTTGTACAAATCCAAATTCGGTCACAAGGCTTAATTTTATAAATACATTTGGTACTTGGTTGGTCGGGTCGGGTCGGGCCGTGCCAGATAAAGATTATAGTACCAAAATATGAGGTGTCTGGTTGTCTGGACTCTCAAAGACAGGTGGCAGTTTGACAAGTCCTTAACTCTTTATAATACTTTGACGTGTAAGTTGCCACCGGACAAATAAACGTGCTCCCTAAAAGATGTACCGACAAAAATACAATAGGCACACATGGTAACAAGTGTGTGTGTATATATATATATATAGAGAGAGAGAGAGAGTTGTCAATATATATATATATATATATAAAGACAGGTGTCAGATTGACAATTCCTTAACTCTTTATAGAGTTTGAATCTCAATTCAAATCATTTGGGAATTTCAGGTATTACCTCAGGTTATTAATTATATATATGTTCTTGTATTGATTGATTGTTGTTATCTGAATTTGGTTCTTGGGTTGCTTTATTTTTATCTTTTTAACAAACAACTCCAACAATGCTCTTGCACGATCTTTAATTCTGTACTTTTTGATTTAAAAGAAGACAAGGTCTCACAACGCTCTTTTAACATTTAATTTTTATTTTTTAATCACAGTCAAAAAAATGGTCAATTACTTACCTTTTCATTCCACAGTTACCCATTAGGGTCCTACAAGTACCCTAAACATTAGGTTTTTTTTTCTTTACAAGAAACTCTAGCACACGTTTTTTTCTTAATGAAGTTTAAACTCTTTTTCTTAATTGAGTTTGAACTCTCGTATTTTATTTGTAGTGAGAAAGTATCACTAAACTCTAAATCTTGATATTCATAGAGTTTTTTTTTAATCATTTGATTTTGAAGTATATTCTCCCTTACAAAGAATTATATTATTGCATAAAGAAAAATTGAACAATGTTTGCCTCATGGCCATTGTCGCTAGAATCACAACTCACAAGTGTTTATTTTGAATTTAAAATATAAAATAAAAAAATTTACATTTTATTTTATTTTTTTATAAATTTTAATTTCAAAGTAGATCAATGTCACATTCTATTATTATTTCAAACTGTTGTGTTATTGTCTTGAAT
This sequence comes from Cornus controversa, assembly GCA_026545225.1. Classification (NCBI taxonomy): domain Eukaryota; kingdom Viridiplantae; phylum Streptophyta; class Magnoliopsida; order Cornales; family Cornaceae; genus Cornus; species Cornus controversa. The sequence continues at coordinate 123,609,422 of CM048845.1, forward strand.
TGAATGACGATATTTAATACTGTTATATTTTGGACCATATCACACACTCACATTTATAAAAGTGAGCAAATTATTCTTTTTTTATGACCATTTTACCTTTTAAATTATTATAAATAAAAATAGAGAGAAGAGAGGTTTTATTATATTAAGGTTTTTTTTACCTTAAAAAAAAAGAGGAGTTTTTTTTTCAGAAAAAAAATTCTCAGGAAAAAAACTAAAAATTAACAATTACATAATAAAATTTTTGATTTTTTTTTTGTTTTTCAGAAATTTTTACATTAGAAAGAGAGGGTTTTTTATATTAAGTTTTTCTTTACCTTAATAAAAAAAATGAGTTTTTTCCAGGAAAAAAACTCCTGAGATAATTTTCGAGGAAAAAAAACTAAATATACACAATAATAAAAATTTTCAATTTTTTTTATTTCGAAAATGGTTTTATTTTCATAAATTCTCTCTCTAGAAAATTTTCGAAAACAATTTCTGAAAAATAAAAAAAAATCAAATATTTTTATTAAGTAATTGTGCATATTTAGTTTTTTTCTCTGAAAATTATTTCCAAAATTTTTTTCCTCAAAAAAAAATCCTTTTTTATTAAGGTAAAAAAAAAAACCCTCTTTCTAATGAAAAATTTTTTGGAAACAATTTTCGAAAAACAAAAAAAAATTCAAAAAATTTTATTATGTAATTGTGCATTTTTAGTTTTTTTTTTCACAAAAAAATTCCTCTTTTTTTTTAAAAGTTAAAAAAAAAAAATTAATATAAAAAAACCTCACTTCTATCTATTGTTATTTATTTTTTATAATAATAAAAAGGGTAAAATAGTCATAAAAAATAATAATACAAAAATATAGTATAGGGGATTTATTGTACCTTTTTAAAACAAAATTTCTCACGAGTCTTAACTCCTAAGGACTTAATTCATGACTACATTGATGAATATACAAGGACATCTATACACAAGTCTCTTTATGAATGGAAGCATATATTCGTACTTTTTTTTTAATTAAATGTGCTCTGCTTTTAAAGTGAAATGACATAAGTATCTCTGTCCCGTGAATAAGAAAACCAAATATTAAGGTGATGCTCAGAATATAATCAGAGAGATTAATGGTGGGCTTTGTACATACGAGAGCTGAGGCATTAGAAGATACCAAGAAAATGCTCTAACTGTAGGCCTATTTCTATTCCGTTTGTCCTAAGAGAGTCTAATGTTGTGACTTACTTCTCGGGACAATATGCTTTGAGAAATAAATGTAATGTCATTTATGCTGATGATTTGTTTTTGGCTTAGATTAGTTATTGTCTCTGATTGTAAACTTTAACTTCATTTTAATATAATTATTTCTTTGACAAGAAAAAAATAATAATATTAAGAATTTGTTTGTTATTCGGCAAAAGTGCAAAAGAAAAAATCCTGAAGTTTCTTTCATGTGCAAAAATAACCTTTAAACTATTTTTTTTTTTTTTGGAACAATTCACTCACTCTTCTTACAAAAGTGACCATGCCAACTTGATCATCTGACAAAATTATAATGTCGTATATACTCTTTACTATGACTATTATATATATAAATATAGTGTTTTTTTAAAAATTCAAAAAATAATAAAATAGTTAGATGAAATTTTCAAATAATAAGTTTAGAAACATAAAAAAATAAAAGGCTAATAGAATTTTATTTAAGATTTTTAAAAATAAAAATATAACTAACATATATACTCTTTTCTCTATTGGTATTAGTTAATAATGTTTTCTAAATAAAAGTTTTAAAAATAAAAAAGAGTTTGATAAAATTATCATTGAAAAAGTTTTTTTCTTTGATTTGCTAACTACAGTGGGAAGCACAATTGCAATAATAAAAAATAATTAAAAACTTAAAAAAGTAAAAGGCCAAATAAAATTTTATTTCAAAATATTATCAAACTATTTTATAAAAAAAATTATTTAGAAAATACTATACTAATAAATAAAAAAAGGTTGTACTCCGTGCACAAAGTTCTCGCTTGAGCGAAGTACGAGAGAGCAAACTTTACCCCTATTTTTGAAAAGACTGCTCACAAGTTTCGAACTCACAATGTATCGCTTTGGACGAAGGCACTTTTTAAAAAAAAAACTTAAATAAAGTTTTATTAGTCTTTTATTATTATTTTTTTAAACTTATTATTCGGTAATTTTATCTAACTATTTTTTTAAAAAAAACAATATATTTATGTAGAGAATGAGATAACAGTCATAATAAACGATATATATGGAGAGACAATATTCGCACTATCTTTTTCAACGATTGCACCCCACTTGTCTTTTCTTTTAAATGAAATAACAAAAACGTCCTTAAATTTATTAATTGATCATCTCTTATTTTATAATACCATAACTATCATTTATACTATAAACTTCAACTTTTTTAACTCTTTATTTTATAATACCATTAACTATATATTATGAATTTTAACTTTTTTTTAACATCAGTTACTTCCCTTTTTTTCATTTCTAGGTGGTTTTTTTTTTTTTTTTTTTTTGGGGGGGGAGGGGAGAGAATTTTTCTTAGACTTGTCAAAAGAGATAATTTATTCCGATAATTTTTTTTGGGTCATTTCTTTATGTACTATATATATTTGGTGTCCTATCAAAGGAAATAATTTATTTAACAGAGATAACAATTTTTTTGTCTTGTCAAAAGAGATAATTTATTCAAAAAATAAATAAATAAATTAGGTCTTTTTTTTCTAATTCCTATCAAAAGAGATAAATATTCAACGAAGATTTTTTTTTTCTTTGGTCCGGTCAAAAGAGACAATTTATTCAATATGGATAACGTTTTTTTTTTGGGTCCTCTCGAAAGAGAATTTTTTTTATTTATCCAAAGATATTAAATATTGGAGACAGAAAAAGTGATATTGAAAGGGTAGTTGTGTAAATTTTTTTTTAAAAATAATCATCCACTTATAAAATGTGGGTTAAGAGTAAGGGTGTCAATTTACGGGTTTTCGCTCCACCCCTAATGGAGGGGATTTGGTATGCCCCTAATAGGAATAGGGGTGGATATGATTTTTTATAAGAAAGCATGCCTAGCCCCAATTATACACACCCATATATATATAAATAGTGAAATAATTGTATGCAGTGTGCCATTTCTTTTATTATTATATTACTTATATAAATATAGTATACCAACTGATAGCTACTAGGGTTTATTCTCTTCAGTAAAAAATGATTTTCAAATTTCATCTCTAAGTCTGACTGAACAACAAAATGAGAAAAAGAGTTAGAGAGAACTAAGAAATTATTTGAAGTCTTAGAGATCTCCCAACGAATATTTTATTCCAATGAAGTCGTGAAGGTACTTTTTCTTTTTCTCACTCTCTCTTTATCTTGTTATGTTCTATTCCTTTCTTTATCTTGTAGCTAAAAGAGAACTCTCTACATTTTTTTCTCTATCTTGTGTACATAATAGATCTTCAATAAAATTTCTCTTGAAGACCAGAACTATTTCTATCTCCATCTACATATATATGTATGTTTGTGTTATTTTTTTTGGTCTTATATATTGAGGTTTTTGACTATAGGAGTGCTGGATCATCGTTTGGGTACATTTAGCCCAAACATTGAAACTATTCCTTTTTCCCTTTAAACGGAGTAGTGATGGTATACTTATGACAAACCCGTTAGAATTTTTAATAAAAAATGGATTGAGTATTTTTTTAATGATAAGAGTTTAAATATAAAAAAGAAAAGAAAAAGAAAGTGTTAATATCATCTCTGTGTATATGTTATTGTAATTAAGTCGAACTGAAATTATATATTTTTATGAAATGAGAGATTCATTTGATTTAAAAAAAAATAAAAATAAAAACTATCGTAAGAGGAGTTTGTTTTGCACATTGGAAGAAAGAAACTTCCTGACTTTTTTTTTTGGCACTTTTGTCTTGTTATTTCAGTCTCATAAATACTTGCAACAATCTCCGTCACGTCTTCCTCGGGCTTGTCGGGTGACACTATACCTCGCCGACACACACTGTGTATAGATATAATATTATGATTATATATACTCACATATTTTAAAAAGGAGGGCACTTAATGACTAGAATCTCCTTTACCATGAGTGTAAAGAAGCATATATAGTATAGACCCAACTCAATCTGTGTGACTAACAAATATCAAAATGTAGCCAATGAAGAATAAAAGCAAAGATGCAACCATTGGTGGGAAGAAAGAAAGTTTGCAACCATTGGTGGGCATGAGAATAATGCTACAATCGGTTTTTGGTGTTACTCCAATAAAAATGACTAATATGAACTTTTAGTCGTAGTATATTTAATAAAAAAAATCAATATATATGATTAAATAATAATTTTATTATTGTCAAATACCATTATTATTTTATTTAATTTGTATAATTATGATAGTAAAATGGTTACAATTCTAAAGCTTATAAAAGGAGGTAGAGAGTCACTTCTTATCTATCTTTGTCTCTCCCTTCCTAGTAGACGTACATTCACTATTTTACTTATTGAATTTTAGGCAACTTTAAAGACTAGGCTAATACACTTTATTTTTCTTTAAACGTTTTCAAAGAAAATTATTAACGGATATGAATCGTATCTCATAATCCTATTGGACTGCTAGTAAGGATGACATACGATTTTAGGACATGTGGCTCATTGTTTTATTCATTTCTTGTCCAATTTTGTTTTTAAAATTACAAATTATGAGTATCTCATCTTTATATTTTATTCATTGTAAATTCATATTTCTTGTAATTCTTGTATTCTAAATTTTTTATACATGTTTCATCTCAATGAATGAATTCTTTGTTAGTGGATGCATTCTTTTGTGTATGAATAAATTATGTAAAAATTATAGAACAATATTAACAAATTCGTAAAAAACATTCCTACTAATTAAAAATAGAGTTTGTTGGAATATTATATATATAGGATTAATTTTAGAAGACTATCTTTAAGCATATACGGTCAAAAGAATTTATTCAAAAAAATTTAGGAATTGATTGAAGAACATGAATGCAAATTTATTTGAAGAGAATTAAAAAAATTGAAGAGGAAAAAGAAGAGTAAGAATGAAAAAAAATAAAGAATTAAAGAAATTTGTAGAAAAATATAATTTTAGGAGGGCATTGTGTATATATATTTATATCAACTGACGGGCCACATGGGCAGGGGTACGGTGGACACTGACGGGCCACATGGGCAGGTGTACGGTGACACTGACATCAAACAAGATCAATGCTAATACTAGGATATTGGGCCGATAATTCTTGTCATCATTAAAAGTGTACAACCAACACAATATGTGGTTTTGGACTTTACACACACACACATATATATACACACACATATTACATGTTACGAATGACAAATAAGGATGGTATAATATTACATATTACAAATAAAGCGACTAACAGAGTACTGGGTCGACAACTCCTGTCATCATTAAAAGTGGACAACCAACGCAATATGCGGTGATGGACCTTACACACACGCATATATATATATATATATACATATATTACATGTTGCAAATTACAAATAAGGATTGTATAATATTACATATTACAAATAAAGATGGTATAATAAGATGAAAGCATCCATCTAATGTCAAAAGTTAGTTTAAAATATCTTTTGTTATTAGTCTAAAATTACTCTATTATAGACAATACATTAGTGTATATATATATATATATATATTATCTTTGTTATTTTCTTTCCATTTTGGGTTTGTAATTGAACATCTCAACAGCAAAAGGAAAGGGAAGAAATTTTTCTACACAGTTTGGTCTTCATTTGGTTTGTCGAGACTTATTTCAAATTATTTTACGGATTACTTGAGACAAAATTTCATATGTCATTATAGTTGTGTCAGGTTCTGCACTTTGAGTAATTTTTTTTGCACTTCAACCTAAAAGTTAAGAAGCAGCTCAAGGTGTGCAGAGATACTCAACAAAGGGGCACTTTTGTCTCGAACAATGAGAAATTATTACAGTACATTATAATATTATATAATAAGTATACTTGTTTAGTAATGGAGTGCGAGAGAATTCTCTATATGGAACGCCAATGAATAGCGTGTTAGTATTTTTTTTGGCAAATAATAAATGTACTGTACTGTTTTCAACTTTTCATTAAAGCATTTATTTATTTTTCTTTGTTTTTTTCTAAACTGAAAAGGACTGCTCTTCATACTTGGTTTTTTTTATAGATGGTAACGAGAACAATAACGGAGTATTATTTTACGCTAAAAGTGGAGTTGATATATTGAAAGTAGAGTGTATTTATAAATATTTTTTTTTATTTTTTTATTTATTACTATGCAATGTTAACATCACTGCTCATTTCAGAATTTGGGCTATACATATAGTTGCACAATTGCAGAGTCTCTTTTGGCTTTGAGCTTTCAATTTTGATATATATATATATACACATGTATTTACATATTTGAAACATGGTGACTTTGACGTTAGTATCTCCTCTAATCGGAGGGAAGAGGATGAAATGCAGTACAAAAAATCTCAAGGATTTAAGGGTTTTCGCAGATGGTGGTAGTGGTGGGTTTCCCTCGTTTCTCCCTAAAGAAGTCCACAAAATCAAAGACCCATTTGCTCGAAACTTGGCTCGGAGGATTCAGAGGCTCCCTGTACAGGTTTCTCTTTCTCTCTCTACATTGACATTATTATTTCTTTTTACCTGGGTATAAGTGGATTTCTTCTTTCTTTATTCTTTTCAGAATGGTTTAGTTGTTTCATGATATTTGGTTGAATAAGAATTTTTGTTTCTTATCGAGAAAAATTAAAGTAAAAATCAGTATCTGGATTTCTAGCCTAAACTAGTTCTTCTTAGTTTATATAAGCTGCTTTGTTATCAATATACACAGTTGTTTTAACCAAATTTGTTTTTATATCTTGTGCCCTCAAATTAGTATTATTGCTAAAAGTAGTGTGATTAGGTAAGAGTTTGTCCTTGTTTCATTATTTAAGGAGTTTACATTTTCACGAAATCAAGTGGTTGAAGCTAACCGTTCAATAAAATTTTGGCATATGTGATTGACTAAGTGTCCGACCTCTGAATTGATTGTTCGATTTCACTGAGGTAGTACCATACATTTCCTACAATTATGGTGGTGATATTGAGACTCCAAGAAAAACCTGAAGCACTCCATTTCTTGAATTCATATATATAAAAAAAATGGAGAATTATTCTGGCAATTCCTGTGGATCTCGCTTTAGTTAGTTTGAATATATGATGTAAACCTGTCCAAATTGCTGTTTTTGAATCAAATCTTTCAGCAATAGTTTCTTGAACTTTCAATTAACCAATCCAGTTTTCCCATATTTCACCAAAATTTCCTGCTAATAACAAATGCATTTTCCAAATGTTCCCCGCATTTTTTGGAAAAATGCTCAATATTTTTCCATAATATTCTCAATTGAATTAGCATTGCTTTTGAATTAAATTTCCTTTAATTCCAATTCCAAGGCACCAAATGGGAAAGAATAGCTTTGAGTTTCATACTGTTAACACAATATAAGCATTCTTACATTGGGGTGCTGATGTGAGCCCTTGTGACATTGCAGGTTGGATTTTCTGAAAGTTCTATCATGAGTAGTTGTGTGAAGCCACTAATTCAAAGTGAGACCAATCCAGTGGTTCTTCTCCATTGTTTTGACAGGTATTAAATTTATATTATACGCAAATTATGCTGAAAAATTGAAAATGTGAATCTCTGCTAAGTCTGGTTCATTCTTTTGTATTCTTAGTTCTTGCTTAGAATGGAGATGCGTATACCCCTTGCTTGAGGAGGCTGGTTTGGAGGTTTGGGCTGTCGATGTTCTTGGGTGGGGCTTCTCTGACTTAGGTTCATTCCTCAGTCTTAACTCTGCTGTTAGCTGATATAGTTATATTCTTACCATCTTTATTCTCAGACGGTGCTTTTTTTCTATTCTTATATTTTGTTACTACATCTTTTTTACGTTCTCATATTTACCAGAAAGACTTCCACCATGTAATGTGGCATCAAAACGGCATCATCTCTATCAGGTATTTGTTTTAAGTTCTATTGTTGTCAGATATTGGAAATGTTGTTTTCACCACTTAGCTCCATTATTGGCAAGGCTTTATTTTTTGTTTTTGTTCTGCACATCCTTGCTTACTCTCAGTAATTGGAGCATTTTGGCCTGAAAGGGTTACATGGTGTATAGATAGTTTGGGACATTGTATCAACTAGTTATGGTTGATCATCCATGGTGATATTTAAATGAGTTATGCTAGCCAGGCCGGCCAACTTACAGACCTTTGTCTCTTGGTCGGTGTAGGCTGAATCGGCTCAACTAGCATTTTCCTAATTAAATTTTGCCCTCAGCTTCTAAATTGATTTTCTCTCGTTTATACCACAGCTTTGGAAATCCTACATTAAAAGGCCGATGGTATTAGTTGGTCCAAGCCTTGGTGCTGCTGTTGCCATTGATTTTGCAGTCAATTATCCTGAAGCTGTAAGTTTTTTTTCTTCAGGTGATTATGGTTAGTCCTTTCAAGTTGAAGTCTCTGAATTAAAACAACCGTACATGTCACAAGTTGTGCTTCTGGGTTTTTATATTTTTTGACACAAGAACCATCAATTCATTTGGAAAAGGAGAATTTAAGTACAAAGAAAAATGAGCCCTATAAATGGCTGCCCAGGAACCTGGTTATATCATCTACCTCTTCACTGATCAGATTTCAAAGTCTGAACCTCTGCTTCCACCTGATGATACACGTTTTCAATTTCAAGCATGAGGTGATCATAGAAGCATCTTAGCTCCGAAATTAGTCCAGCTGTTGGCCATAGAAGCATCCCCCTCAATTGGGGTCTTAGATAACCATCTCAACTGTCCCTCTCAAACCCTCCAAAAGAGTAAGGATCTCAGCATGGTGGCCAAATCAAGTTCTTTTGGTTCTACCAACTGTTGTTGACTGTCCAAAATAAAATTCTACTGACTTGATGCAAAATCCAAGTTATGTGGGCAAATAATAAATCTAATAAATGTCTCGTGCTAATTTATTTGGCAGTCCTAGGTTTAGTGGATCTAAAGAAGTTCTAAGATCTCATCTTATTTTTGACTTGATTGAGTTGATTTTCATAATGGGACTTTGAAGTTGCTATCCAAATTCCAAAGATAATGTGTTTCCTCTTATAAAATGCTATGATCAGTAGTAATTTGATATTTGTGGATTGGCTAATTGGAGATTTGGAGCAGATTGAGGGCTACCAGCCTCTGATTCATAGTACCACGGAATTAAAAGCTTCCGCAGTTATTAAACTCGATTTAGTTTAAAAATTATCATAAAAGGTGATGAGTGGAACCCAGCCACACAGGTGACTAAATATCCACATTATATCTTGTTAGCCTCAAAATCTTTGTAGTGAATGGATTTTAAGTTGACTACCCACATGCCACTTGCATATGATATATATGAAATGAGAAGATATACTCACATACACACAGAAGATTATAACTTGTGCACAATTACAGGTTCCAATTGCTAATAGCTGTTCTAGCACTCTTGCTTCTGCTCTCAGTATTATTTCTTTATCATTGATGTTAATGCTCATGGTGTAAGTTTTCTAGATTTGCAGGTAGAAAAGCTGGTTTTGATTGATGCAAATGTATATGCTGAAGGCATAGGACTCTTCACAAAGTTACCTAGAATAATGGCCTATGTAATGGTGAGTGTATTTATTCGGCAGTTTGGGACTTTGGTGTTTAGCTTGTGTTAGTTATTTTACTGACAATCAAATATTGTAGTAATGCCCATAAATGTATAGTTGTTGTTAGTGTGTCCATATGTGCACATACATCAGCATGTGTACTGATTCTTAGCTTTAGTTGACAAAAGCTGGAGTTTGAGTTGATCCTTCAGTTTTAAGTTAGAAAATAAAGAAATAATTTAGAATCAAAAGATTTGAGGATTAGCAAGACTAAAATAGCAGAAACAAAATGTAACTTTAGTAAAATTGGGAATAAAGTTGATAAAATAGAGGTAATGGTAGCCAGGAGATATTCGAAACTGATCATTATCATTATCTTGGATCAGTTATCCCTAGGAAAGGGGAATGTCACATCTTGACTGGCTGAACATTGGTGTTATGCAAGGGTTGTGGACTTAATCCAGTCAAGAATCCTTTTTTGCTTCAAAGCAAAGTGCCCATGGTATTTGCTTGGTCATTAGGTGCCATTTACGAAGTTTTTGTATTTGTTAAATTTTGGCACTAGATGCTTTAAATTAAATATTTGTTAAATCTTAGTAATTGTCAATTTTTGCATATAAAGCAGGAGAAGATTTGGAGTTACTGAAGCCTGAACTGTTTACAACACTCGGTGTTTTTTATTCACTTTACCATAGCACTAATTGCATCTTTTGGTTTCTTTCGCTTTGGTTTTAATTACTGAATGAGATCAGTTTGGTCAGGTTATATTGTTATTGTTTTAAGTCAATAAAAAAGGCTCCTAATCATCATTGGACAAAGTTAAATTTAAGAGTTGATGTATTCCTATGCTTCTTGCATCAATGAGGTATTGATTAATTGGCAAGATAGGGTATTTATCCAACAAATCAGAAAGAATTTATGGCACCTTTCTGCAACTCCTTCATGTCATTCATCAAATAAACTCTTGTTTTCTTGAGCTCACATTTACCTAGTCAGTTAAACATTTTCTTGTACCAGGTCTCCTTGTTGAAGAGCATCCCACTACGGCTATGTGCAAAGCTATTGTTCTTAGAGAGTATCCCACTAAATACGACCTTAGATTGGACTAATGTGAGCGAAATGTTTCTTTTTTTATTAATAATGAACACTCATGAGAACTGAGAAGTGCAATTTAATTCATTAGTGAATTTTACTTTGGCTAATTTGGATGTTTGGCTACAAGTTCTAGGTATTAGGTGGGATCTAATGCTGTTCTTGTTCTCATACTGCCAATTAGGTGGGCCGTTTACACTGTCTGTTACCTTGGTGGGAAGATGCTACAGTTAATTATATGCTTAGTGGGGGCTATAATGTTATAGCTCAAATAAAACAGGTATTATGAAAATTCCTATTGCTTTCCGTTAATGTTCTATGTACATAACTACTAAACCATGGTCCATTCCTATAGCATTAATGTGCAGCACCCATTCAGGCATGACATATCATATGTGCACAAGGCAAACTGTCAGTTCAGCCAAATCAGCAATCCTATAGATGTCTTTTCTGTGTTATAACCTTATTCAACTGGATATTGAGTTTTATGTAGAGTGTTAGATTTGGGATAACTTGCATGCACATACACCCACCCACACACCCACACACACCCACCACAAACACCTTTGATTTCTCATCATCATTGTCTAACTTCTGGGAAATAGATTTAGTTATATGAGGAGAATAAAGGCTATCACCCAGGGCCTGCCTATACAGGGTACTGGGGAGGAGAAGATTTGAGACAGACCTAATTTTTTACCTAAGCTTTGGCATTATGTGAGAGGAAAATATGAAATAAACAATAAGAGTTGCAATGTCACTGAGTTCATCTAAGCAGCTGTTAGAAATCTTAAAGAACATTTGTAAAGAAAGGAAATGAGCCCTTTTCTTCCTTTATTTCGTTTCCTTATTTCTGCTGGTATAGTATTAAGTAGATAATTGTAAACAGAATTTGACATTCTTAGTATTTCACAAGCAACTGGGTGAAGCAAGAGCCAAAACTTAAATTAGATCATCGTCCGATGGAAATTGGGCAATGGATCAACTGCGTTTTTCTTCTTCATTGTGATAATATGGATGAAAAATGGGCAACAAATCAACTGGGTTTTCTTCTTCATTGTGATAATGTGGACTCCACTCCAACCTACATAATGCTGCATTGATTAATTGGATCACGAAGATTTTGCCTCCATGATCTTTTTTTTTAGTGCATTATATCAATTCTCTAGATTACATTTTTTTTCCCTTCTACCCAAGAAACAACTAGAGAAGTTATCACGATATCAACTCAAACACACTTTTCAATTCAAAATTATTGTTATTCAATTCCTCAAATCAAGTAGTAAATGTTGAATATCTCAAGTTCTTATTTATTTTCTTATCTAGAGGAACTAACTGAGGGTGTAAAATATAATTAACGGCTAGATACTCTCTTGTAAAGTATATATATTCTCTCTTGTAATACATTGAAGATATACAAAATACATTCCCTAATTTTGCTTTCACTGTTATTTATTATGGTATCAGAGCACTTCTGCTCACAACTCTGAATTAGTCTCTATCAATCTGTATCTTCTTCATTCATCAATTTATTCTGTATCTTCTTCATTCATCAATTTATTCTGTATCTTCTTCATTCATCAATTTATTCACAATGGTTAATCCAACAAATACTTAAAATCCTGAACTTCAAGGGTTAGAGGATCCTTTGATCGTACATCACTCTGATAGCCCCACGGCTATCCTTGTTTCTCTAATGTTGTGCGGTGACAACTATAGTACGTGGTTACGATCCATTTTGAAGGCACTTTGAGCCAAAAATAAAATCGGTTTTGTAGATGGCTCAATCAAAATCCCTACTAATCTCAATGAAAAATCGAAGTGGTATAGATGTAATGATCTTGTTGCATCATGGATTCTCAATTCGGTTACGCCAGAGATACACGGGAGTATTCTTTATGCAGATTCTACTCGTGATATTTGGAAGGACCTACAAGATTGATTCTCACAGACTAATGCACCAAAGATCTACCAACTAAAGCAATCAATATCCTCGCTCAAGAAGACAACACTACGGTATTTGCCTATTTTACTTTACTTAAATCCCTATGGGATGAATTAAACTCTTTATCTACTGTTCCTATTTGCACTTGTGGCCATGGTTCTGCCACTGTAACTCGACTTCAAGAAGACAGTGCAATGGAATTTTTGCAAGGTCTTCATGATCATTTTTCAACCATTCGTAGTCAAATTTTATTAATGGATCCTTTTCCTAGCATTGCCAAAATTTACTCCCTCGTTAAGCAAGAAGAGAAGCATCATGAAATACATGCATCGTCCAATCCCGTTCCTGAAGCTACGACCTTGAGTGCTCGATTCAATGACAATAGAGCTAACAACTGGGCTTCTGGTGGAAAGCTAACTCAACACAATTTTCAACCACAACAACAATTCACAGCAAGGACAAATTTAGCATGGTGGGAGACCATGCCCGTTTTGTGATCATTGCAACCGTGTGGGACATTATAAGGCTAAATGTTACAAGCTTCATGGATATCCCAACAAAAACATCCAAGCCAATGTAGTATCAGTTGACACATCTCACTGTTCAGCCACCTCTCATATTTTCTCAACCAAACAATATAACAAGATCTTAAGTATGCTTAAGTCAAGTAGCCCCACACCACAAGCAAATTTGCCAGGTATATCTCTTTCGTGCTCATCTAAATCTATATGGATCCTTGATTCTAGCGCTACTAATCATATCAGTTCATCATTACATCTCTTTTCAACTTATACTATTTGTTCCAAGCGTTCCACTCTTAAGCTTCTGGATGGAACAAATCATTTAATTACCCACGTTGGTAGTGTCATTCTCTCACCATCACTACGTCTCGATAATGTCCTCTTTGTTCCCACTTTTCAATTTAATTTGATTTCTGTTAGTGAATTAGTCTAAGTCCCAACCCATCTCTATCACATTCACTAAGGATTCTTGTATTTTTCAGGACCGGTTATCGAAAAGGAAGATTGGATTGGGACGCCTACATGAGGGACTCTATTACCTTCAATTAGCCTCCATTTGCTCAGTTCAAAATTCCACTATCAATAATTTATGGCATTGTCGATTAGGACATGTGTCTCCCAATCGTTTGCAAATGCTAGCTAAGCACTTCCCTTTTATTAGCTGTCCAAATCATACCACTTGCACTATATGTCCGCAAGCTAAGCAAACCCGTTTATGTTTTCCAAAAAGCTTAATCAAAATTAGTAGATCATTTCAAATGATTCACTGCGATATTTAGGGTCCATTTTCCGATGACTTTAGTCGTGCTACATGGATTTATTTAATGAACGTTAAATCTGAAACTGCAAAAATTTTACAATCGTTTTTTGCCATGGTTCACACTCAGTTTCGTTCAAAAATTCATTTGCTCATTTCTGGCGTGGGTGACATAGATGAACACTTTAATGATATTCAAATTCTTCGATCCGACAACGGAATCGAGTTCTTATCACACCATGCAACAATTTTTTACCACCCACGGAGTCATCCATCAACACAGTTGCGTTGCTACACCACAACAAAATGGTGTAGTAGAGAGAAAACACCGCCACCTACTCAATGTTGCACGTGCCATACGTTTTCAAGCCCATCTCCCATTATCCTTTTGGAGTGAGTGTGCTTTAACTTCAGCCTATATTATTAACAAACTTCCCACCCCTTTGCTAGGTGGCATGTCACCACATGAAACTCTCTTTCACAAACCACCAAATTATGCCAATCTTCAAGTTTTCAGTTGCTTATGTTTTGGTCGTAATACCAACATCAAAAATAAATTTGATCAAAAAGGCAAACCAAGTATTTTTGTTGGATATCCCTACGCTCAAAAAGGGTATCGCATTTTTGATATTGTTTCTAAACAAATTTACACATCTCATGATGTGATATTTCATGAGACCACTTTTCCTTATCAAGATATCTCGGCCTCTCCATTAGACTTGCGTGCTTACCCTTTACCACTCACTAACAATGGCACCTTCAATTATACATCCTCTCCACATGCAGTTTCAGATCTAGCTACTCATAATATGGATTCCCATTCACCTGCCCAATTCATCTCACAACCCCCTATTGCAATCCCACCTCATCAAGTTCAGCCATTACAAGTATATCATCGTCGTCATCCTTCCACACAACCCACACACAATGAGCATCCAGAGTCCACAATTTCAACACCACAATCCCTTATTCCTACCTCATCTCGACCTTTTAGAGAAAGACACCCACCACCCCATCTCAAAGATTTCCATTGCCCTACCATCCCTCATTCGGCTAATCTAATTCAATCAGACTTTAAAGTAACTACAAGTTCTACTAAATATCCTATTGCTTCATATGTTTCCGACACTAATTTCTTTATGTCCCACAGAGCTTTTTTATCTACAGTGTCTTCTACAGTTGAACCAAAATCATTCTCTCAAGCTGTCAAAATTCCACACTGGCGAGATGCAATGGCTGCCAAAATTGCAGCATTAGAAAAAAATCATACCTGGACTCTTGTTCCCTTACCCTTACATCACAAGCCTATAGGCTGTAAATGGGTTTTTAAGATAAAGTATCATTCAGATGGTTCCATTGAGCGTTATAAGGCCCATTTGGTTGCTAAAGGATATAATCAGATTCAGGGACAAGATTACCATGATACCTTTGCTCCTGTGGCTAAATTAGTCAATTTTCGCTTACTCCTTTCTATTGCTACTATGAGCAACTGGTCCATTCATCAATTGGACGTCCATAATGCATTGCTCCAAGGGGATTTAGATGAGGTTGTTACTTTACCCCCTGGATTTGCCCAACAGGGGGAGCAAAAGGTATGTAGGCTCAATAAATCCTTGTATGGACTCAAACAGGCTTCTCGGCAATGGTTTGCCAAATTCTCTACAACATTGATCAAAGCAGGGTTCACTCAATCTAAATCTGACAATTCTTTATTTACTCAGATTAATGATTCTAATTCTACATTTGTGCTCGTTTATGTTGATGACATTCTTATCACATGAAATAATACCTTTCTTATTCAAAAATTGAATCACTTTCTACAACAAAAGTTCTACATCAAAGACTTGGGGCGATTAAAATATTTCCTTGGAATCGAAGTAACACGCTCTAAGAAAGGTCTCTTCCTTACTCAACGCAAATATACCACCGACATTTTATCCGATACAGGAACCATAGGTGGTCGGATTTTTGAGTTCCCTATGGAACAACATCTTAATCTCTCTCCAAAGACGGGCACATTATTACCAGACCCTACAATTTACTGTCACCTTGTCGGTCGTCTTCTCTACCTTACTGTCACAAGACCTGATATCACCTACGTCGTTAATCAACTTATCCAATTCATGCAATCCCCACGTACTCCACACATGGATGCTACTAATCAGGTACTTCGTTATCTCAAAGGATCTATCAATAAAGGTGTATTATTATCCGCTTCTAGTTCTCTACACATCACAGGTTTTTGCGACTCTGACTGGAGCAAGGGATTAGATTAGCAGACTATGGATGGGGGAACATATGAAACCCTCTCCAACATAAGAAACCTCTTTGTGCGAGCTCGAAGTAATGAAGATGGAGACCTGCTGCTCCCCTTCAATGAGAGCGCTCGTCTTCATGATCTCGAATAGCTTGTTTTCATGGCCTGCATGTCAGAGAGCCTATAGTTGATCATGGTCGTCATCAGGTGGAAACCTACATAGCACTCCAACCATGGGAATAGCATATTCCAGAAAGAAGAGCCCGCCCAAGCAAGCAGCCGACACTGTCGATGTAGGCGGCGAAGAGCAAGAAAGAAGACACATTTATAATAAAAATACGTAATTAGAAAGGTGAAGCCGCTAAAAGGGTGTGAAAAGCAATGAGAGATGTTAGGCAGGGCGAGAACGTGCTTTCAACACAAACCAAAGTTTTGAGGATGGCCTAATATTTGTTATAGGGCCAAGTCCTTGTTGTATCAAAATCCTTTGGTTGAACACTCTTACGACATCCCTCCTTATCGACAGAAGCAACCTCAATCTTAAGGCTCAACCCAGGCCTAAAAACGAAATCCCAAGATACAAAAGAAGCGCTTTCAAGCCAATCCCTTTACCTAAGGCGGTTGCTCCAGCACTTGCCGATCTACTAGTGGTTATTGTACTTTCCTTGGTTCTAGTCCTATCTCGTGGAAGACAAAGAAACAACCAACCGTATCTAAATCTTCTGCAAAGGCTGAATACAGATCAATGGCAACCCTGCGTGTGAGCTTCAATGGCTAAAGTATCTTCTTGCTAATTTGGGCATTTCTCACACATCTCCGATGACCATGTTTTGTGACAATCAAGCAGCTCTTTATATCTCTCACAATCCAGTGTTTCATGAATGAACAAAACACATTGAGATAGACTGTCATTTCGTACGGGAAAAGATTCAAAACAGATTATTGTCTCCGTGAAACATCCCCCCATCATCTCAAGTTGCTGATCTATTGACAAAGCCAGTTGGAAAGGATGCTTTCCTACGACTCATTCGCAAGATGGGCGTTTTCAACATCCACACTCCATCTTGAGGGGGGAGTATCACGATATCAACTCCAACACACTTTTCAATTCAAAATTATTGTTATTCAATTCCTCAAATCAAGTAGTAAATTTTGAATATCTCAAGTTGTTATTTATTTTCTTATCTAGAGGAACTAACTGAGAGTGTAAAATATCATTAACAGCTAGATACTCTCATGTAAAGTACATATCTCTTGTAACACATTGAAGATATACAAAAACATTCCCCAATTTTGCTCTCTCATTGTTATTTATTAGAAGTGATAGATATTCATACCCCTACTAAATATTCTAGAACATTGACAATTGTTTCATAAAAAAGGTAATTATCCAGTGCAGTCCCTGTTGATCCAGGGTAGTGATGATTGTTTTACTGCTGCTAACGATTTTTTGTTCTTCAGGTGAAGCAAAAAGCACTTATCATATGGGGTGAGAACGACCGTATCGTTAGCAATGAGCTTGCATTGGTAAGTTTTGAGCTTCTATCCTTCTACGTACGAGTAATTTAGAAAATACAACAAAGAAGTGCCTGCATTTAGGCTTGTCTGCAAATAATATAGTTAGGATACTAGATCTTATTCCTAGATTAAAACTTCTGTCTACCAATGTACCTTCTGCAAAATCAAAGAATGCCGAGGCAGCAGTTCAGTCAGAATACTGTTCTGACTTCTGTTTTGGTAGTTGGAACCTCTTATCATGTGTACAAATTGTAAAAATTATGGTTGGAGCTAGCATGTATTACGTAGTTCTATGCTTTGTCTTATCGTAGCAATATGTTTGAGTGTGTGAAGCATCTTCATTGGGAACTTTCATTCAGTAATGATAGACTGAATACTTGAGAACATTCATGATAAGTGAATCAAATGTCTGGCTTGAAGTCAGGGATGACTGATGTCGTCTTTGATGTTTGTATCAATGTGGCATGCAGAAAGAATATTTCTACTAGCCACTAGAATAATTTCCATTGGTTAAATGGGAAACTCATCCTTAAAATCAACAATTTCACCCAAAAAGCAAGTGACAACCTCTTCATTGAAAAATTACTTCAGCACTGGAGTTGTTTAGTCTTACTAGATAAGAACACAAGTGAAAACCAACATGAAGTTTATTACTCAAGGCATAACTAGAGTGTGCTTGTCCTTTCTTGGTATTATCCTTATTCCATGAAGCTTATTCTAAAAGAGTAGGTCTACTATTCGAACTAACCTCGAACCTTTTTGTATAGGTAGGAAATTTCATGGTTCCTTCCGTTAATTTTGTAATGTATTTTGTTGAACATGATGCAGAGACTGCACTGTGAACTGCCAAATGCGACTATGCATCAAATACCAGACTCTGGTCATATCCCTCATGTTGAAAAGCCCCACTCTGTTGCAGAGTTGATTGCGGAGTTTGCTCTGGATGATAGAAACTAAGTTGCCACTTTTGCCATGCTGAGTTGATGGTTCTACATTCCTGTCTCATCTAGCATGGTGCTTGAGGCATCAAGAGTGTGGGTCGTTCACTTCTTGCTGTTGATCTAACAGAAGGAAAAGAGAAAAATAACGTATTATGGGTCTGATGTAGATTAAACATATGAAAAGTAGCATGGTCAGGTCAATATGTAGATAAATTGTGTACAAAATTTTCTAGTTAAGTTTCGAAATCTACTGCTCTGCTCTGTCTCTCAAGTATTTTCTACCACAAGTGAAGTTCATGTGGACTGGGAAGAGGAAGTGAGCTCATGTAAAAGCCATCACTCATGATTGTTTTATTCCAAGCATTCAAGGCCCAGCCTATTTTAAATTCTGAGCAAAACATAAACTTGGGACTTCAATGGTAACTAGGCCTGGCCAGTTTTTGGGTTGTACTGATGAGTTTGGACTATAACAGCCCATCTTGATATGCTAACAAAATTACAATATTCATTCACATATTCTCCAATCATGCTGATAACATCTATTGATTTCAAATCCTTCAATCCAAAGAGAGCTCTAAACCCTACTATAGTTCAATTTATCCTAGCCATTGAACAGTTAAATCTCATTCATTGGAACTTATATTTTTTAAAAAATTTGATCAAAGTATTACAAACAAATTAAACTTTACCTCCTTTATTTGTGCTTTGCATGAAACTCCCTAAATTGAAAAAAGCTAACCTTTTAAATTAACCCAAAACACATGTTTGAGTCATGCACGTGTCTTCTAGGGTTAGTCTTAATGAATTCATACAACAAAAAACAAGAAGCTTTTGGTTTTTCAACAAGAGAGCCACCGAAAAATAAAAATAAAAATAAAATAAACCGAACCTAAGTCCATGCCAATGATACTATTATAATAATAATATTAATAATAATAATTTAAAAGAAAAAAAGTCGCAATTATGACATTATACTGCCCGTTAGTCACTCCGTTATCTCAACTTGATGGCGGCGGGAAAAAAACACATTAAAAGCCCCCAAAAGTGAAAAATTAAAAACTCAATCCACGAGAAAGTTGAAAATTACAAAAAAGTTTAACTCACAAGAGAATTGGATGTGTCACTATATGTCAGCATATCCCACCCTACTTTTCCGCTTTCAGTGTCGAGCTGTGACACACACCTATCAAAGAGTACATCCACATCAAATCTCAACCGTTTATATCCTAAATATCTAGTTTAACGGTGAAGTATATACGGGTAACGTACACTTTAGATACACGCTGACATTACTCTTCCTTCTTTCGGCTTTGGAGCTCCGAGCCTCAAATGGAGCCTAAGGCTCGGCCCCAAGTTGAGCTATTGCTTCTAGTTCGTTGAAAATGTTTTTCAGTGTCTGATTGCTTTATCTTCGGCCTTGTCTTAACACCAGCTTTTCTCGCTCATCGTTTTTAGAGAGAGAAAGTGAGTTCAATTTACAGAGAGAAAGTGAGAGTTATATATCCATATATATAGAGAGAGAAACAGAGCCATTTGGTAGAGTAACTAACACTTGAGACAATTACATTCTGGTCGCCATTAAAAGAACCTCTCAAAGTAAGTTCGCACTCTTCCCACAGCCCTAATTCTTTCACTCAGATCACACTAACACGGACAACTCCCGCAGTTGCTACTTTCTCTCCTTCTTTTCTCCGTACAATATATCAAGTTTCAGCTCCTTTCACTTGCTTTAGTTTGGTTGTGGTTATAAAATGACTAATTATGAATTGCACTCGTGTGTTCACTGCTTTTTAATTTTCTCTAAATTGGTCTTTGATTGCTGTTTTCTCACAGTTAATTGATTTTCTTGTACATAGTTTTAATGCTCGCATGTTTGGTGTTATGCTGTTCATCTAGGGTTTTTTTGGGTTAAAGGGTTTTGGATTGTACCCTATATATATATTGTATGCATGTATAATCTATAGCTGTTTTTTCGTTGTTGAATCTTTGGAGCTCATATTACTTGGGAATTTTCACTGTCAGCATTGATATTTGATAAGCATGGTATTTATTTAACTTTTCTGTTAATATATGTCACCTGTTGTATACTTGGGTTTACTATGTTTTGTGTTTCCCCGTAAAAGTAACTTAAGTTCAAAGAACTGATACCTAAGTTTCAGTATTCTGTGGCTAAAATTGTTATTGAAGAATTCAACATTTCCCCTATAAATAAATTACAAAACAAAAAACAGAACCGTTTCGCAGGGTTTGGTTAGGTTGCTGAGAAGTTGTTCTGGACAGATTTGAAATCTGGAATTTGTGGTGTCTCCCCTGATGCAAGTGAGCTCCAAATTTTAGAGTTTTTTTTTTCTTGTCATCTTATAAGTTTCAAAAATCAAGAGTATGTATATGCTTACAATATAACATATAGACATGTGGTATTTAACTTTGGCCTGTTAATGGTTGTGTTTAGTGTATTGTCTTCCACAAAGCCAATTTTGGAAGATCAAAGTTGAGGGTCGCAGTAAGTAGACGGTTGGCTTCATCACACCACGTGAACTAGAGACCAGAAAGAATTATGTGGCTGACCCCGAGTAGTTGGGTTGTAAGGCTTTGTTGAGTTGAAAGGTGGAATTGACTTTTAACTTTGGCAATGTAGACTCTGGTTGGCTAACCTTCACCATACCTTTGCCTTAAGTTCTGTGTACAACGGAAGGAATAAAACCACTAGAGCTTGAATTCTTATTCTACCAGATGCAGTAATCTTTATCATAACAAAAGATAAATCTGGTTGAGTAATAGCTCTACTCAAGCATCTGCTTTTCCTTTCTGGAGCTTTTTGTTTCCTTTTCATTATTTATATATTTTCACTGTCACTTATTTGTCATCAAATTAATTTTATTGCATGGTAAATTTTTTTGAAAATATAACCCTATTATGTGAGTATATGTCATCTTTCAAACTTAGTTAGGCCCTGAAAGGATGAATGAGGGGTTTTCAGTTACTTCATTTTATGTTTCATTGGTGTTTATGTATTGGACAGGGTTTTATACATTTCCTTGCTGAGTAACTTCCCAACTCTTTCGGAATTATCTGGGAATGAAATTACATGCAGTGTCCACTTATTTTGAGCAAGACAACTCTTTCCAAGGTGAGTATCAATCTCAAGCTAGTCAAAGCTTTATAATAATCAGATGCCCGGAAACTGATGCAAATTGGGGCACCTCTGAGCTTCAATCTAAAGAACTGCATGCGTGTACCAATTAGGTAGCAGTAATTCCGACTACTTGGGATTCTCTTTCATGCTTCATGAAGTCCTCAATGAGAGTATTGTTATTTGCAAACATTGAAAGCCTCAAAAGGGATCTTTTGTGTTTGCGCAATTTCAAAGCTTTTTAAACACCTTTTTCTTCCTTATGAGAAAATTTTCCTGCAGATTCCGAGGGAGGAGATGGCTACAAATCTGTGATGTCCATCTAATAAAAACGTAGCACGGCCAACTGAATCTGAATTGCCAAGAGTCGTGCGCAGCTGTTTTTGAATGCCTTCATGCATGGACTATAGAATTTTCAGAAGACAGAACCAAGCAGACTATCAGGGTAAAATAGATGATTTGATCGGCCTAATTTAGTATCCAAGGGCTTGCCTTTTAGTTTTCAAGTAAGTGGCTTGCCTTTCATTGAATGACATTTTGGAAGCACTTTTCACATATTTCGCCCCCTAACAGCAATTTTCAGAGGACAACCGAACACCCAAATGATTTTTAAAATTCTTGAAACGCAACAGTAATTGTCTGGAGCCAACAACCAGGGATGCAGCAACGACAGTCAAGGCAGCAGACTGGGTTCTCTGACATGCAGATGTTTCAGCAGCACATTATCTTCAAGCAGCTGCAAGAGCTTCAGAGGCAGCCACATCTTCAGGAGTTGGGTGATGCAAGACTGCAGAATTACATAAACCAGCTATCTGCAATGAATAAACAGAATAGTGGGGGTCAATATCAACCACTGATTAATGGAACACCTGTTCATGATGCATCGCAAATGCTTATGGTTGGTAACTTAAACTCAGTGCTGCATGACACACCACCATCCGTCCAAGAATTTCCAAATGGATTGGTAAGTTCACAAGCTCGAAGCCAGGCTCTGGGTTCCATGGGTCTGTTACCCCAACAGCTTGATGTGTCACTATATGGATCTCCGATTTGCAGTGAAAGATATAATTTGAGTCAATACTCTCATCTTCAAGGGATATCTAATGATTCTGTCAATGTATTGACCAAGTATAATGATAACCTGGCAAAACCAGCAGTACAGTTATCAGCCTTCAGTAACCCTTTTCTGGGTGATCACTGCAATGTTCCCTCAGACCAGCTTTGCATGCCAGATGGAGCTTTCATATCTAAACAGGTCTGTCAGCAGAAAAACTTGTTGGGGCAAGTTCCTATTCAAGGTTTAAATGGTGGAGTACTGCCAGAAAACTTTCCGCAGATGAACTCCCTGCAAAGGAATGCATCACAGCAGGAATTCAGTGGGAGGCAAGAACATGCCGGCTGGCCTGGACTCTTTCCAGTAAAAACAACACCGATTGTCCCTTCACAGAATTTGGCCACCTTAGATCCATTGGAAGAGAAGATTTTGTTCAATATGGATGACACCAGTTGGGATAATTCTTTTGGCAGGGGCACTGGCATGAGCACAGGGAACCTTGGGAATACATCAGAATGTTCAGATTATCTGGGGTCACTTCCTTCTATTCAATGTGGGAGTTGGAGCGCTCTTATGCAGTCTGCTGTTGCAGAAGCTTCTAGTAGTGATACTGGGTTACAAGAAGAGTGGAGTGGCTTGAGTTTCCAGAACACAGAAATGTCAACTGATAATCAGCCTTCAAGCCTCGTGGACAGTGGAAAACAACAAACTAGTTGGGTTGATAACAATGTGCAGAGTGCCTCCTCTCTAAGTTCAGAAAGTCTGTTCAATGATTCTAATATGAGCTCTATCTTCCCTGGTTTTCAGCAATCAAATATTCATTTTCCAATCAAACGGAGAGAGGTAATGCGTTCCAGTTCCCCTCATGAATCTTTCGAGCAGTCTGTCAATGATGCTAGCAAGTGGTCAGATTGCAACTATCAACAAAAGCAACCCATTGAGGGAGGTCAACTGGTTCAAATACTTCAGCCTCTGGAAAATGCATGGCCTGGTCAGAATAGGCACTCAAAAAATGATACATATCAACAGAGTATATCCTCATATACCAGTAGTAACCTATCCTGCAATAAACTTATAGGCGAGAATATAGTGTCTTCGTCACCCAGTGGAAATGGTATACTGAATATTTGTAATAAAGATAATGCATCCCAACATATCATCACAGGGCATGAATTGACAGAAAATGTTTGGCAATATGAAAGTGATGCAAGACCTGTGGCAAGGGGTAACCAAATGTTATCTGGTCAGGTTTGTCAAAAGGCTTCTACTTCTCACAGACCAATTGCAAATTTAGGGGTTAATATGGAACATGCTAACACTATAGAACATATTATGGATTCACATGTCTGGTGCCAACAGGTTTCTCAAGCATCAAGTGGTCACAGGCAAGGATATTTTGGACAGTTCAAGTCCACTGGTAATGTTTCTAATGGTATTATGGACTTGGAAAAGGTAAATGTTTCTGCTGGTAATATTTTATGGCATGATATCTGATGATTGTATTGAATTTTCTTAATCAGTAATGTTATTGGTCTTCTTTTTACAGGGCCACTCACCTGATGTTCAAAGAAATTCAAAAGCATCAGAGGAGGTTGGCTTTTATGGCTCAAATAGAACTGTTCAGACAAGGTAATTATTATATATGATATGTTATTTTCATTATTATTACTTTTGTTTTGTTGGTGGGGGGTAAGTAAATGCAATATGCGAAGTTGAAATCTTGAACTCTAATTTATTCTATATGCAAGCTTATATGAGATATAATTCTATGATCTTTATTCCTTTTTAGCTAATAAAATGAATGGGCCTCCTGTATTTTCTATTTGCGCTGTTTTCTTAACTTCTTATTGATTTACACAGCTTATTAGTAAGTTTGTTATGTTTAGATACCTTGCCCCTAACTTCTGTTTCCGTAGCTCATGGAAACTTTTTATTGATTTTAACTCTTGGCAGTCAAAATATGCTCAAGCTTCTTCACAAGGAACATAGTACTGTAACAAACTTTGGCTCCACTGACTCTAATCCATTATATGAGTTGCCAAAAGCAGAAACTCCTGACACTTCTGTTGCTCAACAGTATAGTCATCATTCTGCTTCACAGCACTTTGGCTTAAGGTTGGCCCATCCGTCTCAACAGCTGCCCAATTCCAAAAGTTGCTTCTCATCTCAGAGTTCTACACATACGGTGAATAGTACAAGTCTTTTGCATGTCCATCTTGACTTAGGAGAGGAGTAAACCTTAATAGCAGTCCTCAATGTCTTTAATATAAATAGTATAGAAAATGCTGCGGTGATAAATCAAGTATTTCAGGACAAAGAGGGTTGACACTTCACATTTCAATATGCAGGTCACTGCAACATCTCGATCAGGTCCTTATTTAGGACATCAGCTTCAAAGACAAAACCTGCCAGCTGCACAGCCAACATTGCCTACCATGGCAAGCAGGCTTCCACATTATAACCGCACCACCTCTCAAGATACTTCCCGTCCAATTTGCACCAACCCTTTTGGTCAACAATTCACAATTCCAGAGGCCGTGCCAATCACCCAGCCTTCTGTTATGTCAGTCACATCTCAACAGGTTGGATTTTCGATAAGGCCACCCAGTAAATGGACAAATGCATCAACTCAACAGCATCTGGCTGGCACAGAACCTGGCAGGGTACCCTCCAGTTCGTTTTTGTCCACAGGTTCAACAAATAACACTCTTGAAACTACTATGTGGGCTCCAAAGGAGCTCCATGATCAGAATTTCAGTAGAGGCGAAACTGCATCTATTGAATTTGATGCATGTTCTATGAATTCACAAGGCACTGAATGTGGGGAAGAGCAGCATAGGAAAGAAAGATCCCACCAGAAAATTTCATCAAAGATAGTTGACCCACCTTCACGGATAGGGGGATTATCTCAAGGGCAAGAATTCATGGCAAAGCATGTCTCAGAAGCAAATGCTGTGGCTTCTCTCTCATTCATGGATCGTTCAAACCAGCAGGATATTGATAGGGCACAGCATGATGACAGCCAATCCCCAGCTGTTTCTGCAAGAGATCTTGAAGCCTTTGGTCATTCTCTAAAGCCGTCACATTTTCTCCATAAAAATTACTCCCTACTGCGCCAAGTGCAATCTGTGAAGAATGTGGAGACTGATAATAGTAACAGGATTTCTCTGAAACATAATGAAGCTAGTCCTGATATGAATTTTCAGGATGTAACTGCTGTTGCAGGAAATCAATTGATGTATGGACATAATTTGGGCATCAAAAATCCGTTGAATGATGTTCCATATGCGGCATTGCAGCTCAATTCATATCCAACGAGGGATATGAAATTGATGAACTTGTCATCAGAGGTGAAAGAACATCTGTCTGTCAAAGATTCATCCCAACATCTTCAAGATACACCTCAGGAGATGGTCACACTTGTTCAAAGTTATCCAGAGAGTCATTCTAGTAGTAGTAATGTGGTATCTAACAGAAGAGAATTTCCTCAGATTAGTTTGCAAATGGCACCATCTTGTTTTCAGCATTATGGAACTTTGAAAAGCGGGCAGATTTTGCCAATGTATGATGCAAGGATTGCAAAAAATGCTGCAGAGCAGTTCCCCCTTGGGAAGCCTTTTGGGAATTTGCACACGAATACTTCCATGGTTAGTGTAGATGCTGCTGATGCGAGTCAGATTGGCACTGTTTGGCCAACTACGGCTCCGACCTTGGTAGTGGGCAAACGTGCATCCCCGTATGTGTTGCCACTGGGAGTCCCTGATCAAAAATTGGCTGTTGTGAGACGAAAGAAACGTAAAATTGCAACGTCTGAGCTTTTACCATGGCACAAGGAAGTGACTCAAGGTTCTCAAAGGCTTGAATATATCAGGTGTTTGCTTTAATCAGCACATTACTTTGTATCCTTGTTTTTTTTTCCCTGTTACTCTGTCTCCTTGTTACACACTGTGGAAGCAATATAACCATTCTGCTTCCTGCAATGATCAGTTTGGTGGCTGAAAAGACGCTGAAACAAATTCTTGAGTTTCATTTTCAATTTTCCAGCAGCTTTGAATGGAATAGAATTTCTTCTTTTCCAATGTGCTTTCCCTTGCATTAGTTGTCTTCATTTTGAATTTTTTTATATAAATTTCTTATTTGTGATATTTAATGTAGTTTATTTTTGCAGCAAGGCAGAATTAGAATGGGCTCAAGCTGCTAACCAACTGATTGAGAAGGTGCGTTCTTGGTTGGACAAGTGGGGCAATGAAATTTAGTCTTCTCTAGGACACTAGCGTTAATTTATCCTACTTCTGTTGGCAGGTGGAAGATGAGGCTAAAATGACTGAAGCTGTGCAACCAATGCTCCGATCAAAGAAAAGGCTCATCTTGACAACAAAGCTTATGCAGCAAGTGTTTCGGCCTACACCAGCAACCATTCTCTCAGCAGATGCAGCTTCGAACTATGATGCTGTGGCATACTACACTGCTAGACTGGCATTAGGGGATGCATGCTGCCTGGTCTCTTGCTCAAGAAGTGATTCCCGCCTATCCTCTAACCACAGTGTCATGTAAGTCGCTCCCAACCTGTTGAAATTTCTCTTTTCATAATCAGACTAAATTTAATAGATTGGAACATCATAAAAAATGAAAACACCTTCTCTTACACAGGTCCATACAATGGATTTTTCTGCGTTCAAACTTCCAGAATTTTGACCCTCTAAATAACTTCTTAAATTTTGTTTAGGATGTATGAAAAGCCCAAAGTTCCTGATAATAATTATGAGCAGTATTTCTCAAAAACTGTGGAAGACTATACTGACCGAGCAAAGAAGCTGGAAACCGACTTATTGAGGTATGAGTCAAGCTTCCCATTCACGAAATTTTGATATTTTCAGAAGCTATTGTGTCTTGTAGCAGCCAAAAATGCTAGTCTGTAACATGGACACAAAACCTGTGCTGAATTTGTACGCCATACATGTTGCTTAGTTAGCAAAGTGCAAAACACATACAAACATGCTCATAGTTGGTTGTTTACTGTTTATCCGAGGGAAATACTCTCTGAATGCTGGTCATATATAATTATTTTTCTTTGTTAGTATGATTTTATGCTTTATTTTAGGCTTAGCCCAAGTGGTATCACCTCCTTCCAAATAGAAAGTTGAGGGTTCTAGTCCCAGAAGGACAAATGGGTGAGGGTATATGACTTACCCACCAAAAAAAATTATGTATAGATAACATGAAATTAGTACCCTTACACATTAAAACAAGATTAAATTGGGAGATTAGCCAAATGCAAAACCTATATTTGTACCTTCTGCTGCATAATAAAGATCCTGTATTACCGTGCTCCTTATCTTCTATATAAAAATGTTCTTTTACAAATTACAATTCAATTTCATTTAATACTTGTCAATTTAACTCTGCAGATTGGACAAGAGAGCATCAATTTTAGACATAAGAATGGAATATCAGGAGTTGGAGAAGCTCTCTTTCTTCAACCGTTTTGTAAAGTTCCACACTCAAGGCCAAGGAAACTCAGGCACTACTCCAACAGTCCAGAAAACGTTCCCCCAAAGATATGTTACTGCACTTCCGATGCCTAGGACAGTACCGGAGGGAGCACAATGTCTTTCACTTTGATCAATGATTGATTGATCCCCCTCCCTTTCTGCATCCTCTTCACTCTACTCTGCATTCCATATTCTCATCCATGTTTATCCATAGCTTCTACACAGGAAAGCCAACAAAAGTGGGGGCAAAAAGAAGAGGGAATGCAGAACAGGTTAAATTTAACTGATTTTGGCCATTCAGTTTTTTTGGATCAAGACCAGTTGTCATTTTTGGTGAAGTGTGTATATATATATATATATATATATATATATTGTCCTTGTGTATTTTCATCAGAATTAAAGAGATCCAGGTATAACCCCAATTATTTCTCTAAATAGCAAGTGGGCAGCAAAGATCATGAAATTAGGTGTGGTAAACAAAGAATATTTTAGAGGTACATTTTGTTGTATATTTCATAAATATGGGGTTTTCCTCCTAACATGCTTTTGAAGGACCATGTAGAAATTTGATAGTAGAAGCTTTTCATGATTTTATTAGTACATACATATACATTTTATGAGGACTTGTTTGGTTTGCACTTTGAATGTGTATAACATCTTCCCTTAGTCACGTCACGTGTATCTGCTCTTTTAGGTAAGCATTTTATTGGGGACAAAAGATCCCTGAAAAATCTCTGATAGTAATTAGTACTGGTACTAAAGAAGCTTTTGACACTTTGTTCGAATGTATGTTTTGTTTTGTTTGTTTATTCAGAAAGAAAAAGTACAAGGACGTTGATTCTGTGGTGTGGCCCTCCCAATCCAATGTCATACATTATATTATATGCATACAAATAGTGAGGAGTTAAAAAGACAAGGAGAGACTTTATTGCAGAGGGACACAAAAAGCATGTTTCTTGGTTGGAAGTTGTCTAAATTCATCATTTTTTTTTCGAAATTGACTCAAGTGGCCACTGACACATCGGTCTTTTGAGACAGACACAGATTCTAGTAATAACCAACAAACATGTCCAACCAGTCAGTATCAGTATCAGTATCAGTATCAGTAGTATCTAATCCATTCATGACTTAGAAAGTAATGTTAGAGGGGAAGCAGAGTAAAGAAGAAACAAAATTCAGTCAATAGGGGGCAGGGCAATGCCTTTGTCCTAAAGAAGATTTGATGACGATGGGGACTCTGTTTTAAATCATACAGAAAATTCTGAAGCACTGTGGCGTTATTCCACCATCACAACCATGTGAACAGAGCAGGTGCTTTCTTGCTTCGTCAAGTGGGCCCAAAAATTGTCTAGCTCACTAGAGAATCTTCATGCTTTGGTGATGGCTCTTGAATATTTTGGATTTTTTTGGAGGGTTTTGTCTCCTCACCATAATCAATATATATATATATATATATATAACACACAACCAAGATTCAGAAATCTATTTGGACCACTCACTCACCACCACATTGATTATGGTGAGGAGACAAAACCCTCCAAAAAAATCCAAAATATTCAAGAGCCATCACCAAAGCATGAAGATTCTCTAGTATATATATATATATATGTGTGTGTGTGGAGGTCAGATTCTGGTGTGTGAATGATAGCACATAAAGTAACAAACAAATACTATAAACCCAGGATTGCAATTCTTCATAAAAATGAAGAGAGGATAATGAACAAGAAAGCAAGCAAGACACCCTTTGGTTTTTTGACAAGGAACAAACTAAAATCAATTACAGATAGAAGAACTCACCCACCAGTTTAAGCTCTTGCTTCTTATAAAATGTGTGCTTTGAGAGGACTCACTCGTTCTTCAATTCCCGATCATTCTCTCTCCTTTCTGAAATCAGTACACTACGGTGCCTAAGAAAATCAGGATCTTGCCTGCTTATTGATTCTTGAATATAAGCTGACTTGCGAGCTTTTGTTATTCTGCAGGCATGAACCATCAAGCAGTTAATAAACAACTGTCCAAGAAGCTTCTCTGAGCTTTAAACACTTGCAATAATGTTGTTTTATTAATTGAGAATAACATATCGAAAATCATAAACATCACGATTTTTTTTTTTTTTTTTATATTTATCTCGAATGAAAGAATAACTGAGGCAAACAAGTAGTTAAGGTGATAGTGGGCCCTCAAATAAAGAAAAGTAATCTTGAATATAGGAAACTAACGTACAAGCCGACATAGCTCTATGATTCGAGATAGAAGTCGGGAAATAATTTTCTTGATGTCTATCACTGCTCTTTGCATAGAGGCCTCATTTTCAAAAAAAGATAAAAGAGAGTGGAATAATAGATATATGGAGTCAAGATGCATACCAGTACAAGGTGGGATAAAGGTAAACAATTAGGCTAGAAGACTAAAATTGCCATTACATGGCTACGACACACAGCCCATATAGATATAGCCCAACAATTCTGAAGCAAACCCAGTTCAAGTAACTAGCTATTGGGCTTGAGCTTTATGACTGGGTGGTTGGTATATGAGGGGCAAATGATGGAGATGGATTTGGAGGCATTCAAATAGAATATTGCTGATAGAACTCTTCAAAAGGTTTTGGGTCAGTCTGGTATTCCTTGTGCTGTGCCTTTTTGTGTGCGAAATTTTCTCTTCTTTTTTTATAAGTAATTGTGTTCCAAATTTTACCATAGAATGTTTAAGCAAACGGGCATAGTGTCTAATCCGGAAAAAGAATGTATCATAGTGCATGAAGAAATTATGAGAAGTAGGAGCAACAACTTGGGGATGAAAGAATAAGAAGGCTCTTTGAGGCTCAGGTAAATGAAAACATTGAGCCATATTTTAAAAGTTATCTAAAATCATATATTTTCTTGGATAATTCAAACTATTTTTCCTTCTTTTCCCCTTGCACATTTTAAAAGATCCAAACAAGGGTAAGTGCACTGGACTTCATGATGATCTTGAGATTCTGATCTAGCAGATAAGAACATAACCTTCACCACAAAGTTTAGAAACAAAAGATCAAAAATGCCACTCTCCCACCAGTCCAAGAGCACAAGGACAAACATGTCCTTGTCAGAATCAGATGGGACTTTGCTCAGCCATTTGATTAAATTGAGTGAGTGATTGTCCATGCGTTACAAGCTAGCATTATTCAAGGGAATATTCTTAAAAGGTCATTGTATTTGTCACTAGAATGGAACATGGGCTTGCATTTTACAGTCTAATGTGACCTTAGTTCCCTAAAAACAAAATGCCACACTACTTACCTCACACTGGGCGGCCTCGATATCAGGCAACAGCTGCAGACCAGCCCTTCAGGTGAATCAGGGACCAGCATCAGCCACCAGCACAGGGTTGGCTCTTCTATTCCAGAGAGTGCCTGTCCATAAACAATAACAGTGGATGATGAGTTGCAATTGGTTCATCAATGTGCAGGAAATCAGCTTCATGTAATGCAGCCTTGTTTGAAGGTAGAAAACCTTATAAATTGAACCAAATAAAATAATTGAGACCCATCAAGGGCCAATTCTTTCTTGTTGCCACCATCATTGAAAGAGTTTAACCATTACTGCACTGCACCAGAGAAGAATACAAGCAAGCAAGCTGGCCGACCCTATAAGTTAAACATTAACAACATCAAAAACTTCCAGAGGATGAGAAATACCTCATCAGAGCAAACTTACAATCTGATATAAATAAATAAATAAATAAATATATATATATATATATATATAGATGTATATAAGGATATCATTCATGCTATCACATAAAGCTGAAAAAACTGCAGCTGGCTCAAGTTTTTCTTCCAAAATTATCTATGTCCTACAGAAGGAAAGAAAAATCATTCATCAACTAGGATGATACAACAGTATGAAGAATAAGAAGCAAGACAAAATTCAGGTTGCTAATAGTTGATTTCTGACTTAGTTTGGGAATTGATAACCGGTTTCATTTTCTTCTCAGAGGTTGGTAAAAATCCCTTTATCTTATGCGTGAAAAGCTTAATAAGTTTAGGTTTGAAGAGGGCCTCCAAGTTGCTCCAATCTTTTCTATCTCACCTAGTTGATTTCTGTTTCAAAATTTTATTTATTATGCGGATGCCAACCTACCAATTGTGCAGAATTTTATATCTTATTTTCAAAAAAAATTAATTGGAGCATCCTTCTTATCCAAGCACTAACAAGCAAGCAAGAAAAAAAAAGCAATGCTAATAATTGACAATAAAATAATGATAATAAGCAATGCTAATAATTGACAACAAAATAATGATAATAAACAATGCTAATAATTGACAATAAAATAATGATAATAATTGACAACAAACCAATGATAATAATAGACACATTTTTGTCTTTTGCTTAATATTCCAGAATATCACCATAATTTGACAAAAGGCAAGAAGAGTATATTCCTACTTTTGAGACTCAAAATTAAACATCAATGCTAGAGGAGACACTGTTAGTTTTGACACCTTAAGTGCTTAACCAAACCCCCAAGCTACAAATAGAATTTGCATAAAACTTTAGCTCATTACCACATGCAGATATTGGCTGAATCTACAAAGTAAACAAAAGAAAAGAAATGGGCAACCCACATGTTCTCATTTTACCTTATCCGGTGCAAGGCCATGTAATACCCCTGATGGAGCTTGCTCAATGCTTAGTCAAACATGGCTTCAAAATCACATTTGTCAACACTGAGGTAAATCACAAGCGTGTCGTGGATGCACTGGCAGAGAAGGATATTTTTGGAGATCAAATTAGTCTGGTTTCAATCCCAGATGGACTGGAAGGATGGAAGGACAGGAATGTGCCGGGGAAGTTATCCGAGGCAACCTCCCAGATCATGCCAGGGAAACTCAAGGAGCTAATACAAGAACTCAGTGAATCAGAGAGCTGCAAGATCACTTGCATTATTGCTGATCAGAGTCTAGGGTGGGCCATGGAAGTTGCTACGGAAATGGGAATTAAGAGAGCAGCCTTCTTGCCTGCAGCAGCTGCAGTTTTGGTCTTGGGAATTAGCATCACAAAGCTGATGGATAATGGAATTATTAGTAGCGATGGTGAGATTAACTACTGACTCTTTTGCAAAGGATATTTATACTGAATGATAATTTTATAGTTCAGGGTCCAGAAATTAATTTCTTCCAGGAATAAGTTGGAAAAGCATATTTATTTAGTGAATTTTTGTAAATAAATTAAATGATTAAAGGACAAACACCACAAATTAAGAAAGCAATGCATACCCGTGTAAAAAAAGAGAGGCAAAAGTTACCTCTATGTTGAAGAACATGTCGTAAGTCTAGAATAATACATACTGAATAATAGGGAATTCCGCATATAATATAGAAAGTATGCAAATTTAATTTACTGAATTAGATGCAATGAAGTAAATAATTTGTATACATATCAAATAATGGATACTTATTTATGACATAAAACCAACAACAACAACTACTCCAATGAAAACAAATTCAGAGTTTGGTATAGTGCTTCTGTGAAGATAATCATGGAAGGACCCAGACACTGCATAGCCTTACGGCTAGTGAATATAGAAACAATATGTACTATAAATATCAGAACAACCAGATGGTAGCACTAAACAGGATCCAGTTTATTCATACAGATAAAACATGAATATAATCCAACAGACAGAACCTCATGCTAAAAGTTTACACATTCATTAATGTTCTTGCCTCGGACGACCTTTTTAGCACATTTAGTAATTTTCTTGCCTCAGACTACCAGACTATTGAGTAAAAAGAATAAAACCAAATGTAAATGAAAAGCACTATAGTTCATTTTTTCCATTTGTAAATTCATTGCAGGAACACCAATAAAGAACCAGATTATTCAGTTGTCGCCAACCATGCCAGCAATGAACACTATAGACTTTGTGTGGACTCGTGCCAGTAATTTGACAATGCAGAAAATGATTTTTGAAGTAATGGTAAGAAACAATGAAACTTTGAAACTAGCAGACTGGCTGATTTGTAACTCAAGTTATGACCTTGAGCCTGGAGCATTTACCTTGGCTCCAGAAATCTTTCCTATTGGCCCACTTCTGGCAAGCAATCGGCTTGGAAGCTCAGCAGGATTCTTCTGGCCAGAAGACACGGCTTGCCTGAAATGGCTTGATCAACAGCCAGCCTGCTCAGTAATATATGTTGCATTTGGCAGCTTCACAGTTTTAAATCAAACCCAGTTTCAAGAACTGGCTCTGGGGCTTGAACTCAGTAAAAGGCCATTCCTGTGGGTTGTAAGGCCAGATATTACAGATGGAACAAATGATGCTTACCCAGAAGGATTTTTAGACAGAGTAGCCACTCGTGGACTGATGGTGGGTTGGGCACCTCAACAGAATGTTCTGAGTCATCCTTCTATTGCTTGCTTTCTGAGTCATTGTGGTTGGAACTCCACAATGGAAGGTGTAAGCAATGGAGTCCCTTTCTTGTGCTGGCCTTACTTTGCTGACCAGTTTATTAACCAGAGCTACGTTTGTGATGTTTGGAAGGTCGGATTGAGATTTGAACGAGATGAAAGGGGGATAATCACACAAGAAGAGATTAGGAATAAGATAGAGGAAGTGCTTGGTGATACTATATTAAAATCAAGGGCTTTGGACACAAAGGAAATGACAACTAGTAGTGTTAGAGAAGGTGGTAGCTCTTACAAGAATTTCAACAAATTCATGGAATGGATGAAGGCATAGACAAGTTCATCATTCTGTGTCAAGCTTGATATAGTAGAGCTCAGATTGTGAAAGGAGCATGCCAAGTGAAAAAAAACTGGTTAATGATGCATGAACTCACGAATTTTAACCAGAGTAAAGCTGCTCCTGATCCCCAATTCCCAAATAGACCTTGTTGAAAAACTCCACTTCCCAATATGTGTATGTGCATGTACGACTTTTAATAATTTATACTCTATCAGGTTTCTCATCAATGGAGCCCTAAGAATCGACCAAGACCAGTTGGAAGTTTTGATGGTTGAAGCATCTGGCTAGTCCAGGTCCTATACAGTACATTATTGGTACTTTTTTTTTCTGTAAACATATTGACATGTCAGTCTCTTTATGTTCATAATGTTAAGGCTTTAGAGCTTAAACAATAATATAGGCGTGATTAATATTAGTGCTCCCTACTTTATAGCAGCAAGGTTTGGAGGATGATTAACTCCTAATAGAAGGATCTAAGATTCATGATAGAATAAACTCCAATTCCAAGAGGATAATGCACTTAGGTTTGAAGGAACCATGGTAGACTTCAAATGCCTTGTGCAAGTCAAAAAAGGAGAAAACAAAACCTAGAAACATTCTAATGCTAACAGATACTTAAATCCTCCTTTTTCTTAGAGGTAACGCCTTCACCTTTTTTACTCGCATCTTCTTGGCAATCAAATGGAGCATATCTGAAGTTCATCTTGTGATGTTATAGCCCGAATTTAGTTACAGCCCGAGTTGTGTTGTGACCCGGTTCTGACCCGAAAAATTTTTGGCTCGTTTTTTCACTTGCGGTTTTTGGATCTTGTTTAGGACTCTCTTGTAGCCCAGTATATAAGGCCATCTAGGGTTTAGAGTGAGATAAGAGAAAACACTGAAAACTGCAGAAAAGAGAGTGGGAGAGAGAGCTAGCATTTGGGGGCTGAAACTTATAATATCCTTGTTCTCGCATAGTGAAAACTTTCGCCAGATCTTCACCATGGACATAGTCACATCGCCAAACACGTACATCGTTGTGTTCTATGTGTGGTGCTTGGTTATTGTTCTATCAATTTTTCGATTTGTTCTTGGTTTGCACATTTGTCGTAACACGTCTTTACTATACTCACACCCCCAATTGGGGCTTGAACCCTCAACCTCCCCTTTGGAGCGGTGGAGTACACACTAGCTTTGGTAATAAAGTTCATTTTTACTTCACAATGCACTAAAACATGAAGGATTAAAGGATTTCTTCAGTAGCAATATCTCAATATCCACAACCCCACATTTCAGATTTTACTTTACTCAATGACTTGCAGATATTTCAATGGAGTGCTTATGCCCCTTATAAACTTGATATGTTGAGACTAGTTATTTCCGAAACCTTAAAACAAGTTTTGAATCTTCACCTCATTCCTTCCTCATTATACTTCTAGTTGCAGAAGGATTGCATTCTTACTTTCAGCTTTACTTCCACATGTATTATAATCTAGGGACCCTATAACCTATTAATTAAAACTTATCTCCACAATTCGAGTTTAATATCTTACCAAAATATAGTTTTATCTATTTTAACAATATCACCAGCAAACAGCATAAATCACTGGACCTCATCATACTTGCCTAGATCATCCAAAATTAGAACTAAGTGCTGGAAAAGTTGGTTTAGTTAGTAAGAGTTAGAATTTACCTCTGATCCATGTACTCTGAAGACAAAGAATTCGAAGATCAAAGGGTAAGAAGTAAATTCACCTGTTGAATTTATAACTCATCAAATAGGGTTTTATTTTATGCATTCACGTCATATCATGTTTAGGATGCATCATATACATCGTAGAATGCATATATATTTGTTTTTTAACACAAATTGATTTTTTAGTAAAACAGGAAGATCGATCAACCCATTCTGTTGCAAGTTCGATCAATCAAACATCATGATATTCTATTTCCTTTTTCTGATTCCAACTTTAAAATCCTAATTCCTTTAGATTGAAACACTATATAGACACTCCTAGGGCTCTCAAACTGATATGGAGAAAATTGATACACATATAGAGAGCATATAGAAAATTAGAAAGTATATTTTTCTTTTCATCATCTAGCAACTTGTAATAGATGGTGAGTTATAATTCTGAGTGTTCTCAGCCTGTGAAGCCTAAATCATCATTAACACCAAATCACACAAAATTGAAGGACAACTAGCAGAGGAGATCAATCACAATGAGAAAAGCGGATCGCGTGAGGAACGGATTGGTAGATCAACAATGACAAATGTCGGGTGGAGTATTGAGGTAAATTAGGTGATTCTGGAGTTTAAAATCTGTTATCTGGTGTTGCATTACCTTTCTGTGTATGGCGGATTTGATCTACCTGAACCAGGTCCCATAGTTTTCGTCGTTTGGGTTTTCCACCTAAATTATGTGCTTATGTAGTTATGTGTGATTACTTGGTTACTTTATTTGCTATCTATACTTTAAATAATTTATATTGTTGCATTTAACTATAATTGTTATAAAAGTCAGTTATTGTTAGTTTAAAATTTGAACAACATCTATTTATCCCCTCTTAAATCTAATTAGGACATAACATACTTTGGCAATGGTCCAACCCTTCCCTATTAGCATATTAAAAGTAGGAGTGCCCACGGTTCGGTTCGGTTCGGTTCAATTCGGTATGGTTACCGGCTAAATCGGAACCAGAACCAATTCCAACGGTTCATTAATTTTGGAACCGGAACCGTTGAGACATGAAACCGAACTAAACTGAACTGTGACAGACCGGTTCGGTTCGGTTCCAAGACTTTTTTTTTTTTTACTCTCATTTAATGTTATATTATATTATTTTTGACTCTCATTATGAAAAACAATCTTATTTTTAACACTATAACATTGAATGCATACAATTTTTCATAATGAGAGTACAAAAAAGTCTCCTCAAACCACGGTTTTGGTTTCAAAATTAAGGAACCGTTACATAACGGTTCAATTCCTGTTCCAAGGGGCTTAGAACCGGAACCTAACCATTATGCAACGATTCCTTAATTTTGGAACCAAAACCGCTACAATTCGATTCGGTTCCACTACGGTTCGGTTTGGTTACCGGTTCTTTGTGCAGCCCTAATTAAAATTGAAAAAGTAAATTACAACAGTGAAAATAAGAGATAGAAAAATAAAAAAGAACTGCGCCAACAACCAAATAACGCTATGGTATAATTTTTAAGTAATAGCCTTTCTTTCTAATCACTAGAAATAATTGCATATACCTCAGAATTCTAACAATAGCATATGAGCCATGGACTAGAGATGAAATCAATTAAATCCATGATGAACTTCGACAATGAAAGAGCACCTAAGGGTGTGTTGTAGCTTTAATCCAAGCAAACGTACCAAAGTTCTAAAGTTTGTACAATCACTTGAGCAGAAAATAAAGCAGGATTTGGCTTAAAGGACCATCCTTTGGGTTGATTTCATGTGTGGAGTTTTACCAGGGAAATTCATAATATTATGTGCATTGGCACCAACACCTGCCACAACCCATCACCATCTAAATCCTTATATTGAAGATAGACATTCTTGTTAAATAACCTAACTGCCTGCCGCAATATATTGCCAAAATCCAATTCTGCAGAAAGTTCAACGACTGGGCTCAGGATGTGTATTTCTTAAATTTCTGAATAGATAGAGCTCCAATTCTGCAGAAAGTTCAACAACTGGGCTCAGGATGTGTATTTCTTAAATTTCTGAATAGATAGAGCCCAAAGCCAATCCCAATGCCATAAAATATAAGCATGAAAGCTGGCCATAATGAAGTCTTAGTCTTCATGGTTTGTGAAGTTCAAATGTTAGAAAGGCCCAGGGGCGGACCCAGGATTTTAGTTCGGGGGGGCATATTGTATTTGGTGAGGAAAAAAAAAACTAGCGTAACAAATATAATTTTTTCACATAAAAATGCAAACAAGAAATAAAAACCATAGCAAAATCACTATCTTTCAATGTGTAGTGTAGTATTCTTAATCTAATTCCATATCAATACTCATTTAAAGTGGACCAAAAATTATCTAAATACTAGTTGAACTATAAGCCATGTCAAAGCAATCATACTCTCTCTCCAAGCGCTTAACTAACAGAGGCATATCTATTGTTATTTGCTATCCAATCCGATGTCTGGTTTAAGATCCAATACT
This sequence comes from Cornus controversa, assembly GCA_026545225.1. Taxonomy (NCBI): domain Eukaryota; kingdom Viridiplantae; phylum Streptophyta; class Magnoliopsida; order Cornales; family Cornaceae; genus Cornus; species Cornus controversa. Next base: position 123,648,723 of record CM048845.1, read on the forward strand.
TCAACCCACATCAAAGTGGGTGAAACAATTCAGCCGTCAACGTATGAATCTCTGTAAAACACCATCTTTGGTTTTGTAATGAGGCAATTCAAAATCGAAATTAACTATCTCTAAATGACCTAATTTTTTAAATAATCAGAGCTTTACCAAATTTAGTAAATTAAAGGTCCTAGTTTGAGATGTACTTCTCAAACATTAAGAATATTTAAGAAATACACAAATGAAACTTGAAAGTCAAAACCCCATTACTGATTAACTTTTTAAGTCAAAAGTAGAATAAGATATCAATATCAAAATATCATTACATTTGGCCCAAAGAAAGAAGAAAAGAAAAAAAATAGAGAAATTAACAATCACATGAAGTTCAGATTTGGGTTAAGAGAGAAGAAAAGAAAAGATCAAAAGATAGAAACTTTAGGTAGGAGAGGATTTGATGCACACCTTTGCAAAAGAGAAACGTTTGTGTCACTGCAACAGAGCAAGGGCTTGTTGCATTATATCTTGCCCCCATTTTTTTTTTTCCCTGTTTTCTAAAACGTATTGGGTTTTAAGAGAATTGGGTCTTTCTATTTAAAAGAAGTGTATTAACCCAATAAATAAAACGTATTGGACTCCAATAGAATTGGATCTTTCTATTTAAAAGAAGTGTATTAACCCAATAGATGAAACAGCCTATCTAATTTGCACATCTAATTTGTAGGGTAAAAAATAAATTGAGGGGGGACATTTTTTAAATCTCAAAAAAAAACTATACATATATAAGTGAAGAAAAAAAAATTCAGGGGGGGCTTGTGCCCCTTCTGGGCACATGCTAGATCCAACCCTGGAAAGGCCTGACCAAGATATCTTATAGAATCGAGGAAGTCCAAATGCAGCTACAACAACAACAAGCCTTTTTCCAACTACTTGGGGTTGGCTACATGAATCCTATGTTTCCATTCCATTCTATCCAAGGCACCATAGCCTCAGTAAGTCCAAATGCAGCTATTTCTTTAAAAAAAAAAAAATATATATATATATATATATATAAATAAAAACTCTGTTCCAACCATATATGCACTTTTCCAATCTGGTAGCCTCAGTTCCCTTGCAAGTAATACCACTCTTCATGCCTCATGTACTGGTACCAAGCCCTCATATCAGGTAGCATATGTAATCAAGCTGATCTGGCGTGAGCATCAACCAATCAACATATGGTTGGTTCTCCTTAAGTAAATTCCAACCAATTCGAAACAAGTAATAAAGTCTTGTAATTTTATCCTAGGGGCCATTGCTGGGTAATAAATAAATAAAGGGCATCCTTGAGCTGCCAATATGAGTTGAGTCAACAAACATCAGCCTCTTCATGCAAATTAATGTAGAAGGTTAGGTCCGTGTCAGTGCACCCCTCCCAGCACACACATAGGCAGGACAACAATGGGTAATGGGATGTTAGCTTAGAGAAATGATTGAATACTTCCAACCAATTAAAAGCTAAACAAATTCTTCCGATTGTGGGAATCCTTTTGAAGATGCTTTTAGGAAAAGTACGCATCCAATTACAGTGGATCCAATTCTTCCTGAAGCTGGGCATGGAGAGATTCCATCTAATAATGTACTTTAGCATACATGCAAAGGGAAAATGAAGCCAAGATAAATATATAATTAGACAAGAGAAAACATGACAAACAACAGAAGTCGATGAAAACGAACCGAAGATACCCCCGAGAGAATCAGTATAAGCTATAAAGACAAGGGAATAAACCAAATAATTACAGTAAATCTAATAACAAAGGACAAGCTGATACTGGATATAACTATATGACAAAGAAGAGTATTTTCCCAACTGAGACTCACCAAAGCAAATGGATACTATCGTGAACATAAGCTCCTCTGTCACGCCTGCAGACTTACCTATAAAAGAACAATATGTATATTGATTTCTAACTATAAAAAATACGTCTAATACTAGCAAAATCTGCAGAGATTACACAAAAGAACAAAGATGGGCAACCCACATGTTCTGGCTATACCTTATCCAGCACAAGGCCATGTGATTCCCCTGATGGAGCTTGCACAGTGCTTAGTCAAACACGGTTTCAGAGTCACATTTGTAAACACTGAATTTAATCACAAGAGGGTCATGAATGCATTGTCAGGGAAGAATAATGTAGGAGATCAGATACATCTTGTTTCAATCCCCGACGGGTTAGAACTATGGGAGGATAGGACTGACCTGGGGAAGCTATCGGAAGCAATCTTCCAGGTCATGCCTGGAAAGCTGGAGGAGCTCATAGAAAATATTAATGGATCAGATAGTGACGAGATCACTTGCATTATTTCAGATGAGAGTATGGGATGGGCCCTCGAAGTTGCGGAGAAGATGGGAATCAAACGAGCAGTCTTCTGGCCTGCAGCAGCGGCACTGTTGGCTTTGATATTCAGCATTCCGAAGCTGATTAATGGCGGAATCATAGATAATGATGGTGAGACCTTGTGCAACTAACTTCTGAATTTTCTACTACAGCATGACAATATAAAACAGACAAAAATTTGGCAACTGATGAAATTGTGATTAATTTATATATGCTCTGGGATCAGGAAAATATATTAAAAACATATAATGAATAAGAAAAATTCAAGAGTGAATTTGAACAGGGAAAAACAGCAAAATATGACCTTGAAGAAGAAAAGAAAACGAAAGGCATATGTAGTCATTATAACATAATTAGCATTAATTTAGTAACAATAATAATAATAATAATAATAGCAATCAACAACAATAATAACAGTAACAAATCTGAAGGCTTGATTGCAATGCATATACAGTGGTAAAAATAAGGTGCGACACAGACTGGACAGCTTTGCACGGTATGAAATATGAATCTAAGAAAAAATAGAAATGTTACACTAACATCAAACCAAATGGTCGGCATCACGCTAAATGTTATCAATTTGGTTATTGTTATCATTATTGTTATTGAACGAAGTCCGTTTTATTTTGGCATCCTTAGTCCTACAGGGAGGAATCACCTCTTACCTTGCATCTCTCAGTAATGTAGTACTCCTCTTTGTCACTCCCTTGTCACGCTTTTTAGGTAAAAAGTATCAAAGAACATTTTAACCAAAGAGTTCTTGATTTCTAACAGAATTTTCATTGCAGGGACTCCAACAAAGAACCAGATAATTCAGTTGTCACCAACGATGCCCGCCATGAGCACAGAAAGCTTCGTATGGGCCTGTATTGGTGACTTGACCACTCAGAAAATTATTTTTGAACTTATGAAAAAAACTATCAAAGTTGCAGAGAGGGCAGACTGGCTGATTTGTAACTCAACTTTTGAGCTGGAGCATGCAGCATTTACCTTATTTCCAAAGTTCTTACCTATAGGCCCACTTTTATCAAGCAACAATCTTGGAAAGTCAGCAGGTTACTTTTGGCCGGAAGACTCGACCTGCCTGAAATGGCTTGATGAACAGCCAGCCAGCTCAGTCATCTACATTGCATTTGGGAGCTTCACAGTCCTTGACCAAACCCAGTTCCAAGAACTGGCTCTGGGGCTTGAACTCACTAACAGGCCCTTTCTATGGGTCGTGCGGCCAGATTTAACTGACAAGACAAATGATGCTTATCCAGAAGGATTTAAAGATAGAGTAGCCACTCGTGGGCGAATGGTCGGTTGGGCACCTCAGCAGAGGGTCTTGAATCATCCTTCCATCGCTTGCTTCTTAAGCCATTGTGGTTGGAACTCTTCTATGGAAGGTGTAAGCAATGGAATCCCCTTCCTGTGCTGGCCTTACTTTGCTGACCAGTTTCTTAACCAGAGCTATATTTGTGATGTTTGGAAGGTTGGATTGGGTTTTAACCGAGATCAAAGTGGGATCATCAGAAAAGAGGAGATTAAGGAAAAGGTAGATCAACTTCTCAGAAACCAGATATTCAAAGCAAGGTCCTTGGAACTTAAAGAGAAGGCTATTGACAGTGCCAAAGAAGGTGGATGCTCTCCCAAGAATTTAAACAATTTCATTGAATGGATGAAGGCATAGACAAGTTGTTCATGCAGTGAACAAGCTTGATTTCATTTCTCATTTGTTTCTTTTCGCATTCTGGAATGAAAGCGTTAAAAGGTAGAGGATATAGATTTGCAAAAAGAGGACATCTATGTGAAAATCTTGCACGTCATAAAGAAAACTAAATCATAAACACTATTTGCAAAGTTAGAATTGCATAATATCTCATTCAAAGTATGGCTCAATTTTAATTTTGGATGCAAAAGAAACCTCGGCTATTATTACCTTTAATGATTAAAAGTTTCTAGCTGTTTTAAGAACCACCACCGCTAGCAGCAGCATTGCTTTCTTAATATCAATTTCTCCATAATGTAATGGTGGTTAGGTGTTTACCAGTCAGAACTGACAAACACTGATGAAATGGTGAGAAGTTGGTACTAAAACCGTCTTCACCTTATATATCTATGACAAATTATAATGACTCTTATGGGCTTAGTTTAATCTAGACGGTGATCAAGCTAAAACTAAAATAGATTAACTCAGCTCAACTCACTAATACCTAGTTTCAACTATTTGGAGTGGATTACATGACCCCTTTAACGTTATTTAACTCTTTCTAGGGTTATAAATTCAGTTAAACTGCACGCTATCATATCTTTACCTATTATATTAATCCATGTAAATTCTGATCTTGCCCTTCTCCTACCTTTACTCTCAACGTGAACCAAGACACTCTTCTTCATTGCTGCAGCTGTTGGTCCCTTTAGAGTTACTACTAAGCTCTTTTATTCCTCGTGGTGCAGCTTCATGATCTTCAACCAGCATCCATTCCATGAGCTGGCACTCGGGCTTAAGCTTTCTGGTCACCACTTCTCATGGACAGCACATCCAGACTTCATCGGCAAAGATGCCAAACTACCAAATGATTTTTAAGCTAGTTGGCCGGGAGCAGTGGTGGGTTGGGCACCTCAATAAGAAGTGTTGGCTCACCCATCTATTGCCTGTTTCATAACTCACCGAGGTTGGAAGTCAACTATGGAAGGTTTAAGCAATGGGGTATCCTTCATCTGTTGGCCTTACTTTGCTGATTAATTCCTCAATTAGAGTTACATGATGTTTCGAAGGTTGATACCTTTAATCCTAAACAATGAAGGATCATCCCAACGGGCGAAAGAAAACAAAAGGCAACAGAAAACAAAAGGCAAAAGAAGTGCTTAGGGATAAGGAGATGTGAGAAACCTTTAGAACTCAAGGATGTGGCAAGAAAAACCAATACTAAAGAGGAGAGTTCAATGAAGAATTTGGCATACTTCATTGAAGCAATGATGGAAAACTAAGCTGCTTCAGAAGACAGTGAAAGTTGAAATAAGCCTAGAATATTTTTTAATAATCAAATGCACTTCACGGAAAATTTTATTGTAATTTTGTATTGCTCAAAGCACTACAGATAGAAGAAAATATATTAAAATCAACATTGTCACATAGAAAAATATGTGAAGAGTGACATATTGATGCCTTCCTTTCTTTTGAGTGCTCAGGAAAACCTTTGAGTGGACCCCGGAGTGTGTGAGCAGGCATTCATCAAACTGAAGGAATATCTCAAGTTCACCTCCCAAGTTATCTCGAGCAGTACCAGGAGAAGAACTGTACTTGTATCTTGAACTCAACAAGCAGCTGAGTTCACAAATGGACTGCCACTTCTTAAAATAATATCCATACATGTTAGTTTGGTTTCATTAAATCAATTTCACAGATTCACTAATAAAAGTTAAAGAGTATATAACAAGATAAGATATTATTTGGCTCAAGGCATGATCAAAGATAGGTTCCATGGTAAGACTTAAAGACCAAAAATATCTTTTGGCTAACATGTTTATTTAACAACATTCTAAAAACAAGAATGACACGGACACGGCGTAGACACGGCTAATATAAATATAAATTTTTATTTATATATTGATTGAGTAAGACAATTATAGAAATTTAATTAATTGTAATTTCTATACTGAAGTTACATAAGTTAGAACATGAAGCTATTTGAATATAAAAAATAAATATATTATATAATATATGATATTACTCTCTTATCATGCCACTATAGTTATGGTTTTTGTTTATTACATATTATGACATGTGTTTAGTGAAATTTTAAAGAAAAATAAGTTGGACACTTTGACGTGTGTTCATAGTTGTTTTTAGGACTATCATGTTTTCTTTTAAAATAAAATAGTGTAGGATGTGTTGGTTAAGTGTCCGGAATGTGTTGGCCAAGTGTCCAACATGTGTCAGTCAAGTGTCAAAGATGTGTCAGCCAAGTGTCCCATAATAAAAATTATTTTTAAATTATGGACAAGGCCATGAAGTGTCGGACACGTGTCCAAGAGTGGCCATGAAGTGTCGGACACATGTCCAAGAGTGTCCATGAAGTGTCAGTGTCCGACACAGACATGACAAATTCGTAGAAGTGTCCCTTCTTAGTAGGGGACTTACAAAATTGTAGTAATATAGAGGAATCAAACTAATGAGTCATACAATGAAACTATGAAAAAGAGTAATAGAACAAAGATTAAGAAAGAAAACCATGGAATCCAATAAGCAATTTGGATTTATACCAAGGAGATTGACAGTGGAAGTTATTCACTTAATAATACAAGTAATTGAAGAATGCAGAAGTAAGCAAGGAGATCTACATATGATTTTTATATACTTAGAAAAAGCATATGATAGAGTCCCGGGAGATATAATTTGGTGGGCTTTAAAAAGAAAACACTCCTATACAACAAATAAAGATTATCCAAGATATGTATGTGAACACAGAAACTAGGGTCCATTCTACATATAGTGAAACGAGTGAGTTCTCTATAAACATATGATTACATCAAGGCTTCGTACTAAGCCCATATCTATTTACAATAATTTTAGACAAAATCACAAAAGACATACAAGAAGATATCCCAAGGTGCATGTTATTTGTGGATGATATAGTCCTATTGGACACTTCTATAAAAAAATTAGTAATAGAACTAGAAATGTGGAGAAACGCTTTAGAGTCAAAAGGATTGAAATTAATAGAACTATAACAGAATATATGGAATGTAAATTTAATAAAAATTCAAATTTTGATAATAAAATGATTACACTTCAAAACCAAAGAATTATACAAAATAACCACTTCCGATATTTGGGATAGATAATACAATAAGATGGAGAGATAGATACTGATGTAACTAGTGCAATTGGAGCATGGACAAAATAGAGATAGACTAGTTGCATTTTATGCAAAAAAAGGATAACAAATAGGTTAAAAGAAAATTTCTTTAGAACCGTACCAACTATTCTATATGGAGTAGAGTGTTGGGCTTTAAAAAAGAAACATGAACAACGAATTCATATAGCAAAAACGAGAATGTTAAGGTAGATGGTCAGAGTGACTAGTAGAGATAGTTACTAATGAAAGCGCGAGATAAAAGATAGCAGATTTAGATGGTATGGACACATAAAACAAAGAGCTATAGATGTGCCGGTAAGAGAGAGGGAGATTAGTTTACATAGAAGGCAAGATACAGAGAGGATGACCCAAATTATTGTAGGATGAAGCTATTAGAAATAATTTTAAAAAATTAAATATAATAGGTGAAATGGTGAATAATAAGAAAGAATGGAGAAAGAGAATTCATGTGAATGATTTCATATGATTCATATGGGATTAAGGCAAGGACGACGATCATCTTTTAGCAAGGACATCAATTATAGGATCAACACTAGTTAACCATACCAAACACTGCAAATCTGTAGGTAAAGAACATTGCAATAAAATAGAAACTCATACCAATAATTACAATGTCGACATATGCAATAATGATCACTCAAAACGCAGAAAGAAGATCAAGGTATCCATGGAATATAACCTCACAATTTACAATCTAATTAGAATTCTTGAAGCAGTTAATTGAACTAAATCAAAATCACTTATCGATAGTATTAATAAACTCCGACATGAAAATCGATCAATTCGAAAGCACTATAAAGATCGAAGACGGACTTACCGAATGTGTTCTGTATTTCTCTTGGCGGGACTGTCCTCGATTGGATTTAGATAGTAATGAAATTTACACGACATGCCCTAAGAAATCAGTATTTCCGTATTATGCCATAAATAATGTTTCATGCCTAATGGGCTCGGGTCGGATCAACAATGTGCGCTAGCCGTCACGGCTCACTCACGAAACACTACCTATTACCTAATCCGATGTTGGGCCTATTCGCAAACACAATACCTAAGTTGACATTGAGCCTAATCCCAAAACAACCAAATAAGCCCCACCTTTTTTGGTTTAAATTATTAAATCGATAAATTGTCATCCAAAATCTAACCTTAGTTAACACACTTGACCTATCCCAAAGTTAGAATGCCAAAAATACCTTGTCAGACTCATTATATATATAAATACATCTTATATCTCAACCTCTATAATTAACATAACCAACATATCTTATTTTATTACATTTTCTTCTTATATATCTCTTTATATATATTATATATATATTTGTATTTATATTTTTTTTATTGTATTTTGTAAAAGTTTTTTATTCTTATTGACTTATAATTTTTCATTTATTACATTATATTTTTATATTATATATATAGCTCTTATTTTATTGTATTTTCTTCTTATATATTTCTTTATATATATATATATATATATACATATTGTATTTTATCAAATATTTTTATTCTTATTGTCTTATAATTTTGTATTTATTGTATTTTTTAATTTTTTTTATAAAATTTTAATTTATTGTATTATATTATATTATGTTTTTGAGCAAGAAAAAAAATTATTTATTGTATTTTATAAAAAAAATCAGAAATAAAAACTTGAACTGAAAAATAAAATCTGAAACTGAAATATTCGTTATGAAGCTTTCAAATTATACCTAAGGGTTGTCAAAATTTTGACTACACTTTCATTTTTTTATAAATGAAAAATGCGTTATCAAACATAATTTCTACTGAGTAATTTGGTTTTTTCATTAAATGTTAATTGAGAGTTTGTCCTTAAGTGTGTGTTTCTTATAGTTCAAGAGGTCAATTTGTAGTTCAAGGGGTTTCTTGCAATTTGGTGATAGTTCAGGGGGTTTAATGCACTTGACCCTTAAAAGATTGACGATAGTGATTCAGTATATATATTTATATATAAAATACACATTCAATTTTTAAATTTTTAAATTTACAAATTATATATTCAAGTAAAATATAAAATTTAAGCTAAAGTTATTCCATTAAATATATAAATGAGAATTTTATTTTTCAAAGATGGAAATTACATATATAACTAGAAGATTGACGATACTCATTTAATATATATATATATATATATATATATATAATATATATTTATATATATATACACATTCAATTTTTTTAACTTTGAAATTTGCAAATTATATATTCATGTAAAATATAAAATTTATGCTAACTTTCAAATTTACAAATTATATATTCAAGTAAAATATAAATTTTAAGCTAAAGTTATTCCATTAAATATATAAATGAGAATTTTAATTTTCAAAGATGGGAAGTATATATATAATTAGAAGATTGACAATATTGATTTAATATGTATGTATGTATGTATATATATATAGGACATGTTCAATTTTTTAACTTTAAAATTCTCAAATTATATGTTCATGTAAAATATAAAATTTAAGCTAAATATATTTCATTAAATATATAAATGAGATATAATTATAATATTGATGATAATGATTTAATATATATATATATATATATAGCCAAAAGTGCAAAAAAAAAAAACTATCCTATACTTTACCTTTGTTGCAACTTGCCTCCTTGTCCAATGGGGTATAGGCATTTTTGCCATTTTATAAAAAATTTGTCTTACATGACCTAAATCAAAACTCAGTGGCCGAAAAATTGGCTTAAGGGGGCATTTGCAACAATTTGTAACTTTGGGTTATGAGTTACTTGATGTTGTTTTAAAAGTGTATAATAACTCGCAAGTGTACGAATCTATTGAAGTATAGATCGGCAAGAATGAGGTCGAACCCAAAGGAATGCTTTGAGAAGAAAAACTAACACAAATTCAAATTAATTTAAAATTAATCTAGTTTAAACAAAGTTTGATTGATTTGAGAAAAATTAAACTAACATGAAAATAAAATAATACTATTGAAATCAAACAGAGAAAATAACTAAGGTTTCGGATTCCACCACCGTTAAATCAATGAAGCTTCTAACATTTATTTATTAATTCCCAAATTTAAAGTAGCAATCAAGAAATCAATCTATCGCTCACTCAAGATTTAACAATAAAGCACTATGAAAAATACATCAAAAAGGTAGATTTTCCTTCGCTTCACTAGTGTAAAATTCTAAGCATCTTATGTATCCAATTTAATGAAAAACATAAGATCAAAGATTATCACTTTTAAAAAATACAAACCCAAGCTTAGATTAATTATAATATTTTCTAACTACCACATATACATGATATAGATGGTGAAAGAACTATAAAATAATTAATCACAAGAAGCGAAAATCATAAGAATTTAAATCATACACATGGGAATCAATTAATGAACAAAAGAATTTCACGTCATTAATGAAGGTTTCCTCCTCAACCCTAGTTGAGGAGTTTAGTTACACATGATAGAAGAAGAAGATAACAAATAAATAAAAGACATAATAAGTAAATTAAACCCGGATTTTTTCTGTCTTCTCTGCCTTGGCCTCCACTTCTTTTCTCCTCCAATTCACCTCTTTATACCCCAAGAGAATACATAAAGTCCTAATCCAATTAGGAGATAATTAGGGTTTTCCTGCAGCCCTAAATAGGTATATTTTCTACTGATGTTCGGCCCAAGTTTTGACCTAGTAGAAGTCCGATTCATGAATTTTACGTGAAATATAAAAGTGTCCATAATCGAATTTCGTTCAACTTACGCAAGAATTAAGTCGAATTGACGCTTTGAAATAAGACTTTCAATCCACTTTCCAAAATGGGATTAAAATTGGATTAAGTGCAGAATTGGGCTTCAGGCCCGTAACATCCTTAAACTGTTATAATTCTCTTGAACCTCTTCCTTGGACTGATTTGAGTTAAAATATGGAGTTGAATGGATCCATTTGATGTAGGCTTCATATAACCATCTTGGATATCATATTTAAAAGCCCAAAATCATGGTTTTATCTGAAATAATCATTAAAGTCCTGAAAAGACAAAAAACACAAAAATAGAGTAAAATCACAAATAAACTATTACTAAGAGAATAAAATATGCAAATTAAGGGACTAGAATGTATAGCATTCAACGCCGATCATTGCTCTGAAAAATACTTTAAGAGGTCAAATTGCAACAAAGGTAAAGTATAAGGAGACTTTTTGCACTTTTGCCCAAAAACAAAATTTTACAACCTTTCAAGAAACACACTCAATTTTCCTACTACATTGACTTGAATTCTCTACCTTTTACTTATAGATGAAAACTAGACTATAACCCTTGGTACAAACCAAAATAACTGTTAAATAAAATTCTCATTTATATATTTAATGGAATAAACTTAGCTTAAATTTTATATTTTACTTGAATATATAATTTGTAAATTTTAAAGTTAAAAAACTAAATGTTTATTTGATATATACATATAAATATATATATATATATATATATATTGAATCACTATTGTCAATCTTTTAATTTTATATATAATTTTCATCTTTAAAAAAATAAAACTCTCATTTATATATTTAATGGAATAAATTTAGCTTAAATTTTATATTTTATTTGAATATATAATTTGTAAATTTTAAAGTTAAAACACTGAATCTGTATTTGATATATATATATATATATATATCTAAATCACTATCGTAATTTTTTTAATTATATATATAATTCTCATCTTTTAAAATTAAAATTCTCATTTATATATTTAATGGAATAAATTTATCTTAAATTTTATATTTTACATGAATATATAATTTGTAGAGATCGGCTACAATTTTGACCGATTTTTTTTTATTTTCATTTATTGTCATATAAATGATGTCATGTAATGTTACATGCATTATAAAAATGAAATGCATGTTTGGGGACTTATTTAAAGGTTCAGAAATTTTTTAAGCCAATTGACTCATTTTGAGATTTTCGAGTTGGCAGGACCCGGGACACTGGTTGGGTGGGCCCGGGAAAACGGATATTTTTTTTAAAAAATTTATTTTTTTGTTTTAGGCCAAATGAAATGTTAAAAGAGTTAAAAAATTGATTTTGGAGCCGTAACCGCTTTCAAAATCAAAAATGAAGATCGAGAGGGTACGTTAAGTGGCCCGGAGGCATTTGGTCATTTAACGCCCCAAGATATTATAAATATCTATATGGATGAGATCCCAGCCATTTGAGAAGCTAGAAGAGTCGGCCGAACACTCCTCTCTCTTCCTCTTCATCTCTTCTTCCTTTCTCTTTGATTTGAAAGTCTTAGGGCTTAGATTTAGAATGTGTCGGTGAAGGACAAAGTATTATACGCAGCAAGGGCTACATTTTGAACTAAACAAAGTCTGAGTTTGAACAAGTTGAACCTTGGTGATTTCTAGGGTTTGGCTAAAAGAAGCTTCAATCTTAAGGTAGGATTATTTTTTCTATCTTAATCATCGATTCCTAGGTTGTTAGTGAATTTGGAAAGGTTTGAGTTGAGTTTAGTATGCTTAGGAGGGTGGTAAGGTTGTTCGTAATTTTTCTCTCATTAATTGTGGTTAAATGCATGCTATTGATATTCATATTGGTAATATATGATTATTGTAAGCTTATACATGTAATATGTATAGATTGTGAGCACATGATTAAATTATGTGGATTTATATGCATGTATGTGATATATGTATAATGTGGACATATATGTGATCATATGTGGTAAGTGAGGATATAGTTCGTGCTAGAATTGACACAAAGTATGAGTAACTGTAAAAGAGCACGAGAAATATGTTTTATGTTGTATATTGTTTATGTGTATATATAAATCGAAGTTTTTTCCAAGTAACTCATACATGGGGTTGGGAATTGTTCCACCATATATGTTATGGAAGTGGTAAAATTATCAACTAAGGTATGATTGTTAGAGTTGTCCAATCATGCCGAGACTAATGCCTAGAATCAAAGTAGTCCAAGTTCTTATGACCGTCGAAGTTGTCCAATTAAAATGGCAAGACCAATATATTGCCGAAAATGTATGATATTCGGAGTTGTCCAATCATACGGGTGTCGTCAAAGTTGTCCAATACTACATGACCATCGGAGTTGACTAATCATGTATAAGTTTTGAATTATGACTGAAAAATATGTATACCTAAATATGCTTATGTATTTAATCGTTAAACATGAGGAATATTTTAAATGCATATGTATATGGATCGTATTAAGTTGATTTGACATGAAAGCATTGAACATGTCATGTAGAATAGCGACATCATGATTGCATATCATGTAGGTCGGTGTCGGATCGATGCCTAAATGGGTTAGGGCATTCCTACTAAGCTAGTTGTTTGCTCACCTCACCTCTCTTTTCCCAAAACTTTTATAGATAAGGCACCGGCGACAGATAGGACCTGAATAGCTAAGCAGAGCTCTTAGTAGCACTTTTGAACTATTTTTGGATGTTATATATATTGATGTCCATGTCAATTTATGGCATATTGATACATTTTGATGTTGTAATTATGAACAAACAACTTGTATTTCATTTGAAAACTTTCTTATATATAATTCATGTGGACAACTTTTGAATTTTGGAGAAATGTAAGAATGAAATGCATGTTTTGGATCAAATACATGAGATGTATGATTTCATAGTGTTTTATTTGTGTTTTAAAGTAGTTTGGGATGATATGAGGATGGTGGATGAAATTGGACACAAATTTTATAGGTTGTTAAGTAATTGAGAATTCTGCATAATTTTGCAGTCGAGAGATTACAATGCATTGCCAGATTACGATCCATCGTAATGATGCAATGCATCGTAAAAATGTGAAAAAAAATGAGTTGCAACCCGCGCATTTCGCAAAATATAGCGATACATCTGCGATGCATCGTAGATTATGATACATCGTAATCTTTATTACAATGGATTGTAATCCATAGCTAGGTTGATAATTGAAATGTTGTTTGGACGTGTATGTATGGGGCCCATTGAAATGAGTTGCTGTAGAATTATACATATATAACCGTATGTATATGATTACGCTTTCGCGGTATTTGAAAGTATAGACGGTTCATTAGGACTTAATGGACGGACTCACCCTTGAGATTCGGGCTCTGAGACGGAGTCTCCAGTGACTCAAAAATCAGGGCATGACAGCTTGATATCAGAGTGTGATATTATAGTAAGATTGTATGTGAGAAATGTAGACATTTAACCCAATTATCCCTATTTCCTTTGCTCTTAACCGTGTGTTGAAAATCGGGGCGTGACATAATTTGTAAATTTTAAAGGTAGAAAAATTAAATGTGTATTATATATATATATATATATATATATATATATATATATATATCAATATCGTTAATCTTCTAATTATATATATAATTCCCATATTTGAAATATAAAATTCTCATTTATGTTAGAATATGTTTCAAAATTAATTTCACTAAATTTTATAAAAATATATTAATTAACTTTTCTAATACCAAAGTAAGGTGATATTATTTACATACATGAATGTATCTTAAATAAGTACATTTACATATGTTTTTACTTGACTTTTGGTATTTTCAATTAATCTATTTGATTCACTCTCTTTTAGGATAAATCTATACATGTTCATTCATATAAATTTATGCGAGGTCTATTAATTATTGTGAATTATACATGAATTTAATCCAAGTTTATTAACTTGAAATATGTATCGTATTAATTTATGAACTTTGAAAATAATTCACATTTATGAGATATATTTTGATTAGTGTGATACATGAATGAATTTATCCAAATTCATTGCTTTGGAATATGAATCTTCTTAATTCATATATTTGGAGGTTGAACACATTTGTGTGATTTATTTTGAGAGGTCTATATAAAGACCACACTCCCCTCAATTCAAGCATGAATCAAATTCAATCTTAACTCATACTAGAGTTTATTACTCAAGTTTAAGAAGTTTCTCTTCTATTTTTCATATTTGGGCATTCTAAAAAGAGATTAAGTGATGCACCTAATAGTGTATCGTGCAAATATACCGTGGCTAGGCTGAATTCCGGAGATAGAGCTGTCAAGATCCCTTGTACCTTGTGGGAGGCTTCGACTATTTTCAAAAAGCGTTTACGCTCCTCCTAGCAATCCGAATTTTATGAATTTTTTGTTTTTACCATATATGTAAGTGCAAGTGATTTTCATGATTTATCATAATCATTTTGGTAAATTACACTAACATCCCCTCTTATTTGTCAAATTATACTTACATCCCTTGTCAGAGTTATTAGGTAAATGCCGTTAACGGAAGTACCAAAATTACCATTGTCCGCATTTTTTTAATATTATTTTAGTTCATAAACAAACACAAAGCGAAAAACAAAATTACCCAATTGTATTCCAACATCTGCTCACCATTCTCCTTTCGCTCCACCGCCATTAACGACACCAATGAGCTCAATAGTTCATTTAGAAAACAAAATCTAAAATTGATGAAAAATAAAATATTTTTAACAACTTAAAGAGTCTGCTATTCACAAATTTAACAAACAAATCCATGAATTGAAATGAGTTTGTATTTATGTATCTAACCAAGGAACAACAATAATTTTTTAGAGATGTAGCCATGAATTGAAAAGCATAAATAAGTTAGCTGAATACTAACTTTTACATATGAGTTGGCTACTTGACTCTATAATTTTGTATAGTAGTGTGTGTGTGTATATATATATTTATGTATGTAATCAAAACAACGAACTTTTGTACTGAAACTTTTAAAAACGTAAAAAAAGAATCAAAAAGAAAAAAAAATTATTACATAAATTGAACCCAGAATCTCCAATTCAAATAATTTAACCCTAATTCTTCTAAATAGAATTTCAAAACTACAGATATTTTCCATTGAAGCCAAGCCACACAATTAAACTCTTTAATTTCAAGATTCTAACTCTTGATTGATTCATTCTCTCTTTTGCCACTAGAAATTATCGCCGATAACTTTTGCTAGAGGTTAATTTTTGACTTTTTGAAATGATAAGAAGAAGAGGGGGATAATACTATCAACTTTATTCAGTTAAAAATGGTATTTAAGTATTTCATAGGGATAATTACATCTTTACATGTTTTTCAAGGGTAGAACTGGAATTTAAAATATGCAAATTGCTGATATCATACTTTTTCGTCATTGACTGTGGTTACCACTAACGGAAGGAAGATTTATGTTATCTCGTATTCAAACATCAAAGGAGATTAGTGTAATATGACAAATAAGATGGGAGGTCAGTGTAATTTACTCTAATAATTTTTCTAACAATTTATATATATAATGGAATAAATTTATCTTTTACTTGAATATATAATTTACAAATTTTAAAGTTAAAAAATTGAATGTGTATTTTAATGGCTTAGGGGGTACATCAGTAATTTGACCTTCTAAATCAGAACTTAGTGGGCGAAAAGGTGAGTCAAGGGGGCATTTGCAATAATTTGTAACTTTGGAGTCTGAGTTGTTTCGAAAAATGCTTTAGGAGGACAAGTTGCAACAAAGATAAAAGTATAGGGAGAATTTTTTTTGATGATTGTATTGAATTTCTTAAGAGTATCTCATAATTCACTACCTAACACATGCAATCCTCTCTTCTGACATGCATCTTCGTCAAATTTAAAAGTTGTTTATCAATTTTTTTCTACAGTGTCGTTTGAAAGTTGTGATTTCATACTTTAGTAATAATCATAACTTTAAAAGCTTATTATCCTTTAGATAGATGTACTCCGTATAAATCAAAAAACTTATTAAAATAATGATTTCCCATTATTTATTAGCCAATCATTAATTTTCAAGTAAAAAATTATAAGGAAAATTTTAATAATAAATCAAGAAATAATCTTGCAATTATCTCAAGAACACAAATAAGTTCACAAAATTCTGATAACGTATTAAACTATCAATTATCTAAAAAAAAACATAATTGTTTTCTCACCTTTATAATATCATTTTATATATCATTTCTTTTCATATCTAAGTCAGATCCACGTCATATATCAACATGAATGACCTTTTGTCCAAAACATGCTTGTTTTTGTTGTTTAGCCAAAACTGACCTTATTGTGATTTTAGATCCCCCAATCATACATTCTCTTCATTGGATTCGGATCCACTCTGTTATCGACCTTTACTATGCAACATTAAACCCACGGTGTAACACTTTTACATGAAAGATGCAGCACTCACATTACAATGCTGTTAAATTGAGTTTTTTATAATTGTTGTTGCACTGTCCGATTTAAAGTTGTTACGTTAATGATTTAAAATTCTTGTGTTGTCGAATTTAAACATACATGACAGGTGAAGAATATGCCGATAGCTCTTTCATAGCATGATAGCTCTTTCATAGCATACCGTCATAAAATTCTTCTAGTTTTTTTAATATGCGTTTTCCATTGACACAAATAGTTATTTGGGATGAAAACAAAGTCAATTGCTTGTGAACCATTTGAAAAGAAAAGAAAATTTCCTCCAAAATCTCAATCCAATTAAATAGTTTAGAGCATCTCTATTAGTGTATTTGAAGTTTGACTCTCTAAATTTGTCACTTTAGTTTTTCTCAGAGTCAAGTCAGCGTTTTTAACTCTCCAAATTTTGGCTACGAAAGGCGTTACCTCGACCTCTTCAGATTTTCACTAGTCAAAAAATAATAATATTTTTTATATTTTAAATATTTAATTTAGTTTTTTCAAATATTTGATTATGAATTAAACAATATAAGTTAAACAATACAATATTCGTTGTGGATGAAAACAAATACAACATGTTTGGCTATGACAAACAATGTCTAACGGCTATATTGACAGAGCCAAACAGTTCTGTAATTTTTTTTTATAAAAAAAAAAAGAAAAAATATATTGTAAAGCTTGTTTCCATAATATTAGAGCCAAATAGGTCATTGCGGTAACGCTCAAATTCAAAATTTGACCGTTAGCCGGTGTGGAACTTTAAAAAAAAAAAAAAAAAAAAATCAATAGAAACAACATCATTTTAGAGAAAATTAAATAAAAAATAAATAACTCCGGGCTCACATGCGAGTCCGGTTGTAGGCTCGCGCTCGCAGACCGGCTTAATGTGAGCTATGGCTCGCGGAAATCCAACAAAATCGAACTCTAGCAAGCCCAATGAAATGAAATTTATTATACTAAGGCTGGAGCTGACGGGTCCTATCAAATTGATGTTCCTATTCGTAATTATGTCCATCCTTTCAATCTTGAAAGGACGGATACAAATTTAAGAGAAGAGTCAACGAACGCGATGCGTTAACAAAATTTTAAAAATATTTAGACATGAATACGTAAAAAAAAAATCAGAATATAATATATATAAATTAATAATTTTTTTTACTCACTTTATTTATATAATTATGAATCAAATCATTAATTTAGAGTTTATAGTTAAATATTTGTTATTTTTATTTTTAAAATTTTATATTATTTTTTTAATTAACCCCTAATATATTTTAAATTATATTGAATTCTATTCTTCTAAAAAAAATCAAAACCACTCCTTCAGGTCTTGAAAGTATTATTTTCGTATTCAACCAAAAAATAAAATACTAGGACAATTTTATTCAAACGCATGTCCCATATTTAGGAGACAAGTCCATATTTTTTTACTACGAGTTAAAGTAATTGATTAATTTAAAATTGGACAAAATGTACTCACACTTCCTGAAATTTATTCTAAAGACACTCATATCATATGTATAATTTGTTTAAATCTATACTCACATTCCTTGAGATTTGAGATGTGAATGCACACAATCCCCAACCAACATTCATTGGTTAAAATATACATTGACATTGTGCAAAATATCTTTTTTATCCCTCCACTAACTGAAAATGTCATATTGTCTCCAATTTTACATTTTCACTTCTACAAAATAACCATTACTGCAATTTTAATCTTCATTTAAATTTTGTAGTCACTGAGACCTAAAAATAATAGAAGATAACAATTCAAGTAAAGTGCTTTCATTAAGATAGATTTTCTTTTTTTAATTTCTAGCATTTTATCTAGAAGAAAATCATCCAAATAATAGAGCATTTTAATTTCTAGCATCCAAATAATTTTTACTATTTTAATTTCTAGCATTTTATTTAGAAAGAACTTTTTTTTAATAAAAAAATGTAACTTTAAATAGGATCTAAAAGAACAAATTCATAATATGACATTCACAATAATATAGAATAATAAACACTAAAAAATAAAAACCTACCAAGAAGACAAACTATTTTAAAAAGAGCACACCTAAGAAATTTGCAGTAGAACATCTATAGTTGAAGAAAACAAAGAACAAAAATTTAAAAGGATATGCTTCGCTAATATATATATATATATATAAATTTTAAAAAGTAACACCTTCAACCAAAATAAACAAAATAAATCTATGCACATGGTTGAATGGAAGCCAAAGATGGATAAAAAATTTTAGTCTTCACCAAAAACGAAGCCTAAGTCTTTTTAAAAATTTTACACTATTCCTTTTCAAGTAACAAGTATTGAGCGTACTAATTCCATATTCAATAAATTAAAATTTTAAAACGTGTTCACTACAATACACAATTCTGACATAGATTCTTAAGCATACATTTAAGATAATAAAAATATGTTCCATTTACAACTTCTTAGATTAATGTAATAAATAGTTTGAGAATAATAGAAATATGGACATGCAATAAATAGTTTGAGAATAAGAGAAATATGGACATGGTATATTGTCGTTAGCATCTTTATTTAAAGGTCAATTTGATTTTTTAAATATAATATAGTTATTATATTGATGGGTAACTTTGCAATTTCACATGCTAAATTTAAGCAAATTATACATATAAGTGTCTTTTAAGATAAATTCTAGGAATTTGATTGCATTTTGGCCTTTAAAATTTTAAAAAGGTTTATTTCATTTTGTAAATGTGAACCGAATTTCAGATAATTTGAGTCATATATACCCGCACAAAATCTTCTTCTTTTTTTTCAAAGAAAAATAAAGAAAACGCCGTATGGTACATTTGTTTGTCACTGCCATCATATCACAGCCAGCATGTCACGCCATAACATGAAGGACTCAGACTGCTGCTGCTGTCTACCTCACTGAGATATATATATATATATATATATATCATGTGAAATATCAGAATGCCCTCGCTTTCTTTCTTGTAGGCTGTAAGTGAATGCATGCCTGTCAGTGTCAGCTCTCACACTAAAGTGACACTCGAGCATGATTTTCCTGAAACGGCATTCATCCCTTCACGTCACGGTGGTTCCATTCCGTGTAATATTGATCTCTTGGTCATTAACATTTCAAATTAATACTAAACAGATAAGAAGCATTTCATCTGCCCAACAAAATACACACACACACACATATATATATATATTCATGAATAGAACTTTAATTTGATGTGATTACTAGAAACAGATATCGAACACAAAATATGGATATATATAATTGGATGCCAGGAAAAGGTGGGAAATTTTGAAATACTAGTACAATAATATATATGAAGTTGGAACGAGAACTACGCATGCATACAAAAATTAAAAGAAAGTGATCGATCGATCAATTCATGAGTACTATACAGCATTTTGCTTATCGCTAGAACTAGATCCATATAAACTAATTAATCGCTGCAAAACCAAGACCTGTGATCTCAGATGAACAATGTAGTCTGCAGTTTCTTGGAACAACTGATCGGTTTTTCTCTGGTCTCCATTTGGTGCAGGTATGAGGCTTTTCAGAGCCTCCAACTTATCAGAAATCACTGTTTTTGGGTTCTCTTGAGCTCTGCAAAATCGTCTTCCAGAGTTCAGTCTTCTTCTCGTCTTCCTCATGGACTTGTCCATGGCTCTCTTAGGTCTTGAGCCCATGGAGAATTCAGATGAGAGAGAGAGAAAGATCTAGAGAGAGAGAGAGAGAGAGAGAGAGAGAGAGAGAAGGCCGACGGGGAAGAGTGAGCTGGCGTTGGTTGTGTTAATTGGTATAACGGGGTAGGAGAGGGAGTTTCGGTGTTTAAGTAATGCGGAGTTGGACAATTGCCACTCACTCTGTAAGAAACTACAAAAGTGCCATTCCTGTTTTTCAAAATAAAATTTGACCTTTTTCTAATTATTTTTTTCTCACTTATTTTAAATGGTTAACGCCTTTTTTGTTTTTCATAACTAATTCTATCAATTTTTTTCTCTTATATCTATGCAAACAGAGCTTACCTTAATTTTCTTCATTGTTTTTTAATAAACATATTTTGATCTCTCAAAGTAAATGTGTTCAAACTGTTGTGAAACGGTTGATACTAATAAATAAAGATGAATGATTTGAACAATCATATATAATAATATCACCGTATTGAACAATCACGACTGTAACTCTGTTTAGATAAAAAGTAAATAAAAGAGTTAAATCTAAATGCTTTCCATCCTTGTCATCATCTAATTGTAATTTGTAGTGACCCAAGCATGCCACAGGACATTGGGTCCCTACCAGTAGAGATATTATGGGGCACATGAGGGTGGAAATGTAATTTTGGATGCAACACGACGGCATTTTCGTATCTCACTTGAAAAGTTAATAGCGGGAACACGGCACAAGTTGCGAGCTACCACGAAATTTTTCAGGAGGAAACTTGCCAGACAAAGCCTGCTCATATGCAACGGCACATGCGACGGTAGGGCACGTTCAAATCCTTCTTTTTAGTCCAAAATACCCTCATGTAAATTATGTAATCTCATACAATCAACAAAATTAAATTTAAAAAAAAAAATCTATTTATAATTATGTATTCTTTTATTTTTTTCCTTTTCAAGTATTTTATCTTTTAAATTCTATTTCATATTTTACTAAAAAAAATGAAAGAAATGTCTCTTACATTATTAAGTGAAAAGTAATTATTATGAAATTTTTTTCCAAATTAAAATCATGATTATCAGTGTCTACGTTTAAATGAGCAGGCATGGTAGTTGATACATGTTCCATTACATAAATACATAAATTGAATGGGACACTTCACAATAACGGAGAATACTTAATGTAAAAGTAGTTGTTAAATGTCAATTCTTTATTATGAATGTTTGATCTGAATAAATGATGATTTATCAATATCTCCAAATGGGCAGACATGGTGGTTGATACATGTCTCATTGCATAATTACATATTTGTGCAAGGGAGATTATATAATAACAATTTGGGTTATTATTTCCTAGAAGAACAAGTCTAACTATAATAGGAACAGCGAAGGGCAAAGAAGGCAATTGGTTTGAAAGGGCAGTTGGGGCTAAGGACGCATGTGAATATGGTATGGTCCAGCAAAGACCACATTGGAAGAGAGAGAAACAGAGATATACATATACATATACATATACTACATCTAATCTAGGGGTGGGTGCGCAGTGCACAAAAGGGGCACATGGGAAGCACATGCAGAAGAAAGAAAGAGATGAAAATGTAGCTTTGAGCAGAGAATTGCATGTGACAAAGGTGAGACAGTGAAGCAGCATGAAATGTACAGCATGTTCAGCACATTCCCTGCATGCTACTGATCATCCTGTGACACCATTCTCTCTCTAACTTTCTCTCTCTCTCTCTAAAATCTATTTTAGTAATCATATTTTTAGTTGTTAATCGTACTTGAATTACTAAACTTGTTACACATGTTTGCATGTGATTTCCTTTCAAATCGGCATGTTTGCCACGTGTGATTTAATGCACGTGATTATTCTCTGATTATTTAAATAAATAAAAAATGGTTTATGAGATTATCAGCATAGTACAAATTTTGAAAGAAAGCTTCTTTCCAACATTTCCATTCCATCGAGAGATCATGTTTAGGAATCCATTTTGACGTTTCTCTTCTTATTTATTTATTTTTTCTTTTTTCTGAGTGGGACACTTTAGACTGTGACATAATTAAATTAAAATATTAACAAGACATGCATGTTGATGTTGGATCTTATCATTCCATTTAAACAAAAAATAATAATCCTCTTGAGTTTCTTATAATTCAAAAAACAATTATAACTTCATGAAAAAATTTGTATAAAAAATAAATTTATTATATAGCATTACTGGACTAATATTTGGTCATTTCGAGTTTACATGTGTGTGTGTGTGTATATATATATAGCAGGGTGAATTCTATTAAGAAATGTGGTGGTTTGAAGTCTCATATCTATAAATTAATGTGAGAGGATGTATATATATATATATAAATATTTATAATATTTTAAATAAAATAAATGTGAATAATAAAATGATGGATGGAGTATAAAAGACTGTTATAATCAACAAAAATTAAGGAATAAATAAGTATTATTGATTATTGATCAATAATATATATTAAATATGAGAAAATGTCGTTTTAGACCTATATATGTGACTTAATTTCTGTATGTACGTATATATATATATATATATATATATATATATATAGATAGGCGTTGTCTGATCACCATGCATCTGTCCTAGTCCTCTCTAGGGGGGGCCTGACTTTCTCTGAGTATAGGCCAATTAAGTAGAATGGAGAAGGATTGGATGGATTTAAGGGACATGACATGATGAGTAGGGCCATATATAGGAGGCTAAGCGATTTGATATAACAACTTTTTTGGGCTCATCAGCAATCCTTTGCAAGCCCTTAATTCATGGTGTGTGACTGAGTCCATGTGCAAGGATGTGCTTTATTCCTTATCTTTTGTAGTTGCCAGCGACCCCCCTAATCAAACATGGGCTACTTACCCTTTTGGTCCAAACCATATGGCCCACTTGCTTACTAGTGGACCAACAGTGGGTAGCATCTTTTGTTCATTCCTCTTTGTCATCTTCTGTATTCACTCAATTTTTACGCTTTCATTTTGCTAATAATTTTATAAAACATTATTTTCTTATATTTCATATATATATATATAAAGTAATAATTTTATTTTATTTTATCTTGAGTTGATGTCATGTGATGAGACTCACCATCCCACCCATATAAATGACTTTCGAAAATTTTAAATTTATATCATTGCTCTTTTTCAACGTAGACTCATCACTATCACAAATTATAAGAAGAAAAATCATTATTCTTTTGAAAATAATCAAAAATTAATAAAAGGGAATGAACAAATTTTCTCTTATTTTCTTCGTATTTCAATTTTTTTGGATAGTCAAATGAAAAGAAATAATTTGATTTGCATTATCTTTTTTCTTCGCTAAATCTGGAAAAAAAATGATCAAGTCTACCTGACTGAATTTCATAACCCTTGATTAGTTATCAAGCATGAAATCATTAATGTAGAAAATTTTTTTTCCCTAAATTAAATTAATTGTATAGTTTTTAGCTCTTGACATGCATGAAAATTCTGCTATATAACCAGTTGGATATTCGGACCATGGACGGGCAACTTTTAATGTGGATTGGACCGACTAGACTAGACTCGACCCGACCCTTAGTCGATATTTGATATTGCCTTGGATTCCTCATCTCTATTGTTTGCATTCGCATTGCAATATTGAGCTGTTGCTTTCACATGAACCTTGTAAATGTAAAATGGAAACATCCATGGTGGTGGTGACAGGCAGAATTAAAGCCATTCATTTTAGCCATGCAAAGGACATAGTATATAGATAGTACACTAATTTCTATTTCTATTTCTATTTCTATTAGAGAAGAGTGGGCCCAACAATAAATGTCAAGTGCTCTAATAGTACCAAAAAAGTGATTGAGACTATTTTTTTTTTAAACCAGATACAAGTACTCGTCGTCATCGTGAGTGACGGTTCTCAGAGTGGACAATAATTATAAAATGGAGAAAGTATAAGTAACTATTTTAGATACAATACAAACTGTATGAATGCCCTACTCAATTTTTTTGAAAATACCCCCACTAATGGTAATGGGTACTTTCTCTCTCTACCCCCACAATCCCATAATAGACTCCCTCTCTCTCACTCTCTCGTTTTCTCGCTCAACTTTTGAAAATACCCAACTATATATATATATATATATATATATATATATATATATGTATATTCTTTTCCACTGATATTTTTAAGTCTAAAAGAAACTAAAGTAATCCACTCTCTCTATCTCTCACTCAATGCCTATATCCTCAATCAATTAATATATTTATCAGCATACAGTGAGTTTGAAAATATTATCAACTAAAATTAAGTTCTTATATTTGTTATTTTATTTAAAAAAGTATCTTCATTTTTTTTTTTTTTTACGACGACTCAGCAGAATGTTTAGGTCCATCACTGCTTTGAATGAACTTTTTTTGGAGGTATGAAACCTCTCATGTTGCTCCAAAGTTCTCTAATGACAAACTCACTTTATGCTGATAAATATATTACTGTAATTGATTGAGGATTTAACCTCATGAAAAGGCATTGAGTTCAAAACTTCTGGAACATAACTGATGAGGTTGATAGAGTCAGAGTCTCTCTCATTCTCTTTCTCAATTTAACTGTATAGAAAGAGAAGATGCACAAGCCCAAAAGAGGGAAAGAGGGCCAAAGCCCATACAAGGCCCAACTCAAATCAGGTTTGAGAACCAAAGACCGTTGAGACCTTCGCCTGAAACTCTCAGTCGGGAGGCATATTCTCTCTGATTTCCTCTTGTCATTCAAAAACCTTTTCACGTCTCTCATCCTAAAATAGTACAAATTTGATTTCCTTTCAAATTCCATTCTCTTCCTAACTCACACGTTGAATTCCATTTTAATTACAATTCAATTCCTTTTTCAGTTATAATTTCAAATTCCAAAAAAATTTGATTCCTTGTGTGTGGTCGTGATCTTCTCTCCTTATGACTCGAATCAGATCTACACTAATAAAGCTATGGTTCAGTTCTCTCGGTCTATGTAGTTATGGTAGTAATTGTTTAGTGTGCTCCCTGTGATATGATAACTAGGAATAACAATTTGTCCCACCTCGGCGGGGATTCGTCGCACCTCGTCCCGTTTAAACCAGTTTTAAAGATTCTAAATAGTTTTAAGATAATTATGAGTGTGAGAGAAAAAAACCCGCATAGTTACGAAACATAAATGAAAAAAGACACCATGCTCCGTTTATATTTTATACTAGCCATATTACCTTTATATATATATTATACACATACAAAATTAATCTTATATATTTATTGGTGGTGCGCTTGTAAATTACCAAAGATTTTATCACATGAGTGTAAAGACTTAAAAAAGAGTACAATTACAAAGTCCTCTTCTAAAAAAAAAGTTACCAGCCCCGTCCCGTTTAATAAACGGTTTGGGAAGGGGATGGCGGAGCTTTGCTCAACGGGGACGGGGATGGAGTTGGGGTCCCCCACTCAAACCTGACTCGTTGTCATCCCTAATGGTAACACTTTCTTTGCACTCGCCATCTAAGGTTTAATTTTGATTTAAAAAATGTATAATTTTTTAACGTACTTTGATTGCTACTGTTGTTGTTGTTTTTTTTTTCATAGTTTATATGGATTGAGAAATCTAGTAATAATATATATATGTTCAATTTTATTGCAAGTTGCAACTTTATGTGGATTGTATATTAATAATACTTAGTTGTAATACAAAAATTTAGTCTTTTTTTTCTTTTTAATTGGATATTATTGGTTGGACTTTCTCTTTCATATGTTAACTTGTGTAAAGCTCTGAACTTGTTTCCTAAAAACAAACAGAAGAAAAATTCCCCCTAATATTTTGTGTCAAGTTTTGTCTTTAAACTTACTTTTAAAGTTTTTAAAAATTCTTTAAAATTCTAATTGACTTCTTGGACTTTTATATATATATATATATATATATATATATATATATATATATATTTCTTTGGGAATTTTAGAGGATTTTTATGTGTTAAAGCTAAATCGAAGTCTTGATGGGTATTGGGTGGATCAGCATTTGATTTTCTTTTTAGTTGGTGGATCAATGGTGGGAGGTAGAAAATTTGAAGAGTTAGGATCGGGAATTGACATACTCTGTTCTGTTTGATTTGAAATAGAAATGTCAAGTATGAAGTTGAAATCAGGAATTTTCTTTTGGAGGGTGGTTTGGAAGAACAAGTGTTGGACCTTCCTTTTGTTGATCTTTTGAACAGTCTTAGATTTTTAGTTTTGTGTTCTATGTTCGTGTGCACACACCGCCACCACATGCTGTGTTCAGCCCACCTTTTCTTAAATAAAGTTCTGGAATTGTTTATCTACTTTATATACAAGTTTCTCATGTTGTGGCCATCCATTATCTTGCAATTTCCTCGTCAAGAGCCACCTATAATAACTCAAATGTGAAGCAAAGAAGAAAAGGAATATAACTTGGCAAAACTTCAGTAACACATCCTGTCAGTTAAAAGTTTTCTAAATTATCATAAATTAAAATTTTCTTATGTTGTCATGTGTCATTTCTTTTGTATCTATAACTTAAAATGCACCACATCATTGTTTTAAAAAAAAATAACCCAAAATTACGTAATTTCGAAAGCAAATTCATCCCATATCAAACTCATATAACAGAGTTTTTATCTCTTTAGGCCTCTCTTTCTCTTCACTCTTCTTGTTTGTCGTAATCTTTATCTCTCAAGTAAACTCTAACTCACTATCAGTACAAAGCTTAAATTTCAAAAGCATTGTTTTCTTTTGATAGAACATATATTGATATAAAAAAAGTCTAGATTGATTTAGAGAAAGAGATGGGAGGAAAAAAATAAACAAAAGAGTGAACTACAAAAATAAATAAGCATTGTTTTCCTTTTGTATATCCATTTTTATTTTTGTGATAGTGTTTAGTGATGGTGGACAATGAAGGGAGAGAAAGGGAGCAATATGGTGGTGATGGCATCGAAAATAAGTAGCCTATGATAAAGCAGACGACTCATACTTTTATATACGTTGGGGTACTCAATTTACTAAGTTTGGCAAGTTTTGAATTTTTATCTATAAGCCGTTAATTCACAAAATATAAAACGTAAACTCAACTTACGATAACGTAGAAAACTTTTAACTTAGAGGATCCTTTTGTATGTTTTATATGAAAAATTAGTCACAAAAGAAGGTGAAAAAGTTATTTATAAATTGGCAAAGAGTATAATCAACTAAAGACATGAATCAAATTAGATGTATTAAGGATATAGATAATATAATATTAGTTAAAGATAACAATATATTAGTTAGATTGAAACATTATTTTTTAAATTTTATTTTTTTTATCTGAGGGTATTTTCTTCATTTTACGTCAATTCTTAACCCCAATAGTATAAAATAGAGGCAAATTACATTAATTTGTAAGTTGTAGGGTGTTTGTTACACCTAAAAAAATGAGAGGGGATATTGTACACCATTTTGAAACTAAATGGATGTTTATTGTACTTTGGCCTAAAAGATAGAAAATAATAAAGTCATAGCCCTGATAATATACCTATAGATTATTGGAGAACGTTAGGAAATGCGGGAATTGAATAACAGACAAAGTTGTTTAACAACATTCCGAAAGAAAGAACGATGCCAAACAAGTGAAGAAAAAGTATAGTAGTATATGCAAATCTGTAGTAACTATAGAGAAATTAAATTGATGAGTCATACAATGAAAATATGAAAAAGAGCAATAGAACAATAATTAAGGAAGGACTCATGATATCATAATTCAATTTCATGCCAGGGGATCAACGGTGCAAGCTATATACTTGCTTAGACAATTAGTTAAATGACGTATGAGCAAGTAAAGTGATTCTCTACATATGATTTTTATTCACTTAGAAATAGTATATGATAGGGTCTCAAAAGATATAATTTGGTGAGACTTTACAAAGAAAACAAACTCCTATACAAATAATAAAGATTATCTAGGATATATATATATATGGACACAGGATTAGAGTTGTTACTAAATGTGGTGAAACTAAGTGTGTTCTCTATAAATGTAATTTGCACCAAGGATTAGTGTTAAGCCCATATTTATTTGCAACTTTCAAGAAGACATTCTTTGGGGCATGTTGTTTGCTTATAAATGCTTTTGTATCAAAAGGATTAAGAATTCGTCGAACTAAATTAGAATATATGAAATGTAAATTTAATAAAGATTTGGACCTTGATAATATAATAATCATACTTTAAAATCAATGGATTAGTCAACATAACCATTTTCAATATTTAAGATCAATAATACAAATGATAGAGATAAAGCGAGATAAGATAGTGGGCATATTTTGTAATAAAAGAATAAAAAAAGGTTAAAGGAAATTATGTAGAATTGTTATTAGGCCAACTATATTATATTAAGCTAAGTGTTGGACTTTAAAAAAGGAATGCAAACAATTTCTTCATGTAGCGAAAATGAAAATGTGAAGATGAATGAATCAGAATAACTAGAAGAAATAGGATTATGAATGAAAGTGTGAAAAATTAAGAGTGACACATCATTGGGAAAATAAGAGAGAGTTGACTTGGATGGTATAAACACATATAATGAAAACATAGAGAGACCAAAATTAATTTGGGCTGAAGTTATATTAGAAATGATTTTAAAAATTAAATATAATAGGTGAGAGATAGCATAAATAATTTTAAAATATTAAATATAATACGTGAGATAGCGTAAGATTGCGTTGACAAGATTAAAGCAAGAATGACTTTACTTTGTAAATCTAACCTTACTTCTTTTGCTGAGTTTAATACGTATATATCTTTGATTCTTCAAATATTAACGTTTTGAGTTATGTTGTCAATCTTAAAAATAGATACGTAGATGGATCTTGAAGTTGAATCTCATTTGTGTTTTTCACAGAAAATCTATGTGATCCGACCGCTTTAAAGCTCACCATTTTTGTAAACTTAAAGGCACTGACCTCGCTGCATGTAAAATGGATGCAGAAAGCTACATTTAAATATATAAAAAATATGCAATTATCTTGTTCATTATTATTTTATTTTTGTTTCAATTTTGGCAATCCTGCATTTCATTTTGTTACAGTCTCTGCTCAAACCCCGAATTCCAACCTACCTACTGAAACTTTCTATAACTTTTTAATTGAACAATACAACCTTGGGAAACGTGGGATGTGTGGGCCGGGCCGCCTCAGGTGCCCGGTATGTTAGTCCCATCTCCAAGCAAACCAAAATAAATTTTTAATAATAAAAAATAAATTGCAGCTTTCTTTTATATATATTTTTTGATTCTTCATTCTACTATATCTGCATGCCACCCATACTAGTGCAAACTGCAAACTGCAAACTTGAATCAATTAGTTCCATTCTCATTTTCCCATTTCTCTAGTTTCTTTTGTAATCTCTCTGGTTTTTTCGTTCTCTTTAGGGTTATGGGTTGGGGTGTAAGGAACGGACCAAATTGTAACAACATTATCTGATCATCAACAAAAGCGTGTTGTAAATGGCACCAGGCATCTATT
The DNA here is from genome assembly GCA_026545225.1 of Cornus controversa. Taxonomy (NCBI): domain Eukaryota; kingdom Viridiplantae; phylum Streptophyta; class Magnoliopsida; order Cornales; family Cornaceae; genus Cornus; species Cornus controversa. The sequence continues at coordinate 123,679,336 of CM048845.1, forward strand.
TTTGAAACTCCAGTTAATCAGTCACGCAGAGATGTTTAAAGCCGTACATGTTATAACAACTATAACCTCAAATTCAACACCCAGTGAGACTGAACTATCGAACAAGAGACGAATGCTGAGAATCAGTATGGACTTCCAAAATGGTTGGTTAAACTCTCCGGACGAATTGGCTCACCAGTGAAAGGGTCAAATTTGTAAGGTTCACCTGTAAACGGATCAAACTTTACTTGGGGTCGGGTGGATTGACGATCAGTAGCAGCTGGAAGCTGAGATTCCAATCCAACTGTGCCATAAAGTGTAGAAGAGCCTGGTGTTCGGTGCAATGAGGCAGGGCTACTTTCCTCCATTTTTCCAAAACCTGCCCGACTAGATAAAGGATAATCTGAAAGCAATGAGGAATATCGAGATGTGTAATGGTCATACCTGCAAGGAAACAAATTGGATAAGCAAAAGTATGGAAAGAATCTGCTTAGAATCAAGCTTCCTTAGACAACAGAAATTAAAAACAGTCTAAAGACATGACACGTAAGTCAACAAGTCCAAGTCAACTTCTTTACTGGCTAATCACCAGCAGTATATAAAGTAAACAAAAAAAAATGAATGCTCATGCCATAAGATGGCAGAGAGATAGACACAGTTCTATTCACCTCTTCTCTAAGTAATGCCTATTGACACTGCAAGTCAATCCAAGTATCAAGGAAAAGTTTTGGGACCACAGCTTGACCTTCTAACTCTATGACTAATCAATTATCTGATAATTATCTTAACTATATTAAGTCTATGATTTCAAATATATGAAAGCAAAGAAATAAACAAGGAATGCATATGTTTATTTCAGCCATCAAGTCTATGATAATCGATCATCTCAAATTCATAATCATCCTAACAACTATGCTAGGAGATAAGTGAAACCATGGTTGCATACACGAGTAGAGGTCAGCCATTAAGTCTATGATAATCGATCATCTCAAATTCATAATCATCCTAACAACCATGCTAGGAGATAAGTGAAACCATGGTTGAATACACGAGTAGAGGTTCAAGTCTACATTAACCAACTAGGAGATGAGTGTAATTCATGCTTGAATACACGAGTAGAGGTTCAAGTCTACATTAACCAACTAGGAGATGAGTGTAATGCAAGCTTCAATACACAAGTAGAGGTTCAAGTCTACATTAATCTTTAACTTTTCCACTATATTATACGTCTATTGGAGGCCAGGGATAATCTTTAGTCTTGTATAATATAATATAAAAGCAGCAGCCATCATTTGAAACTTCAATTTTGAGACATCAAATTCATTGTTTACTCCAACTTAATTCAACAATGCCTTATCCTAACTATTTAGTGTTGTTTACTTGAATCATGTTTCGCAGTACATCATTTTAATTGTTTCGAGACCCTTTTTTTAATTCTTTAAATCATATTAATCTACGAGAAACTGAATACACTAAATTGGAGAAAAAAAAAATTCAAATGTCAAAACATTATCATGAGGATCATAGTATTACGATATTGTCAAATTTAAAAAATACATGGAAAATACTGCTAGAGGGCAAGCAGGTAATACGAAAAACAGAAGTCCATCACCTAGTGTTTTCCTTATGCATCGAGGGAGCTGGGAAGGATGGAAGCTGTACAACTCTAACATTTGAAATTACTACTAGCTTTTACGACTGCACCAAGAAAGCATAAAGCTCGGACTGCATAATACAATTTAAACCAGTTCGTCCAGCACAAACATTTCCTTTATAATCTTGTGAAATATATTTTACTGAAAGACCATTGGGACTGAAACAAACTATATATGAGCAGGAGACTGAATATACAGAAAGCTAACCTGCTCGCAGTTGAGCTTACACGAGAGGAAAGAGGATCAGCAGCTGGCAGAGGTACTCTACTATATATGCTGGACAGATCTGATTCCATCAAGGCAATATCTCCTTTTCTTGACGTATTTAAAGTGTGTTGACTGATTCCCAGATTATCAACCTGGTGCTGTACCCGAGAGAAAAAAAATTAGTTCAAAAAGTATTACGTCATTACAACAGTAAATAAAGCAGGAAGCATTATTAAGTTCATTCATGGAGGATAGAGATTTACCCTAGAAATTAACCCAGCAAGATATGCTCCCTTATTAAGCCTATCTGCCCCTGATAACATGAACTACAAAGAAAGAAAAAGAAAGATGAAATCGTGAAAGAAGAAATGCGAGCAATGGCATGACGTATTCGATTTGTGAATGAAGGTGTTAGATTATAGGAGCAACATAGGTAAGAATATTTAAAGGAAAAAATTGGAAGGAGATGTAACTATGCTAGACCTGATCAAGAACAGATATAGCAGTAGATTCGGGTAGTTCCTTGAGGCTGGTTAGACATTGAATGTCTATCTGCCAATTAACAAGAGCAAAATTTAAGTAACTACAGAATAAAGTGTTGAACTGGCGACAAATGTAAGCACAAACACATGAAACTACGTATGGGTTATACTGATATATACTGTTACCAACAAACAACCTGGTAGATATGGCAATTTCCCGAGGGGGAGGTGGGGAGAACTTGGGACACAAAGGAATGCCATCATTAAAATACAAGTTTCAGCAATAGATACAGTCAATCATGTCTTACTTAATACTTAACAGTGCTCCAAATCACTGAACAATAAAAAACATGTGTGCACCTATGCACGTGTATCATTATTTATGTATATAAATGTGCATGAAAAAATCTAGTTTAGCATTATTTTCATTGCAAACACTTCAAGGTTTTCAAGTGTTCAAAAGGGTTTGTCACTTGACACGAATATGCCAATCAAGATCTTCCTACTTGAAGGTGATGCCGCATGGCCCAAGCCCAAACAAAAAAATCACCCTTAGAAAGTGGGGGTTTGGCATAAACAAGCACTTGTTCAATCATAGAAAAATCATTATAAACAGACGCTGATGGGGACACATAAAAGACAGACCCCAGAAGAATAAAGCCTAGGATTAGAGGCTACAGGAGAAAAAGGATTCAAAGAATAATAGGCAAAAGGTTCAAAAGAATTAGCTTACCACCTTGCAAATTCCAATCCTTGGCTTCCTACTCCACTGTCATGACTCATAAATGATATAGCTGCCTACTATTTTATTTTTTCCCTAATTCTCAAGGCAAAAACACTGATACAAGGGGTTGACATTTGGGGAACAACTGTGTCATTTACAAAAGCTTCCAGTTGCTTGTCGATGCCCCAACCATGATTTAAAAATTCCTTATAATCCATTTTCGGTAAACATATATGTCAGTGATTTTTCCAACTTCTTGGCCATATATATATATATATATATATATATATAAAGTTTTAACAGTGTATCTCCTTTCCACCAAATAAGCAGCATGGAAATAATCTTCAAGGGCAAGAGATACCCTGCAGGGGGAGTTGGTAATAAAGCAATAGTTTTAGTACTTCTATAGTTTCCTGTTGTTAATGTTAAACTACCAATTTCTCAAAAACTTAAGCGGTAAATGAATGGGCCAACAATGTATATCAAGCTCTCCAACACTCTCCCTGATTTGTAATCTCGTCTTAAAAGTGGACAGACAAACAAAGACCAAACATAACAGAATGCAAATAAAGAAACCATCAAAGGAACAAATGTAGATGGAGATAATTGAAACCGAAGACCTCCCAAAACCAAGGCTCTAATACAATGTTAAACTACCAATTTTCCAAAAACTCAAGTTGTTGAGGAAAGGGCCCAACAATGCATGTGGAGCACTCTAATAGTATCAAATCAGCAAATAAGACTCTGCTTTTGTAACTGGATGCAAGTAGGTCACTATTTTAGATACATACTGTATGAATCAATTTCCTTTTATTTTAAAGGTCCTTTGAATGATCATTTTTGGATGTACAAAATCTCTCATGATGCTCCAAAGTTCTCTAATGACAAACTCACTATATGTTGATAAATATATTAATTAATGCAGGATATAACCTCATGAGAAGGTATTGAGTTCAAAATTTTTGGAACATAACCAATGAGGTTGATTATAGTCTCTCTGATTTCCTTTTGTCATTCTGACCTAACAAAATTTTTTTTTTTCCGCATTTAGTTTGAATAAATATCATTCAGTATTTATCTAGATTCTTTTATGAACCAAGAGCAGTCACAAGTGTGGGGTCTGTACGCATATAAACATAATTAACAATATTTGCACTTTGATTTGGAATAGTTCGACTAATAAACAATTCTTTTTCATTTATCTCAAATCTTTTTATTGGAATATCAGTTGAAAAAAGACTAAGTATAAAAATATGCAAACCCTATCTTAGAAATTTCTAGTCCAAAAATATTGGTGTAATAAGACTGGAAATCTAGGCTAATATTGCTAAATTTTCTGCATTAGTTGAACTTATTATTTTACAGTAGGGTTTTAGGAGTTACCCATGTAACCAAGTCCTCCAAACACAGGGATCAGATCCCTGATTGAAAAGAGTAGCGCACACTTGATTGGAAATTAAATGATTACTACTTCATGGGTCTTATTCTCTAACAGTATATTAATAGAGAAAAGTTGATGCAGTGTCATAGTAGAAATGTTGACATGGCATCAAAAAGAGAAGCATTCAGTTAATATTCAATTCTTATTGTTGATATTAAAACAACCATATGATAACTTATTAAAAGTGAAAATTTGCTAATATAGACTTGATTATTCATAAAGAAGAAGAGATTTTAAAAGATGTTACTCATAAATTCGAAGCAGTATAAATGAAGCGGACGAGTGCCTGTGATAGAATATACAGTATGCTCAACGTACGTCTATAAAATCAATTGAAAGATTCTATGAAATGAATTTCAAGACCACCCATGAGGCCCATGCTCTGTGGGAGAATCATAATGTCGGATAGCTAAGAAAAATGTTCAGAAAATAAATATGGCTTAAATAAGACTACTTATATAAATACTGGCAATAAACAAAAAAGAATACAATAAGAAGTGAAAACATTTATGAGATGATAAAAGTAGAAACAACTGGAGATCAAATGAGGGAAAACTATGCCATGCACAATAAAGACCGACACCTTTAGCAAAAAGAAAAAGTGACACGGGTCCACATTCAGGGTAATGTCAAATGAAAGAAAAAACTAAAATAACTTTGAATTGAGATATCAAAGATTGGCACATCAAAATCATGTCCCCGAGTAGAGCACCAAAAGGCGAGACCAGATATGTGTAGTTGACTCCAATTGTTGGGACAGGATCTGTTGAGTTAAACTGTATATGTTACAGAGAAAAGAAAGATACATAGGTGATAGTAGTATATCTCAAGGAACAAGATTAAAAGAAAGCAATAAACGAAAAGACGAAGAACAAGAATAGATTGTGATGCCTTCATCTTGGACCAAAGTGTACATCTTTTGACTTTGTAACTTTACCACTTTTAACACAACATATATTACGCTACTAGTGGACGCATGCTTTTCTTGAGAAATAGAGTTATAATCACAAATTACATGCCAAAAGAATTACATGGATATTAAATATTGCCTGAAGGAATAGAACAATTTCTAGCAGCTGAGTCCAACACATAACTACCATAGCCAAGTCAAACATGTGATATGCTTCTAACATGCAACAGGCCTCCAAATATTGAGAGAAAAAACACTTTGTTGAGTTGAACTTAATCAAACCATCAAGCAAGCACTCGTCCAATCTAACAAATTGAAACAGTGAATAATTAAAAATCTTTCTGCTAACAATTTTAGGACTTACATCAAATCGAGTAGCAATACCAAGCCGTAAGATCCGAAGTAAACGCCCTTTAACAGCCACAGGCAATGAGATTACAGCAGCTTCATACGGATCAGTAACCACTGGCTCCTGGCAGTAAAAAATATTAAAAAGAATAAAAATAAAATAAAACAATATTAACATCAAAACACTACAGCATCGAGAACAAAAACAAAAAGCATCAGAAAGTCATACCAGTAATAGTAGATAATAACATTGACAGCCTAGGGCAATTGAAATGAATAAGGGAGTAGAAACTCAATTCTCAAACAGAGTGAAGAACTGCTGACTGCGAATTTCCCTTGATGCAACTTTTATTCTTTTTTTATTTATTTCTTGATAGGTTACGTTGATGCAACTATGATGCAACTATTATCAATACAAGCTTGGAAAAATAAAGAAAGAAATAACCAACCATAATACAACAATTCAATCTTCCCCCATTATCAACCATTCTATATTTAACATGCTTTTACTTCTTTCAAATAGGCGTTACTATAAGATAAATACCACAGAATTAAGATAATTGACTAATGGCATTAAAAATATTATGTATTTAACGTCTTTGAAATAGGAAAATACACCATAAAAAATCATGGAACATAGAAATAGCATCTTAACTCGCAAGTACACATCAAGCAGACTGACAATCTTTAAAATCCTTCAACCATCCAAACATTCCACATAAAAAGGACATCATGGTAGACTCTATCAGAATTACTAGTGACGTTCTTATATTTGGTCGCCCTCATCTCATGTTATTTTTGGTCACCCTCACCGTTTCTTAAGTTCTATTACAACTGGTCTTCCATCTAAGTCTACTCTCTCTAATTTTCTCACCAATGGGTGTTACACCTAATCTTTCTCTCACACTTTCATTAGTGACCCTATCTCTTCTAGTCACTCTACTCATCCATCTTAACATTCTCATTTCCGCTACATTAAGGCGTTATTCTTGTTTCTTTTTTAGGGCCCAACACTCCGCTCCATACAACATAGTTGATCTAATAATAGTCCTATAGAATTTTCCTTTAAGCCTATGTGTTTTTTTTTTATCACATAAAATTCCACTAGTTGGTCTCCATTTTATCCAATCTGCTCCAATTGTACTAGTTGTCTCTATATTGTCTCTATCTCTCTCTCCCACTCCATCCTTTTGTATTATCGATCCTAGGAAACGAAAGTGGTTGTTTTGAGTAATCTTTTGGTTTTGAAGTGTTATCATTATATTATCAAGTTTGAATCTTTATTAAATTTAAACTCCATACACTCGATTTTAGTTCGACTAATTCTCAATCATTTCGATTCTAAAGCATTTCTTCACAATTCTAAATTTTTTTGCCAAGTTCTCTTTAGAGATATCCAAGAGCACAATATCATCGGCAAACATCATGCACCATGGAATCTAATTTTGGAAGTCTTTTGTTATTTCATCTAAGATTATTGCAAATAGATATGAGCTTAGCATCGATCCTTGGTGCAATCCTACGTTTATGGAAACTCACTAGTGTCACCATAAGTGGTACAAACTTTAGTTTTTGTATTCATATACATATCTTAGATACTTTTTATGATTTGTAAGGGAATTTGTTTTTTTTTTTTTTTTGTAAGGCACACCAAATTGTTGATCTTCTTGGCATAAATCCGAATTTGTTATCAGATACCGTGGATTCCTTAATCTTTGTTCTATTATCCTTTCCCATATTTTCATTGTATGACTCATTAATTTGATTCCTCTATAGTTGCCACAATTTTGTATATCCCCTTTATTTTCTTAAATCGGTACTATTGTACTTTCTCTCCACTCATTTGGCATCATAACTTGTTTTAGGATGTTGTTAAACAACTTTTTTAGCCACTCAATTCCTACGTTACATAACTTTTGCCAAGCCTCTATAGGTATATTATCAGGGCCCACCACTTTATTACTCCCAATCGTCTTAATTGTGTCCTCTACCTCCTTGTTCATTCCTATGTTAAATTCATTTCCTCCTCCTCCTTCTTTAGGGTATTCCTCATTTAATAGATTTTGAAAATAAATCTTCCATCTACTTAATGTCTTGCCTTCTTTGACTAATATTGTGTTATCTATGTCCTTAATACATCTAATTTGATTTAGGTCTTTAGTTGATCTATCACGATTCTTTACTAATTTATAAATATTTTTTGCCCTCTTTTGTGCCTAGTTTTTCATACAAGGCATTTTGTGAGCTTTGTTTAGCATTATTTACTATCTTCTTTGCTTCACATTTGAGTTTATTATATGTGTCTAAGTCTTCTTGTAACTTACTTTTTTGCCATGTTTTAAAGCTTTTTTCTCTTTTGTTTAATCATATGTTGCACTTCCTCGCTCTAACACCATGTCTCTTTCTTAATGAACTTCTCTCCTTCAGTTTTGTCCAAAATTTCTTTCGCCTTATTCCTAATATAATTTGTCATTTTGAGCCACATGTTATTTACATTATCATTCCAATTCCATTGTTTTTCCTTTAATATTTGTCCTTTAAATGTGGAAAAGATCTTTCTAGGTGTAATACCCACAGTTCTAGTGGGATTTGTAGATCATCTTTAAATGTATAATTGGCCCTAATGTAGGTGAACCATGTAAATCCTTGTGTTTTTTTGCATTATTTTCTATCTACTTTTCCACTTAATTTTCAAGTACCAAACTAATCTTGAAATGAATAAAAGCTTCTGCACACCAACAGTTCAAATACTAAGATCCCATTTGGGGGAGCTTCCAGAAGCCTTGAAAAGTCCTTCCAAGTTTCAGAATTCTTAAAGGCCCCATTCGGGGAAGCAACCTAAAGCCTTCAAAAGTCCTTCCAAGTTTCAAAATTCCTTTTAGAAAAAAAGTGTGACGTTTGATTATACATACGTAAAGGACTTTTTCAGGAAGCCAGTGTCAAGAAGTCCATTTCAGAGAAGAAAAAAAATGTTACTTTTAGGAAGCCAAATTTTCTTTTTAAGTAAAAATTGTTATTTTACTAATTTGTCCGTGTACTCCTCGTAGATAGACAAGATTGCCTAACAATTCAAAATATCCAAAAAAGCCATGGCAATCATAAAAATTGTGGGAAGTTCCTTGTCAACGACCATAATGCAAAAAATGTTCTTTGTGCCTTAAGAGAGAGAACACATGATTTTCTGGGATTCAATATTCTAGACTGATGTTCCCTAAAATCAACCACAAAAACACCCTTTCAACCGGCCACCTCAACGGATTCCGGCTATCACCTTAGATGATCTTATTCCAACAGGCAGGCTCAGCCAATCTCTCCTTCAATCTCTCTAAACATCTCACCAAATTTCTCCTGTTATCACCACTAGATTCATCTCTGCATTATTGTGGATGTTGCATCACTCGTCAGTTCCAATTCACCTCTAATTTCAAGGTTGATTCAATAAATTATTTCATTGATTCGTATGGACTTGGATGACTTTCGTTTACTAATCGTTCTTGACCTATATATTCACTATTTCAGTGTTTTATTCTTTCCTTTCTTGTCATTTAGGTTTTTATATTGCAATGTGTGAGTGTGTGTCTCGAGCTGTAGGATTTCTTCACTGACAACTTTGATTCTATACTTGATTGCTTAGAGGCTTGAGGAATTCAAAGAAATGGAAAGTCAAACCATGTCTTCTTTATTTTGGTCCCCATAAAATGGCAAACAAGTAGCACATGTTCCATGGTAAAACATAATTTTTATCTCATATCTGTTTGATACTGATTTGAACATTAGTAACAAGAATAAATGTTAAAACTAAAGGGTAATATTGTCAAGTAGAAGTTATTCTACTTCATCGTCAAACGTAATTTATGCAAGTAAAACGACTTTTTGATTTAAAATTAGTTTTGAAAAAATGTGTTCACCAAACATCTTTTTCTCTTTTGAATTCCTTCTAACGAAGTTCTTCTGTGAAGGTGTTTTGTGGAAGGACTTGTGGTGTTAGGAAGCTCAGCCAAAGGGGGCCTAAGACAACTATGAACTGATGCCAAGTACTGACTATTTAGCAAGAATGTTTGGCAACACATCTTTGTACAGCACGCTACATATTTTTACAATATAATGGTGTGCTTGAAACAAACCTAAATTCTCAGAAGCATAGTAATACAGGGGACAGAAAAGAAAATATAATAGGAAAGCAAGAAATCAACCTGAAGTGAATAATTCAGTTTTGGAGCTTTGGCTTTAGAACCACCAGAGGGACTCGAGATCTGATCATCCCTTTCAAGTTTGGAATAACTTGGAATTTTACTGGCTGGTTTGCTATGAGGATCATCATAAGCTCGCTTCCGGATTTTGTCTATAGGCCTTGCAACTTCCACCTGTTAACACCATATTTGTCTGCCTTCAGAGCAACTCAAAGATAGATATGTTCTATGTTCTGAATTGATTGCAAATCAATGAGTTTAAAACATAAGGATAGTTGTTAGCTTGAAATTACCATGAGCTTAAATGAGGGACCCCCATTTGGTCCTTGGACTGTTTTTTCATTCATTTCCTTGATTGCATTATCAAGGTTCTATGCGCAGAAAATATGGAGAGTTATAACAAAAAGGCATCCCCAAAATGGAGAATTAAGAACAAATTCAGTTGAAGAGATACTACATGGAAAAAGATAAAAGAGTGAATATAAGATGCAACATACTGATCGTAGAGCAAAGTGAATGAACCCGACTGGGGAGCGACTCTTCTTGGATAGCACCACTCTATCCAACTGAAAGATTGGTGATTTAAAGCATAATTAATTCTTAAACACATCATTACATATGAAGAAATCAAGTGTAAAACATCACACCTTTCCAAAAGGCTCAAACAACTCCTTCAGGTAATATTCATCAGCATCTGTAGGAAGATTTCTAACAAATGCTATTTTTACCTGCAAGTCCAAAAATGACCAAATAAAGTAAGCTACAGATAACAGACTACATAGAGAACCTGTGTTCCATTTCAAAAGAAAATGGATGGTGCACCTTAGCAAGTTCTTCTGGATCAACTTCAGGTTCCTCTTCCGCCCACTTTACAACTGGATGACAATTGCCACCAAGAAGAAACTCTGGTTTGGACCCTGCCCTATATGCACGTGCTGCAGCCTGTGATTGAGAGTTTCCAAGGAGGCGGTTCAAAATTTCTAAAAGCAAGGATGGAATGATTGTCGATTTGATAAGCCTCCACAAGACTATATTAGCAGTAAAGATTGACAACTTGATGTAGATTTCACATATTAAAGGCAAATTAGTTGATCGGCAAAGATGCAAGGTTAATGCATCAATGCTCTAGATTTTTGGAGAAAAGAAAAGGTGAAGACACGGTTAAATTGAGTTACACAGATTCATATGGGTTCGAATATTACCATTTTGCAAAATCATTAACTGTTAGATCAGATGTTTACATTTGTGGAGGGCTATAAAACTGATCTGAACAAGATACAGTTGTTAATAGGAAATAGAAAATTGATCTGGAATACAACATTCCAAATAGATATAGGCAGAACTGATCCACCAGGAAAATGGATTGTAACATCACATGACATAATTCAGCCCCAAGAGCTCTAAAAGGAACAGTCATAACTACAACGGAAGACTAGAAAAATGCACAAGGACCAATCTGCTAATGAAGAAATCAAATTAGACGTTGGATATATCTGATTTATCAGTTAGTTATCCCTATTCAACACTCAATTGAACTAAAATTGATAAGTAGCATCCTTGGTATGTCGCTGAAAGATTGTTTAAGAAACTACTAGGACAAAGTAACAAGTAATGGCATATTTCATGGACAAAGTTGTAATCAAATTGATAAAATTAGGCCATATTATTGAGTCAATGAAATGTCCACTTGGGATTGAAGAGATGTGATTAAAGATGTGTTGTCGGAGATTTCCATCAGGTAATTCTTCAATGCACTGATCTCACACATTAGTAATGGTAAGTGACTTAAGAGTTAGGTATTACAATGCCTAGTTACTTTTGTAGACCTGACACAAGATCTACTAGATCCCATTTAATGAATGATTTTAAGTTATTTTGACTAGTTTGTATTAAACATAAACTACTAGAATAATTGAATGAAGGGACAATTGATTGAACATGAACCAAAAGATCTCAATCTGGCGAGCTAACATTCAACTAATCGAACTTTCACCATGAAGTTACGGATTGATTAAACTAAAGCCGTGGACTGATCGGAATTAAATAAAGAGGATTTAGGATTAACAACTAAATCCTATTTTATAATAAATAGGATTTAGTTGTTAATTCTAAAACTACCTAAAACAAAACACAGACCCTTAGTGCACAGGAGAGCTTATTGTGTGTTCTTGAGGGATCAAAACAGTATATCGGTTGATCACTCTTAAAGTGTTCCTGCTATTGGGTTAGAGGAACTATATTCTTGCAACTTAATCTTCTCATCAAAGATCAGTCCATTGGCATTTCTACTCAATAATAACAGGTGCTTGGTGATCCATGAGCAACTGATGATGTGAAGATCAACAATTGAGCTTACAACGGGTGGTAACTAGGAATATGTATAAAGGTCGTACCCAGTGCACAAGGCTCCCACTTGAGCGGGGTCTGGGAAAATCAATAGCAAGTAAATCAACAGCTCCTAATTCAATGGAGAAATTTGTAACTAGCGGTAAGCCGGCAACAAGGTACTTTTTCTTCTCCAAGTGGATCGGGTTGATTGGATTAATTCCCAAAAAAATTCCCTGTTGGGTTTCCACATAAAAACTCACGTGTGTTTGCTTTATTATTTTGACTGTATGGTTGAATATCTTGTGATAGACTATTGCAAATGAATGGCATGCTAAGATAATCAAACGTAAAAGAAACATTAAGAACGAGATATAATCGCCCCTCTCTAAGTCTATAATATAAGATCCGTACCATTTAGTAGGGTGCTACCCATATTATTCACTTAAAAAATGTTGAACAATGATCAGTGTTTCTACTATTTAATGATGCTAACATGAAAGCAATATTCTAATTTGAGATTGCACAAATCTTAGTTTAACAAAAGTAGCTATACGAAACTAAGGCACTAGTGTGATAATTGAACATTGATGGATCTATTTTTGTTCACTTAATAGGAAAAGAAGAAAATTTCAAATGACTGACGGTAGAATAGTATTTAGCAAGTTAACTATAGAGCCAAAAGATGCAGCCGGGTCAGTGACAGCATCAAGGATGAAGCCAATTTAAGAACATTCTGACATAAAGAGACAAACAGAAGATCATAAATAATAAGTTATATGTAAACTTCAGCAGATCATTTATAGTAGAGTATCTAGAATTGTTCACATAAACTGTTTATCAATTGTCATTATAAGATTCACAAGATTTTATAATAAAATATGAAGTTTAGAGTTCAACAAACAGAATATTAACAACCAAAGGCCCAAGAACTTTTAAAATGATACCCAATGGATTGATTATGAAAGGATGCAGGATAATTTGTTTATTGAAAACAAATAAGTAGTGGGATAACAAATGAACTTAATTTGGTTCCCATTGAAGTGAAAAGCACTTCCTCGTTAGCCATGTGTTTCTCTTGATTGTTAATCAAATGGTACTAGAAAGGTTATACGAAAAGCAAAAGAATGCTATTGAAGAGAAATTGATTCCGAAACATAAATCAGGAAAAAAAGCTGCAAGGGTACCATAGAACAAAACACATATAGATGGAATTAAATCCTTCCATATCTGAGGAAAATACAATGCACAATGACACGAAATGACTTATTGAACAAGTTATGATTTGGATATAACATCACAAGCAAAGCAGAAGATCTAATTGTCGGCGATAAAAATATATATTGAATGCCACAAGGAAAATGAGAAATGAAGAGAATAAATCCTATTTTCAAATGGACAACCATGAACTAATGAATCATTGGATCCAATAATGGAGTTAGTATAAATGTTTTATTGCACGTGGACATGTTCAGTGATTGAATTAATACACCAGAATGCTTATTCGACAGATTGTTTAGGTGGAATAGCCACACAGAACTAGAAATTAACCAAATTATATGCCCAAAAAAAAAAGACCTATAGAATCAAACCAAGTAGAGTCTCAAAGTTTAATAAAATTTCAAAATTGTTGAGATTTACTATTGTAGTAAAGCATTTGTGATATTTGACATTTTATTTATCAAAAGTAATATCTTAATATATTTCAAATTTTAAGTTTCTTATGCAAGATTAACCCTTTGGAAAGCTTTCTAAGAAAATTTTTGATTCTTTTAATTACAGAAGAGTCAAAATCGATGCTGGAACCAAGAATCAGAACCACGAATCTGAGCTTTCACCCTGTACGATTTGAGAAGCAACAGGTGATTCATATTAATGCTACGATGGAATAATTCAAATATAGATTTATGAATTATAAGACACCAAGAACAGAAGAGAAGGCAACTTACAGCATGAGATGAGAATTTCACAATGGCAAAACCCCTATTTTGTTGTTTTTGACCAAGACTGGTGTCGCCACTGCTCAAGGTCGTTGCAAGATCAACAGATACAACGTCTGGAAGAACCTATACAGCAAAAAAAAAAAAAACTATTCCCATATGGCCTATGTAAATTTTTATAAAAATTTATATACAACTAAAACGTGTACCTGGCGTACTATTTTATCAAATTTATCTGCACTCCAATCTGACAAGCAAGAACACAACCAAAGTGAGAAAAAATATATATAGCACAAGCATGCAAAAAACAGTGAAGAATGTTTTTCTTGACATGAAAAAGGGAAAAAATGTACTCTTTTTTTTATAAAAAAAAAAAAAAAGAAGGAAACATTCCTTTACCAAAATAGGAAGTACAAACGAAGATTAGATTTCCTCTTAGACAAACAAGATAGAAATAATCAACAAAGAAGATCAAACAACAAAAACAAGCAGATGATGTTTAAAAAAAAAATTTTAAAAAGAAGAAGAGAGAGAGATAGGATGGACAATTAAAAGATACAACTTGAGTAACACTCCATTTGTCTTAGAGGTCATACTTAGAATTGGTTAAACATTGCAACCACAAATGAGAAGTCCTTAGATAAGTAGGCAAGCAAGCCATTGCTTTACTTCTTACTCTGACATGTAAACAAAGAACTTCCAAAAATACTAATCAAACAATGCCTAGCATTTGGAAATGTCCCTTGGATGCTATAAATTGCAATATATTTAAATGAAACCAACCTTTATGAAGGTTCCCTAAAAACAAAGAATCCTTATTTGTTGATGGGAGAACACCAATCTTTTTTCCATCTAGCTGTGACATGACGGCCCAAGGAGATTAATAACAGATTAGTTCTACATATCTTCTAAAGTGAGAAAGAAAATGACTAATACAAAAAATACAATCAAATCAACATATGAGAGTTCAGAAAAAAATTTACAATTAATTAGGCCTATCTAAACTAATTTCAGCATGTGGTTTCAACCATTAACTGATTAATTCACCTTTGTTAAGTGATTTCAATCATTAATTGATCACCAGAACAATATGCAGACTATTTTAGAAAGACTAATTATTCTCTAACTTCAAAAATAATACACTTTAATCAATAAGAACAATATTTTCTTTTCTAGTACCTTCATTGCTTCTTCCTTTTTAGTTTGTCCTTAAAAACATAACTTATCTCAACACAACGATCCTTTTCCAAACAATTTGGGTGGCTACATGAATCTAATTTTTCCATTTCACTCTACTAAAGCAACAGTCTAAGTTATCACATACTATTCATATTAATGCTATGTTGAGCTGCACCTTCTTCAAAGTTCTACTATGAAAGGTCGTCATTGAGATCCTTGTGAAGTTTTACGACTACAATTTCCTCTTTTTCATGTCTTGATCACAATTTAAATCAAGAAAACTATAATGCAAACAAGATTACAAACCACAACTTATGCACAACCCAAGGTTTCACTGACCAAAAGTCTCCTCTCAAGTGACTAAAGCAACACTAGATTAAAGCAGAGTGGCAAAATGCCACTATAGCATATGAGGGTGTCAATATTGTACGTTGCTGGAAAACTAGGTAAATTTTCTGAGGGAAAGACCATTAAAAAAGCAAACCTACATATGATACACCATATCTTTTGTTTTAAATTTTTAATTTAGATAAGCAAAGTTTTTCCCTTAATACTTTTCTTTATCATTTCCAGATGAACTCATTTTGAAAAAACCAAAATATATTTCAAATGACCAGCCACCGTGTTTCAAAGTTTAAAATCCTTGGCACGCCTTGCAATTTGATCATTCTTATGCGGGAGAGGAAAATGTGTCTTCATGGGAAAAAATTATATATTTCAATTGTATCATGAAATTTATGACTTTAAGCAGGTCTTTCCAAATAACAAGCCATTCATTTGCCTAATCTGTCATCATATGCTCTCACCACAAATCCAGATTTTTCTTTCACAGCTTTATTAGCACCCTCTTTTATTGCAAACCTTATAAAGCAGAACCCCTGTAACAAATAAAAAGGAACACAAATACTCAAAATGATTTAACGAAGAAGATACTCAAAATGATTAATGAAGAACATGGGGAAGCATAAATAGAAGTATCCAAAGCATAGACAAGTAGGAAAAAATATATTAAACTAAAACCTTTGAGTTGCCTCCCTGGTCCTTCATCAAGCGTATTTCAGTGATTTCCCCACAAGTAGAAAATACCTGAAAGAAAAGGAAAGATAAAATAAAGAAAGCCTGGTAAAATGGGTTGCAAGTTATTTAATTTAGAATTAACACCAATATTTTAGTATCTTTACCTATTCATCTCGTTTTAAAAGAAAAAAGAAAAATTCGAGTGACTCATAATTTTCTACTTCTTCCCTTTTCTTAGGCCAATGTATCGTAGACAATTCATTTGGAAATTAAGAAGTATGCTGTTATCTATTGTCATGACTATTAAATAATAATAATAATAATTGTACTGTTAGATATATGTACGTAGAAACATTGTATATTTGAGACGTGAAGACCCTCTATTGAGAACTTCTAAATATAGTTAAACCGGACACTTGTATCAAATGTCATAGTTACAGTAGTTCTCACTATTGTCATCTAATGCTTGAACTAACTGTTTTTATTGGATCAGTTGGAGATACAAATCACTTGATTTTTCTGGTCAGCTCGTCATAATTCTAAGACAGTAAGTTCATGGCCAACTTCGTCTCAGTAATAGAATTCAAATGCTGATGAAGAAGCGAATTATAACAAAGATGAAATGTATTACACGATGAAATGTTAAAATAGACACACACACAAAAAGAACATTACAATGACAACCGTATTATATGTGTAAATAATTAATAAATAAAATTGATAACAAAATAAAAGGTCAAGCTCAGGATAATTGTAGTAATGCAATCTAATTATAGACCATAGACAACAAAGACAATAGATATAAAAAGAAAATTTATTGCCCATCAGATTTCCTCCAACAAAGAGGCAATGACGAAAGCAGCCGTGGTGATGACTTGTGGAAAACTGGTGTCCCCTTGGCCTTTCCCATTGTTTCCTCCCACTTGTGGGAGCACAGCCAAGTGCCAACACACTGTTCAAGGTGTTAACAACCCTCATTCTCAATCCTATCTCTTTCATTTCCCTTCTCATCTCTAAAACAAAAACAAAAAATCTGTTCCTCCTTCCCTCCTCCTATCCTTCCCTTTATTTCCGACTCCTTCAATTCAAATGCACACTTAAAATTTCATCAGTCATCTACTTTGATCAAGCAGTATCAAAGACTAATGAAACAATCCTCCCCTTTATTTCTGACTCCTTCAATTCAAATGCACACTTAAAATTTCATCAGTCGTCTACTTTGATCAAGCGTGTCAAAGACTAATAAAACAAGGTGAATTACTCAAATAATTGCAAGTGCCAAAGACGTGATCTTGAAGAAGCCCTAATGCCACAGTATAACTCGTTTAAAAAATAATGTTTTTGAAAAAAAAGACAATATACGAGCAGATGACAAACCTCGTGTATCTTGTTTTCGGTTGTAGTACGGGCCAAGCCACCAACGAAAACCTCTGAACCTTTGGCTGCATGCTCTTCTCAACCAATAAAACATGGACCATTAGTAAAATAAAAGAGTTCACAAGAAATACAAATTCATATTACGAATGCATAGTAAAAAAAAAAAGAAGTAAAACAAAGAATTAATAAGCATGCACATGTACACATACACATACACAAAAATTCATATATAAATATATATGAGGACATAGTTAATATAATGTGCATATATGTATAATTAGGCAACTAAGGGCCTGCTTGGTTTGTCAGATAATAGTTTTCAAGAACTCAAAAAACAGAAAACTGTTTTCAGAAAACTATAAATGACAATTCTCATAAAACAGACATTTTGAATTGAGATACAACAGTTCTCAGAATTGTCAACCAAACAGACTTGTGTACGGCTTGTTTCAGCTATAAGACTACTTTTCTGGAATAGTTCGGGGAGTCAGAGCATGGATGGGAAAACAGATTTCTTCAAATATAAGTGGTATAACCATCTGTTTGCGAGGAAGATTACTAGAACACAAACAAAGAACCTGTGTATTAATATATAGAGATAGAGAGAGGCTTACGATGGTCGGTTGAATGTTGATCCGGCGATTGGCTCATCTGCAAAAGCATGACAACATTGATCCAATAAAGTTATTGAGAAAACTAAAAACGAAAAATAACATAGAGATTGTTATTAGACATCGCTGTTATCCACAAGCAAAGACACGAAGTCAATTCAGAGTAGGAGGCAGTAAGTGTACCTTAACGTATTAACATCTTTGGTTTTCATTTAATATATTACAAAAAACAAGAAGGCTACGTGCGGTTGCATTGAATTGGTGCCTGGAAATTGGTGGAATTGGATAAAATTTAGTTTAAAGTTTGAACTAATTTTTCTCCAATTCCATGCAACCAAACACAGCCGAAAAGAAATTAGAAACACAGACCGCTTTGGGTTTGAGCACAATGCAGAAAACATGGAATGCTCAGACTCAGTGAGTGATAAAAGAAATACATTTATATGAACAATGAAGCAACTCAGCTCAAACCCAAGCTAAAAACAGAACACCGTACGCAAATTCTTTATTTCTTTCGATGAAAAATGATTCCTTGAAAAGATTTTCGTATAAAGACGACCACGTTGAACCATTTGATACTTCACCACATAAAACTTCAAATTTTGTCCCCCAATCAAGAGAAAAGAACCCTGTTGAAACACCGAAACACCGAGCAAAACAAAACAAAAAAAAAAACCTATTGAAAGAAAGAGGCCATTGGATTTGATCTTTCACGTTTGGGCAAAGTTTTGCATGGATTAGAAATTACCTTCGCCGTTGAGAAAAAATAGTTCAAATTTTGGATGACCGAAGGTGCTCGAGAACCAGAATAACGAAAGCCCTAGAAACCAAGGTGGAGGAAGTTTGGAGACTTTGCCTAATTATATGGCTTTGTGGAGTGACTAAAATACCCTTTCTCAAGTAAAAACAGTGGTTTGTCGCTTTCTTTAAAATTATTATTTGAGAGGGTTATTATATTCACGGAAAGAACAAAAGATTTATTGATAAAATTTAAAATAGATACATCCATCCAATATCTAACCTAAATCTCATCAGGCAGCACTGCAGCACATCATCAAAATGAAATTGTCTGCAAGACCTCAAAGCCAATTTACCTACCAAGTCATTTCCTTCTTGAGAGACAAAAGTCACCAAAAAAAAATTATCAAAACTGATGATTTGGTGATTGAAAGTCGGACAAGTCTTATTGAATTTTATGAGTGAAGTGTGACATCAGTATGATGTCAAAAAAAATTAATCGGACTAGTCCAATTTCAGCCAACTCTAAAACTTTACTTTAATCCAGCAGATACAAATCTTTATCAATTCATCCCATGTTTCACGGGCTACATTCCCACAATCAAAGTGAAGCACTATACCTTTCAAACCTAAATTGATACCTTTCAAATTTGTTCAATGCCACAAATCTCATAAATCAATTTATCACTAATCTTTTTTCTAAAAGGGCTTGAATTTTATAAAGAAGGCATTTCCAAATGAAAATTCTAATTTTGGGCATCACCTTTAACTTCAAAACTAATTTGATACATGACAAAAATATATGTTTTAATTGATAGATTTTGAATTTCATTTCAATCAATTTTTGAAATAAAACTTGCCAACTGTGTTGATTACTGATTAATCATCAACAATTATAAAAAGGGTGATTATCTCCCACCTACTCTCATATTCAAGCTTTTGACAAAATATCTCTCACACCCCTGTCAAAATTAAGTACGTGTTAAATCACCAATTTACCCTCTTTAAAAGTATTACATCGTCAACAAAATATCAATTTACATTTATAACCCCACCATTCATTAAGAGAGGGAGAGAGATGAAGTGATCTCTATCCTGTCACAACCCCCATATCTACCCTTGGACCTGTCACAGTCACTACCACCACCTAAATATACACACATATATGTATCAAACCAAAGCAAAGGACAAAAAAAAATGGTAAATTACACTCACCTTTCCTATAAATAGGCTAAATAACAAGGTCATTCCTGTATTTTCAAAAATAACACTACACTCCTTGTCAGAGTTGTCAGATGGTCAAAATGGTGAAATGACAAAACTACCCATGTACAATTTAATGTATTTTATTTGAAAAAAATCTTGTTATGTAAAAAGACCTATCTGCCCTTATTATATTAACCCAAGTGCTGACACTTTTATGTCTGTTTGTTACACGAATATCCCAAGCGCTAACACTTTTAGGTCTGTTTGTTTTCCATTCTCTCTCCTCTTTTTTAACAAAGATTGAGATATATATATATATATATATATATATATATAAGAGACTCCAAATTTGAAAGCAATACAGAGAATCTTTTATTTCTTAAGAGAGGTCAATCCTCATCATTACCACCATAAGACCTTTTGTAATCGAAAACCATTATAGAGAGAGAAAAAACCTTTAGAAATTAAAAGAATAAAGATATTGTTCGTATAGTGAGAGGCCAAATATTGTATAGATTCAACATTGGGATCCGGAGTGCCCGACCTAAACGGAGGGGAAAGGACGACTTCGGTGATAGCGACATCGAGCCGGTATAAGTCACCAAAGAACCACGATCTTGCAGTACTTGAAGAACCACAAGCGATCACCATTGACACTGGCTCGGGGTAGTGGTGCGTACATGATCGAGTTCTTTAAAGTACCTAAACTAGTTTGGGAAAACGAAGGTGCATGTGACAATCAACTATTTATAGAAAGTCCTAGAAAATATGGTGTATAAGCAACCCATCTTCAGATTTTCTAATCACTGCTTATATACACTTGCCCAAATTTGGGTTTATAGGGTTTCTTATATGTTTTTCAAGCAATTATCTTCTTGCTCCTTAGTTCTTTTCCAAGCAATTTATCTTCTTGCTCCTTAGTTCTTACTTTCAAAAGATATATATACACCCGCATATACATAACACACAACCACATATAAACATTATGCCTTTCAAAATCATTATTTGATCAATTAAGTTACTAATAACAAGCTTGAACATAAAATTTATAGGATTTTAAATTGAGATGGCTTCCTTGCCAACACAGATTTGTTTGATCGATGGTATGTTAGAGATAGAAAAAAAAAACGCGAAAACGTGAAAGATGGATTTCAGCACTATCACACTTCTCGACATCATCATATATCCTCGTTGAGGAAAAGGAGTAATTGTCCACAAAAATTATGTCAAATAGGGTATTTCAGTCATTTCAAACGTTCTAAGGGTATTTTGAACCAGTTTTCATACTTGAAAGACCGATAAAGGAGGTCAGTATTACAAAGAGTACACTGACATGGGAGCAGTGTTATTTTTGAAAACACGAGGGAAGTCCCTGTTATTTAGCCTATTTAAAGGGGAGGTCAATGAAATTTACCCAAAAAATTATAGCAAATCATTTATATAAATTAAACAACAGAACAACGTTCTTACATGGAAAAAACAAATTGAAAAAAAAATGGCAAAATTAATTCTAGTTGGTTTCAATCGCTGCAAGTGTTACAATTTTGTAATCATTTTTTTTATGTAAGAACTTTGCTCCGTTGTTTAATTTTATAGTATTCCTATTTTTCTCAATTTGTTTTTTCTTACATAGAAAAATAAATTGAAAAAAAAATAATGGCAAAATTAATTCTAGTTGGTTTCAATCACTGCACATTTTACAAATTTGCCATCATTTCTTTTTTTTTTTGTGTAAGAAATTTGCTCTGTTGTCTAATTTTGTCGTCAGTATATATTTTTTTTATATTTTTTCCTCTCCAAAATGGTTATAGTATTCCTATTTGGAGATCTTTTTAAGTATTTGATTTTTAGGTGGTTTTGGACACTATAAAAACCAAAATAGGTGTTTAATTAGTACTTTTCAATTTCAGTCGTTAGATCCAATGACTAATATTTAATTTGTGTATGTTGTTCCCTACACACCAGGGAGCAACCGGTCAGCGTTGAATATATATATATATATATATATATATATATATCACAGTGTATGTAAAAATTATAGCAAATCATTTACATATATATCACATCGTATATTACACACACATATATGTATGCAATCCTCTATTATTCTTCCTTTAAACAACGTGTATATATATATATATATATATATATATATATATATATATAATACATGCACACCAGTTGTATGTGCTGGAGATATAATTATTTAATTGTTATTTGTTTATGTATTGTCTTAGCCTACGTAGTTTGTTTTTGTATGAGTTAATAGTCCTAGTCTTTAGGGAATATTGGAGTTAGTTATTACCAAGTATTTAGCTTATTTTGTTAATGCACACTATGCTTCTTTCTAGGATTTGGTTGCTACACTTTCCTATTATCATGTTTTAGTTGTTGGGAATTAGCTCCATATAAAAAGCATTACTTGTATTTTATGAATGTAAATTTGGAAGCAATAAAATTTAGTATTTCCTCTTTCATTTTTTGTTTTACTTTTAGTATATGAGTCTTATTTTGTAACAGTGGTATCAGAGCATAATACAAAGTGAAAGTGAGATTTCCCGTATTTTTTTTTACAGAGTGAAACTAGCAACAACTTTCTCTTTTTCATAATGCAGCAACAATATAAAATGGCCTTTGAAACCGTTATTCAACATGCAATTCCATGCTTTGATGGTCATTATGATCATTGGAGCATGCTGATGGATAATTTCTTAAGGTCCAAAGAGTATTGGTAGGTGATTATTTCTAGGGTAGCAGAACCAGCAATCGGTACTGTGTTGATGAAAACGCAGAGGACATAGTTGGAAAGACTGAAGCCGAAGGATTTGAAAGCAAAAAATTATTTTTTTCAGGCAATTGATCGTTATATCTTAGAAGCAATTCTTAGTAAATAAACTTCTAAATAGATTTGGAATTCCATGAAAAAGAAGTACCAAGGATCAGCAAAGGCAAAGAGGCAACAACTTCAAGCACTTCATTCGGAGTTTGAAATGCTTTGAATGAAATTGAAAAAGTCAGTTACAGATTATTTTTCATAGACGATGCCAATCGTTAACAAGATGCAGATCCATGGCGACAAAACGAAAGATGTCACCATCATTGAAAAGATTTTTCGATCCCTAACACCAAAATTCAATTTTGTTGTCTGTTCTATTAAGGAATCGAAGGATATTGTTGAACTTTCAATTAATGAATTGCAATGTTCGTTGCTGGTTCATGAGCAGAAAATTAACCAGCAAAAGAAAAAGGAGCAAGCTTGGAAAGCCTCAACTCATCACCATTCTTCAGCACCAAATAGAGGAAGAGGTAGAGGTAGAGAAAATAAAGATAGTAGAAACCATCAACAACAGCAATACCAAGATAATAAATTTCATGATTCTCAAGGAAGAGAAAGAGGACGAGGAGGCCACCACTCAACTTCTTATAGACCAAAGTCAGTAAACAAGTCCAATGTTAAGTGCTACATATGCCACATGTATGGTCACTGTAAGTCAAAATGTCGAACTAATTTTTCTAGAGGACATGGTGAGAAATCTAATTTTGTAGAAAAGGAAGAAGAAGTATCTTTGTTGATAGTTTGTCATCCAAATGAGGAAACCAACAAGAATTTGTGGTATTTAGACACAAGTTGCAGCAACCATATGTGTGAAGTCAAATCTGCATTCTCTTATTTTGATGAATCTATAATACCCCGTTATTTTGAGGTTATTTAAATTGGGTCATTAGTTAGTTAGATTGTTAATTTGTGAGTGTTTTAAATGCTTTAAGTTAATTTTGTTAATGTGTTTATTTATGTTTAATTTAGATGCCTATTGTGTGGTATGAAGTACTTTTGTTGTTTTAAATAGTGTGTAACTTTGGTTGTTTTAAATAAGTGTGTAGTAATTTTTTAAAATATTATATATATATATATATATATATATATATATATATATGATTGTTAAGTTTTGGTTTAATTAGAGTAAGCAAAAATATATAGGTAAATTTATATCTCCTAGGAAGTTGTAGGTATAATATATCCGCGCGCGCGAGCACACATACACATATATATGTACGGTATATGAATATATGATTTTTCATGCATTTATATAATCCATGAATCAATAGGTTTTGGGTTGCGGTGGATGTTTGGATCAGTTGAGGGTTGGACCTTTTTTATTTTATTTTATTTTATTTTAGGTTGGACTGTTTTATTTTAGGTTGGGTTAAGAAAGGGTGAATGAGCTATATTTTATTTTATTTTAGGTTGGGATAGGAGAGGGTGAATAGGCGGTATCATTCTAGGGTTTTAAAAATAAATAAAAAGAGGTTTAGCCATATCGCAGAGAAAGGAAGAGAATAGGCACAGGGAGAAGGAATGAGAGAAAAGGAGAAAGGCAATGGAGTGAGCTTGAATTTGAGACTTCTTGTTTGAATTTCTAAAGGCAAGTTCATGCTCTATACCTCATTTTGTTCTTATAAACATGGCACCTTTGTGCTTAGTATGTATACATATTGATTTAAATATATTTTTTTATATATGGTTGTCTTAGAATATTATACATATATTTGGTTATATACCCGTTGATATCTATATGTGTATATAAATCTTTTTGGTTGCCTTCGATTATATTACATATATGTGGTTGTATCTTTTTGTTGCCTTAGATTACTACATGTATGTGGTTGTTACACTGTTTCTATAATGCTATGGAATGTTTGGGTCAATGAATAGTAATCGTGAACAGTGTCGATGAACATTAACCGTGAATAGTATCCGTGAACAATGTCGGTGAACAATTTTTTTATATTATTTTTTTCATAGATTTTACTCCTTTCACTTGTCTAAATTAATTTACATTTATGATTTTTGGTATATTTCATTATATGTTACTAATCATGCTTTTAAGTATGTATATTGTGGATTGCCTAATACCTAATAAGGTATTTGTAAAATATGGATGGAGGCATGTTAGGATTGCATAATACCTAATTAAGGTATTTATAAAATATGGATGAAGGCATGTCAAGATTGCCTAGAACCTAATAACGTAATTTCTTAATTTGTGTTCAGGCATGTCAGGATTGCCTCTTATTTAAACATAAAATTTGTTCTACGGACGTATTATGATAACGAATGGGTTAGTGCAGTGTGTGGTGTTGTTCTATTTTTGGGTCACGGGGTTAACTGTGGATATGTTTATATTTTTATATCTTTAATGTTATAGCATTGTCCTCATAGAGATGATATGTTTATCGGTTCTCTGTTGGGTTGTTGTAGAGATAACTTGTTCATGGGTCTAATCCACCTTGTTGGTATTTCAGGTTCTAGGTCGTGTTCACCTCAAGGTTAAAGAATTAGAATTCGTAGTACGTGACAACCATATATTCCTTCCAATCTTCGGAGTAGGGACTTGATCCATTTTTATTTATGCCTAGGATGTTAATTATCTGAGATGTTAATTTAATTTATTTATTTTTTGTTTAGAGGTCCTTGAGCTACCAGACTTCCAAGTTGTACTATTTCAATTTTTTTTATCATTATAAAGTTTATGAGATTGGGATGTTGAAAATGTTATTAATTAATATTTATTTCAATTAGTATTTCCTTTTCGTATTTATCATTCTTCTTCTATTGACTTTGTATTATGTGCTTGTATGCTATTAGGTGTGGGTATTTCTTAGTTTTTATGTGTCGGTCTGGCCAACTCATGCGTGGAAACTAGATGGTATCTCATAATGCTTTCGCCATAGTGTGAAGTTTGGTGATAATTCTAAAGTCTCAGTTATGGGAAAAGGAAAGGTAGCAATCCAAACCAAGGGAAATTATTTTCAGACTATATCTAGTGTTTTCTTTGTTCCAAATTTGAGAACAAATTTGCTTAGTGTTGGCTAGCTTCAAGAAAAGGGGTATGAGATCTCTATCAAAGATAGAATCTGCAAAATTGAAGATAAAAAATTGTGCTTGATTGCTTGAGTCAACATGATGGCGAATCGAATGTTTTCATTGTAGCTATACAACTCTATATATTCATGTTTCTCTGTCAGATTGAAAGAAGCATGGTTATAGCATTTTTGCTAACGGCATCTAAATTTTGGTGGATTAAAGTTGCCGTTACAGAAAAATATGGTAATTGACCTTCCCGAAATCTCAAGTTTGTGAAGAGTGTGTTGTTAGCAAACAACACTGTGATCCTTTTCCGAATGGGAAATCATAGAGAGCAAATAAGGCATTGGAGCCGGTTCACTTCGACATTTGTGGGCTAATAAATCTAACATCTAATAGAGGTAAAAGGTATTCATTGCTTTCATTGATGATTATAGTAAAAAACATGGGTATGTTTTTTTGCAAGAAAATTCCGAAACTTTTTTAACTTTTTAAAATTTCAAAGTACTAGTTGAAAAAGAAGTTAGCAGCCCTATAAAAAATTTTCGCACCATTCGTGGAGGAGAATACATCTCATAAGTATTTGAAATTTGTTGTGAGATGTAAGGTATCAAGAGGCAACTTATAGCAGCTTACATGCCTCAACAAAATGGTGTGTGCGAGAGGAAAAATCGTACAATTCTAAACATGTTGCGAAGTCTTTTGAAAAGAAGTGGCATTCCAAAAGCTTTTTTGGCCTGAAGCAGTTAATTGGTGCATTCATGTTTTGAATAGAAGTCTCACTCTTGCTGTTCAAAATATGACATCAGAGGAAACATGGAACGGTCGCACACCCACAGTTGATTATTTCAAAAAATTTGGGTGTATTGCATATGCCCACATTCTTGATACGAAAAGGAAAAAATAGGATAACAAAAGAGAAAAATGCATTTTTCTTGTTGTTAGTGATCAATCAAAAGCGTACAAATTGTACAATCCCATCACCAAGAAAAATTGTCATTAACTGTGATGTTGCATTTGATGAAGACAAGACCTGGTCTTGGAGCAACAATGTTGTTGGACAACAAATTCCAACAGATTTTGATGAAGAGGCAACACAACAGCCCCAGCAACAACAAGCTACAACAGTTCCTGCTCCTGAGAACCCTCAAAACGAAGTTCCTACATCCTCTAAAACTTCACCAACAACACCAGAATCTGACGAACAGCTTGATGATGCAACATGTTTATGACCTCAAGTGTGAGAAGAAGGCCATCATAGATGTTAGACTATGAGGTAACTGGAATTGATAATTCTGAGGACCCTCTTACACATTTTGCGCTGTTTTCAAATTGTGAACCCACAACTTTTGAAACTATTGTCAAAGAACACAAGTGAAAAAGTGCTATGAATGAAGAAATAGCAGCCATCGAAAACAGCAACACATAGAAGCTAACAGATCTTCCAAAAGGGCAGAAGACGATCGGTGTTAAGTGGGTTTACAAAACAAAGCTGAAGGAGAATGGTGAAGTTGATAAGTACAAGGCACGTTTGGTGGTTAAAGGCTACAAGCAAAAGTTTGGTGTGGATTACAAAGAGATTTTTGCTCCTGTTGCAAGGCATGATACAATCAGATTGGTGATTGCGTTGGCTGCTCAAAACTCGTGGCTCATCTACCAACTCGATGTGAAGTTGGCATTTTTACATAGAAATTTGCAAGAACAGGTATTTATTGATCAACTTTCTAGCTATGAGAAAATTGGTAGAGAGCATAAAGTTTATAAATTTAAACTGGCTCTATATGGACTAAAACAAACACGTAGAGCTTGGTATAATCATATAGATGCTTATTTTCACAAGAAAGGCTTTCAAAAACATTTATATGAGCATACTCTTTACACAAAAAAATGGAAATGGGGAAGAATGCTTATTGTATGCTTGTATTTAGATGATTTGATTTATACAGGAAATGATAGTGTCATACTTGTAAAATTTAAAGAGTCCATGATGCTTGAATTTGATATGTCTGATCTTGGAAAGCTGCATTATTTTCTTGGTCTAGAAGTAGTGCAAACTGCTACTGGAATTTTTGTGTCTCAAAAGAAATATGCCAATAAATTTTAGACAGGTTTCACACGAAGAATTGCAATTCTGTTAGTACACCAATTGAGTTTTGTTTGAAGCTAATGAAAGATCATGAAAGAAAAAAGGTTGATAACACAATTTACAAGCAAATTGTGGAAAGTTTAATGTATTTAACAGTAACAAGGCTAGATACAACAGAGGTGCATCTTCTAGCTGCCAAGAGTATCTTTTGGTACTTGCAAGGTACATTAATGGAGTTGGGGTATTTCTACAAGAATAGAGAAAAGTCAGAGTTGATTGGTTTTACTGACATCGATTATGCAGGAGATCAAGACGATAGACAAAAACACTTCAGGATATGTTTTTATGCGGGTTTTAGGGGCTATTTCATGGTCATCAAAGAAGCAGTCAATCGTCACATTATCAACCACTGAAGCTGAATTTGTTGTTGCAACTTCATGTGCATGTCAAGTTATATGGTTGAAGAAAATTCTTATGAACTTCATTTAAGGAGACAAGGATCTACTACAATTTTTTGTTACGATAGTTCAGCCATCAATTTCTCCAAAAATTATGTTCTACATGGAATAAGCAAACACATAGATGTGAAGTATTATTTCTTGAGAAACCTCATAAATGATAGATCTATTAATCTCATTTATTGTAGAAGTGAAGACCAAGTAGCCAATATTTTAACCAAACCCCTCAAAGTGGCTTCATTTGTGAAGCTTAGAAAACATCTGGGTGTTTGCAAGTTGGAGAACTCTATTTGAGGAAGGGGTGCTGTGTGTTATACCTTTTTTAAATTGAATGTTTGAAAATTTCAGTTTAGGAGATGAATTGTTGGAGATAGAATTCTTTAATCGTTATTTGTTTATGTGTTGTCCTAGTTTACAAGAGTTTGTTTTTGTGTGAGTTAATAGTCCTAGTCTTTAGGGAGTATTGGAGTCAGTTATTACTAAGTCTTTAACTTATTTTGTTAATGCACGTTATGCTTATTTCTAGGACTTAGTTGCTACACTTTCCTATTATCATGTTTTAATTATTGAAAGTTAACTCTATAAAAAGAGCATTACTTGTATGTTCTGAATGTAATTTTAGAAGTAATAAAATTACGTATTTTCTTTTTCATTTTTTATTTTACTTTTAGTATATGGGTCTTGTTTTGTAACAGTACGAATCATCTGTGGAACACACCAGTCCCTTTGGTGTTTGCTGTCGCATGTAATTGCCGATCGAAATCTTTGAATCGTGAGCCAAAATATCCAAACTAATTACACAGACAGTTTCTTTAGACCCCTCTTACACAACAACAAAAAGAGAAAATAAAATAAAATAAGAAAAGAAACAACCCAAATTTCACAAGCTGAACTGAGATATCTCTCCATCACCTTTCAACAACAAAAGCATATAAAAACGCGCTTGTCAAAATTTTGTTCTATCTTTAGTTTTTACAAAAACAAGATCAAGTGAAAAAACCTACAAAATGCATCTTAAATCAAACCAAAAGACAATTCAATTTTTTTTCTTTCCTTTTTGTATATTATATATCAAATCTAAGCTAACCATAATCAAAAGCTTTCAATTTCTAAATATATCAATTTATAAATCAAATGAAACTTCAAAATACTACCAAAAAAAAATTCCAATTAAAAAACATGAAGATTTAAAATCAACAGAAAATGAAAGCAAAGGTTGAAGTTGTAAATCGAAAGAGAGAGAGAAAAAAAAAGAGAAGGTAGTATTGTATAAAGATTTGACTGACACGGGGGAGGCCAGAGATAATTAGAGAAACTTCAAAAAAGATTAACTGCATTTTTTCCAAAAGTTTTATCTGATAAATAATTTGGCAAATCTCAAGGGAGGTCGAACATAATTACCCATATAAACAGAATAATTTATCTTCTCTCATTTCTTTAGCTTCAAATAATTTATAATGGAATAAATTTTTTTTTCCATTAACATAGACTTTAGAGTGCACTAGAAATGATAGAAATCAAACCAACCAGATCTCATTTATCCATGGTTTCTTAGTGCATTGTGGTGCTTGTATGTACCATGTACAATGGAGTGTTTAACCATAATATTAACCTCTAATTCCGCCTAAGCCGTAAGAATAAAAAGTAGATAATTATTTTCAAACCAGACAAATTGGATGAATTTGAGAACTAATGATTTTTTTTTAGCACAAGAAATATGAAGAAAAAAAATGAAGGAAAATATGGGGATTAAACTAAGAGGGTCTAAGAAGAGGTCGGCCGATCTTGATGGAACTCGGTATGGATTCAGGGGATGATAGAGAGGGAAGAATTTGTAAATTGTCATCAAATTATATCAGTGCGAAAGAGGGTGCCACAATTTTTGGGCATTACGGGTTTGGCGAATTGGGATGATGTTTTGGGAGTTAAGGTTTGAATTTGAAATTGATATTGATGAATTTGAGGAAGATGACAGAGTGATTTACGGTTAATTTTGTGACAAAAGAAAGGAGATTGAGAATTCGAGTATTGTTCAATGGTTTAGATTGAAAAATAGTTTGGGTAAGGATTTGCGTAGGACTAAGCCATTGGGGTTGGTGGGTGCACAAGTGTTGGAGTTTAGGGATGTGATGTTAAGGAGAGGATAGTGGAGTATAGATGAACATTGTTTAGTGGGCGGGTAAGTAAAGAGAATGGGTGTCCAGAGGTGGTGGTTATGGTGATTATAGGTGCACAAAAAACTTATACAATCGATAAATCGGTCCATGGTGGTTCTAAAAATTAAAGAACAATTTATTTTGGTTCAGTTTCAATTTGGGGTTACAAATGAACGAACCATTGGTGCTAAACATATATATAATATATTATGCAGCTAGGTGATATTTTTCCCAAAAGAAATCTCTCTTTTAAATTCTTTAACTTCTGGGCTTTAAGCAGCAACTTTCCTTCCATTGTTTCCTTAGTCTGGAATTACTTTGTGCCTGGTTGCAAAATATTTCAAGTCATTTCTAAGCTAAGGATTCTTAAGTCCCATCTTAGGCAGCTTAACAAAAAAGAGTTCAATGGCTTGTCTAAGAGAGTTATCACTACCAAGGAAGATCTTGCTCAATGCCAAGAATTGCTGGATATCAATCCTCTTGACAACAACCAGAGGATAATGGAGAAAGCTTTTATTCAGGATCTGAATGGGTTTGCTCTTGCAGAGGAGATATTTTACAAGCAAAAATCTAAAGTGCACTGGCTCAAAGTTGATGACCGCAACATTGCCTATTTCATGAAGAGTTTCTCGAAAAGAGTCAACCGAAATAAAGTCACCTCTCTTATTGACAATCATGGCGCTACTGTGGAAAGTGACCAGCTCAAAAATGTCATTTTAGATCACTTTGAATCTCTTCTTGGCCATGAACATTCACAGTATCCAGGTTCAGCCCTTTTATCTCAATTCATTTTTAAATCAGTTCCTCAACACTTCATGGCCAGTCTTTCTTCTATCCCCTCTGATATTGAGATAAAGCAATGCATGTTCTCTTTTCACAACAACAAAAGCCCTGGTCCAGATGAATATTCCTCCTGTTTCTTCAAGCATACTTGGCCAATTATTGGCAATGATGTCATTGCTACTGTTAAGGACTTCTTTGTCACTGGTAAACTTCTCAAGCAAGTTAATTGCTCTGCCATCTCTCTTGTGCCCAAGGTTCCAAATCCATCCTCAGTCAATGATTTTAGGCCCATTTCCTGCTACAATCTCATTTACAAGTGTATCTCCAAACTTCTGGCTATAAAGCTCCAACCAGTTTTACCTTTTCTCATCAGCCCCGATCAAAATACTTTCATCAAAGGGATAAGTATTCATGAGAACAACTTGTTTGCCCATGAACTTCTAAATGGCTATCACCGAACTTCCCCACAACCTAGATGTGCTCTTAAAGTCGACCTCAAAAAAGCCTTTGGCTCTGTTCATTGGCTATTCATTCTTGACATAATAACCCTCCTCAAGTTTCCTCCATGTTTTGTGTATTGGGTTAAAATTTGCATTACAACTGCCTTTTATTCAATTTCTCTGAATGGGGAATTGTTTGGATTCTTCAAAGGTAAGCGAGGTATTAGGCAGGGCGATCCCATCTCCTCTCTTTTCTTTGTTATTGCTATGGAAGTCTTCACTTCAATTGTTAATGTCGTCGTTGCTGCTTCTCCTTCTTTCAAATTTCATTGGCAGTGTAGCAAACTTGCCCTCACTCACATCATTTTTGCGGATGATATCTTCATGTTCTCTTTCGGCAGTGCTGCCTCTATCAATGTTCTTCAACAGGCACTGCAGTTGTTTTCTTTGTTCTCTGGTCTTAGTGTTAATCCAAGCAAAAGTCTTGCTTTCTTTTCTGGTGTTCAGCTTGGTGAGAGGTCTAGTATTTTGCACCTTATTGGTTTTGAGAGTGGTACCCTTCCAGTTGTTTACCTAGGCCTTCCACTCACTTCCATAACTATATGTGCAAGAGATTATAAGACAATGGTCGATAAAATTACCTCTAGAGCGGGATGTTGGACTGCCAAACATCTCTCATATACTGGCAGAGTTGCTCTTATCAAATCTACCTTGATGGCCATCCATCTCTACTGGTCACAATCCTTTCTTATCCCCAAACAGGTTTTGGTTCAGGTTGATCAAGTTTTGAGAAAATATCTTTGGACTGGTAACAATATGAAGAGCACGGGTGCTAAAGTGGCTTGGAGAGCTGTTTGTATGCCTTTTGAATTCGGAGGGCTTGGAATTCCTAACTTGGAGATGGCAAACAAGGTTGCCAACTTGCGGCATTTGTGGAACATCTTCTTCTTCAAGCATAAAAGACTCTGGACATCCTGGGTGCATAAGTATTTTATTACAACAAAATCCTTTTGGAATGTCAGAGCTAATCGGTTAAGTTCTGGTGCTTGAAAAAAGTTTTGAAGGCTCAGAGACATGGCGAAAGCATTCATACGACACAAAGTGGGTAATGGCAGTTCTACACATCTTTGGTTTGACTATTGGCTACCTAATGGGCCTTTAATTGATCAGATAAGTGATCAAGAAGCTAACCAATTGACCCCTTCTCTTCTCTTCTGTCCAGAACCACCTCTTGCCTCATCTTAAATGGACATTGGGAGGTCCCTGATGATCTGCCCTTCCCATTTCTCCATACCCACCAGTTTTTCTCCCAACTTTTTGATCTTCCACTCCCGTCTGATGACAATGACACTGTGGTATGGCTTGCTCCGCCAACCTCTCTCTTTTCATTTTCTCATACCTTAAATTGTCTGAATGCACCAGCTCCCATTGACATTCTGGTCTAACCTTATATGGTTTAAACACCATGTTCCCAAATTTAATTTTATTTCTTGGCTTACTCTTAAGAGTAGACTAAGGACCCTTGATCACCCTTCTTTTGTTAAGCTTCATTGGCCCAATGTCTGCGTTCTATGTCTTTCTGCCTCTGAAACCATTAGTCACATCTTCTATGAATGTCGGTTTACTACCATTGTATGGAATCTTTTACTACATAAGCTTGGGGTCCATTTTCCTTCTGAAAATTGGCTTAATTTCCAGTATTGGTATGCTAGCAAATGGGGAAGTGGCAGATCATCCTCTGCTCTTCTTACTAAACTTATTTTTACAACTACTTTATATTGCATTTGGCAAGAGAGGAATGGCAGAGCCTTCAAGAGTAGATCTTGTTCACCATCTTCTCTTTTCAATCTCATCAAAAGGCATATTAGCTTCAGATTGGTATCAGTTAAGCTTACAGCTGACTATGAGCTCAGACAAATACAACTTCCAATGTAATTTGACTCTCTTATGATTCAAGCCAATGCATTGGCAGCTGGTAATAGATGGCTTTTAGATTACTCATGATCAAATTTCTCCTAACAGCTACAACCAATTAGAAGATGGCTTCTTGTGTGAGGCCATCACTCTTTCTTTGTTAAAATCATCTATGTAATTCTTTTTTCTCATGGCTTTGCAAGGCTTCCTTGTTTGATGGATAATTTGTTATCCATTTTGTTTATGCCTGAGGCTTAGTCTTGAGGCTTGTTTGGCTTTGGCCCCTCCCTCTTTGAGGCTCATGTACATTGTCACTTTTCTTTTATTTATACAACTTACCTTTAAAAAAAAAAAAACATATATATAACATATATATTTATTATATAACACACTTGTTCAATTTTAATTGGTATAGAATATAACTTAACATACATTACAATACACACGGATCATCTTTATATATATATATATAAATTTTGAATCGTTGGAATTAGTTGGGTTCTAACTCAACCTTGAACGGAACCAAACCAACTGTGTAGGCTCCTAGTAGTGATGGAAGAGAAACAGTACTATAGAGGTTGGCTACAACGGCAGTGGAAAATTGGGTTTCAAAAGGCAGTGGTAGAGCATATGGGGAGATTGAGAGTGAGCGATGGTGGAGCAAACGAAAATATGGTCATTTTAAATACTGGTATAGGGAGATAATATGGTAATTTTAAATGTTCAATTTTTAATTATTAAAAATTACAGTAAAATAAAGGATAATTATGACATTTCACACATTTTTTCTAATGCGAATATGATGCTAACTCTTAACAAGGGTATCTTTATAAGTTTCGTAATTCGTTATTATTTCGTCATGAACCGGCTGATTCTCAACGATTTTCTTGACTATATTATTAAGATGGGTAATGCTACTCAGGCAGAATTCGTAGGCAGAAACATTTATATCCATTGGATGCATGTGGTAGGCCCTACTACATATACTCACCACATGCATCCAATGGATGTAAATGTTTCTGCCTACGAATTCTGCCTAAGAATTCTGCCTGAGTAGCATTACCCTATTAAGATTCACCGATTTATCAGTGAGTCAAATTCACAACTAAACACCATTTGTTATTCATCCATTCAAGATGAACCCTGGACTCATTGGGTAAGTGATCTCATCCCCTGTAGTCTCAATTCTCAAAATAAACAAAGCATGTGAATCATCGTTGTCAAACGCATTGGCCCTATCATACAAATATGGAGAACGACAGTTATATCTGGAATAACTTGCGGTGAAGGTTTTGCTGGTAGAGAAGATCATGGTTAGGGCAAGTTGGTAGAGCTCAACGCTATAATGATTATGCTTAAGGCCCAATTTATTTATTTATTTTTTTAAAAAGTTAAAAATGGAAAACATGTGTCGACCTAGGTAGTATTAATCCAATAAACATAATGATTATCATAAAATCAAATATTATATGAATAAATTATTTTATACATATTGACCTATTAAATTTTAGATTTGTTTTTTACTTTTATTTTTTAAATTTTAAATTTCAACATGTTATATATGGTAAGTATGATATAATTAATTTTCATTTATTTCACAATTAAGTTTATCCTTAGTCATTAATTTTAATTACTACAACATAAATTCATGAATTGATCATTACTTATGTTAAATGTGGTAAAAAAATTAAATAAAAACCATTAAAATTTACTAAAAATACAATTTTATCGAATTATATTGTAAAAATTTATGTATCGATATTTTCATTCATTTCACAATTAAGTTTATCCTTAGTCATTTATTTTAATTACGAAGCATTTTTAATAACAACAACAACCTATGCTAAAAACCATTAAAATTTACTAAAAATACAATTTTATCGAATTATATTGTAAAAATTCATGTATCGATACATTTTGGGCCCCTATGCGCGATGTCGAAAAAAATTGACAAGTAATCAATACAAGTCTGATTTTGTTACACCGCGTCTATGTCTGCGAATGTAATCCATTCTTTTTACATGCAAGTTCCTATTGATTATTTTATTTTATTTTCTACAATTATTATACAATATATAATTAAATTATTTATTTTAATTAGAAAAAAATTGTGAAAATTTTATTAGCCACAAACAACGGTTTTGGCAAGCAAGAAAGGTAAAACATTTACATAAAATTTATCTATCTATATATATATATATATATATTTGTTTGGAAGTTCTTTGACGCCTCAGACACATTCATAATTCATTTACCAATTTCTTAAGCAAATTGAAAGACAACGCAGCCGATCATGCAATTGTAGCCTAATAAAACTATAATATTCCTCAAAAGCAGAACTGATTTTGATTTCCTCATTGAAATAATTTTGGTGCATGATATAACCACATATGTACCAGCCATAAACTCATCAGCAATCGAATTACACAGTCCCACAAAGAAAACTAAAAATTCTGTCCCTCGTAGGTCTGACCAAATTGCCAATTTGAAGGTGCAACATTGTTAGATTGCACCATCCTTCCATCACTAGCAGTCACTTGGAATGACAAGCTTTGCCCTAGTAAAGACAACCCAGCCTGCCAATTCTGGCCCCAATTGCGAGACATTTGAATCCAACCAGTGCTAGAGCCCTTAATTTTAACATCAACAACATCTCCAACACCACCAACATTGTACAGCAACACAAGCACCCAGTAGGGATTTCCAACGATCTCAAACTTGATCCCTCCTCTCTTGTTACACATGGTGCGACGAAATCGAACCGGGACGATCCCAGCATGGTACTGTGCCATCTTCACAAACATTGGCATTGCCAGATCAAAGTGCAACCGAGGTGGGTCGCACCAACCCCCTGCAACGTAACTGGGAGGACAAAAGTTGGTTGCGGTTACTTTGATGATCCCGACACCGGGTATGCACCATTGTGGATCATCGACACACATGAGCTCAAAACATGCACCACAAGCCTGTCCATCATTGAAAAGTGCTGTGCTTAGGGCCGTTGTCTCGAGTCCATATCCTTGTTCGAAGAGATCCCCGTAGCCACAAGCACCCTCTGTCAACAATCACATTGATTAAAATCAAATTAATAAATATTATATATGAATTAATTTGTAGCAAGTAGAATGATAACCAAGAAATATATATAAAAAGAAAAAAAAATTACAAGAAATGCACGAAGACCACTTACGCATGGTTTCGCCTCCATTCATATCACCATAAAATGTTGCATGTGCATCATACCATCTAGAATTCTCACCCACTGCAACAACAAAAAGAACCATTGAAACCACTGATCCAATGGTGAATAACTGAGACCGAGTCATTATTACAAAGAAAGATAGATGAGGGAGAGACGGTAGAGTGGTATTTGTCTAAGCAAATGGAGTTAAAACCTATATATATATATATATATAATGGTTTGTGTTAGAAAGAATTACCAAAAATATCTACCTCAATCGGGAAAAAGATTTGGTAATTAGCCTAATAAAATTCAGGAATGAATGGGGAAAAAGTTTCCTAACAAGTTTTTAATTTTTCATGACGTGAAGGAAAGAAAGAGACTAGTACGTCGTCTACTGCTAATACCAAGTTTAAGCAAACTGAAAAAGAAAATGAAACACAAACTCAAATTATGATTTGAATGATTTATTTTTATCCGTTAAAATAGTGTTTCCTAATTCAACACACAAAAAATGGCTTGCCTTTAGGGGAAAAAGTTACCTTCAGTGATTCTTTCTAATTCGTCACGTGAGGAAAATATAGAGGCACAACACACAAATTTACAAGATCTCAATTTTTTTTTTGCCGCCTTTTTCGCAATCAGACATAACCTAAACAGGAAGAGAGAGAGAGAAAAACAGAATTAAAAAGATTTGAACCCAAATCCCATACTGGTATTCCATATTGCAGACTACTCTTATTAAATACAAATTCTAATTTGCGGATGCAATAAATGAACTTCAAAAGCCCGAAAGGAAAATATTGGGTTTGGAAGCCTCTCCAAGCAAATTTTTTTTTTTCATATTTCAATTTAAAGAAAATAATTTCATGCTACCAAGCATTAATTATTTATATAATGAGGTTGTTGCAATGTATACACAAATTAACACATACGCGCATTGTATCAGGATCAGTGCGGGTGTATAGGATGAGCTCGGCACAGTTGGTCTAAAACTACTATTTTTTTCTGGATTGATAATAGATTTGAACCACTCCTAACATCCATAATCTTTGGAAAAAACATAAATTTGAGTTTAGGTCACATGGAAGAATATGAATGGAAGCATTAGTTGATGAGGTGGAAGGAAAAATTGAATTTGATGATGAAAGTAAGCCATGGAGAAAGCTAAGTGCTTGTTTGGTAACGCTGATATTTTTATTTTTCAATTTTATGAAAAAATAAAAATTAAAAACATGTTGTGTTGTCAGTTCGATCGAAGGTAGAGTACGCACTCACAAATCTACAAAGGGACCAATGGAGACATCCACCCCTACTGGAATAAGTTTTTTGAAATATTTTATATGTATATTTTTATAAAATATCATTAATTATAATCAATTCCCCTTCCCCCCCCCCCCCCCCCCCTTTTTTTTATATCTAAACTCACTTGAAATATATGTTTTGCAAACACTATTATCATAGCATTAAGAGAGAAAATTTTGATTTATTTCATATGTGCTTAACACATACTTTCTTTCTATTTTTTTTCTTTCTCATGCATGATTTACAAGCGCATAATTTTTTATTACAATGGTTTGAATTTTTTTATCTTGTTGTTGTTAAAGGTCGCCCCCTTTTTTCTTTCTTATGCATGATATACAAGCGCATAAATTTTTATTACAATGGTTTGAATTTTTTTATCTTCTTGTTGGTGTTGTTAAAGGTGCCCCCCTCCCTTAATTTTTTCAAATAACCATTTATAATATTTTTGTTTAATTAAATAATCATTATTTTATTATTTTTTATTAATCATTTATAAAAAAATTATTATTAGTTTAAGAGGTTTATATAAATTATTTAAAAATCATATATTATTTTTTTAATAATTTTATTATTATTATTTTTTTGTTGTCATTTATTAGTTTAGGTGGTTGGCTACAATTTTTGTTTTAAAGTTTTTAAATTATGTCTAAATGGTTGTCAAAATTTTCAAATTACTTTTATTTTTTAGACATGAAAGCGCGTTACCGAACACATTTTCTGTTGTGCCTTCTAAAAAATGGGAAATAAAAATAGAAAATAGAAAATAAAAATTTTACCAAACAGACCCTAAGTTGTTTGGATTTGAATTAGTTTTTTTGCCAGGTGACAAAGACAAAAGAGAATTTACAAATGCAAACAGAAAGCTGTTGGTAATTCAATGAAAAAGGCCCGGTTCTAATTGGTGGTTATTGGCCCATACATGTTGGAATATGTGACAATGAAGGAGAGTAAAGAGATGATAAAGACAATCAACTCTATTTGTTTGAATATGAAATTAAACAGTTGAAATAATTGCTGTAGGTTCAAATATAAACTGTCGTTGACTACCCAAACACCTTATTTTTATTATGTAGCCTTTATTTTTATTTTTACTTTATTGCTTCTTCTCATAAGTTGTCAAATAGTCACTCTTCATTTGACTGGATCTTTAATGGGAATCATTCTTTCGTTAAAAGATTATTCATTTGATAAAAGAAACTACATGTTTCTTTCTATTCAAAAAAGCATTAAGAATCTCACTACAAATATGTGTCTGAAATTCTTTAATAATGCTAATAACTTTTTTTCTAAAAGGCTGAATTCTAATAAAATCCTTAATTTCAATAAAAACAATTTCCTTTTGGAGGAGATTCAATTGAGATTTTCTACTCTCTACATTTGCCTTATCTAATAAAAAAGGGTAAAGTACATAAAAACCCCCCTCTAGTTTCAAAAATGTGCAAAAAAACTTATTTTATATCCACTTTGCACCTGTGCAGTTTGTATTTTGTGCAAATTAACCCTTCTACACTAAAAACACTTTTTAATTTTCAATTTTACCCTTCTACATGATTTCTTAATATTTTCAACAATAGCAACTTTATTCTTTTTATATAATTTTTAAAAAATATTAATTTAATTATAAATAAAACATTCTTGTTTTATTATCATTTTGTGGCCTAGGAAAAATAAATAAATAAAATCTTCATTGTTTTTAAATTATTATTTTTTTGGAGAAAAAAAAAATCTTCACTGTTAAAAAAACATTTAGCATTGTTTAAAAAAAAGGCATTTTTTTTAAACAATGGCAAAAAAAAAATTTAACAATGAAGATATTTTTTTTTTTGCTTAGCTATGAAATGCTAATAAAATAAGAATATTTTATTTATAATTAAATTAATATTTTTAAAAATATATATAAAAATAATAAAATTGCTATTGTTGGAAATATTAAAATATTATGTAAAAGGGTAAGATTGGAACTTAAAAAGTGTTTTTAGCCCAGAATTATTGATTTGCACAAAATACAAACTACAGGGGTGCAAAGTGAATGTAAATGAATTTTTTTGCACGTTTTTTAAATTAAAAGGGGTTTATGCACTTTATCTGATAAAAAAAACTTTTGTTATTCTTAGTTTAATCGTGTCAAAAATAATAATAGTTTGGCTATTTCATTGCAATCGATTCCGGCGCTAAACACATGTATTATCCATATATATACTGGGCAAATAACTCAACTTCTTGATATTTATATATTTGGACATGATTTTAGGCGGTGACTATTATATTTGCTCTAGATTGTCTCTCCAAATTTACCAAACTATAATCTAGCTAGCTTCTTGCCATCACCAGTTTTCTTTTTCTTTTTTGGGGATAAGTATCACGGATTCACCATGCTCTTAGCCTTCAAAATAAAAAATATATAACTAATAGATCATGATCGTATCATATGTATACAACCTGTTCTTTTATCATATATAATATATATATATCATCGTACACATTAGGTAAATTATTCTATCAATTTATTTAATTGTATTTTAATATTGCATTTGATACTCAACAATGAAATGGAATACAATTCCAATATTATCTTTTTGGATTCATTTCTTTGTTTGGTAATAAAAACTAAGATTGTTGTGTGCTCTTTGGTAACTGATGAATTCAATGTTTAATTATGAATAAATTAAGTATATTTGATAACAAAATTTAGATGTCATTTAATATAATAAATTCATTTAAAATTTAAGTGCAGAAGACTTCACTTGCCACAAAAAAACATAAAATTCAAATAAATACTAAAATATCTGTCAACTTATAATACAATTAGCACCCGAAATTTTTCTTTTAAATTTTTTAGTATTCGTAAATTTTAATTTTATCAAAAAACTCGTGAGTATCTTAAGATATTTTCATCTATTCATAGTGAAATTCTTTATCACGATGTAAAATTTTCAATCTTAATCAATTTACTGGCTCGAGATTTACCCTTTTGATTGGGGTTAAGTATTTGACGGGTGTTAAGCCAACTGCAAAGGGCCTATTTAGCTGCACGGGTAATGATTAAAATTGTATTTTTCTATTATTTTCTACACAAATTCTTAGAAATCTAACAAATGATTTTGTTAAAAGTGTATTATTAGAATATTCTTCACTAATTTAAGCCAACAATTACTCCAAGATATTGTGAGCACTTTTTAATAATAAAAATAAATATTTATTTAAAGAAATGGTATATATTGGGAGATAGAATTACACATTTTCTCCTTGGAGAATTCCTTTCAACTATTCATGTCAAATAACTAAGAAGATATTGAAGAGTTGAAAGGAAATATCCAAATACATGTCTTATTCTTTTCAATAATACATACTTGTGTACGTCTGTGTGAATCAATTTTCAAAAACCCCAAATAAGAGACCAGTTACAACTAAATCACTCACCTAAGAAGAAGAGTTGGGTCGACGAAAAGATATGCCAACATTAAATATAAAATTACTTTTCAACTCTAATTTATCAAGCAATGACTTGACCGTCGTAGAGTACACTCCGCCGATGTCGATTCGAGCCACATCTTTTCTATTTTTATCAAATAGTAGAGTATTTAATTGACACTCTGCCGATGTCGGTCCGAGTCACGTCTCTTTTGTTTTGTAGAAAGCTTACGCATAACCGAACTTTAAGCTTGAGCCGAATTGAACCGACCTTACAAATTTTTACACTAACAATAGCTTTAGTGTAGACACAAGTTTTTCTCGAACAAGCATACCAATACTAAATATATACCAAATCAAAGGACAGAGAGTATAATCATCAAGTTGGACAAAACAAAAGATTGTTTTTTTTAAAGTATATTATTATAATAATTCTTCACTAATTTAAGCCAACAATTTTTAAGAGTGAGTTTGGTTAATCGGAAGTAGCAGGAAAGGAAAAGAAATAAAAAAAATTTAAACTTAGTTTGGATAGCGTGAAATATAATTTTTTAATATCAATTATGTATATTTGCATTTTGCCCCAAACACATTACCCATTTATCTCTTTATCTCCCCCCCCCCCCTCTCTCTCTAAACCCTCTCAAACTTAACCATTGTAAACCATCTTTCTTCTCTTCTTGACTGGCCGAAAATAAGATGTTTGAGTTTCAGTTCAATGGTGGCCAGCGTGCTAGATTTTTATCCATCTCTCACTTTCTTCATTTCTTTTGTGTCTACCCATACTCTTTGTTCCAGTCGTGGCATTTGGTGTGACTTTGATGATGTACCCGGATGGTGGAGTGTAAGGATTGAGTTAGGTTTATGGTTTCGGGTGGAGTATGGTGATAACAACCCATTTCGGCAGTTGGGTCTTCTTTGGTTTGTGTTTTGTG
This sequence comes from Cornus controversa, assembly GCA_026545225.1. NCBI lineage: Eukaryota > Viridiplantae > Streptophyta > Magnoliopsida > Cornales > Cornaceae > Cornus > Cornus controversa. The sequence goes on from CM048845.1 coordinate 123,722,200, forward strand.
GGTCTTTTTTGGTAGTGAACAGTGAGGTAATGATGGCCATGCATGGTGCTCGGCTTGAGGTGGTGGTGCCGGTTGTGAGGATGGAGGTTGGGTGGCGCTTGAGTATGGTGGTGGACTTCGTTGGTGGTTCGGTTTGGAGGCTCCGGTGGACAATTGCCTAAACCACCTCTATTCTTTCTTCATTTCCACTACAAACAGACCAATCATCGGGCTCCTCTTCGCTGTCCTGATCACCACCTCAGGTTAATTCGCTGATATCGGCATACCTTTGCCGCTAGAAATCCCCTTCAGCCTCACCTCAAATTCTTTTCTCCAAGGCCTCATATTCATCAATTGAGTGATTCATCTCTGTTGAGATCGCACTATTGTAAAAAATTTCTATCATTTTTGTCATCATCGTTGTCTCTGTCCTATTGTCACACTCATCGTCGTCAAATCTCTCTTCATAACCTTTTTTTCCTATCTTCTCCTCCGTGGATCTTATCTCAATTCGTTACTCCACTCTACGCCCAATTTGAAAGGGTTTACCTAAAGCATTTTTATAATCCGCATATATATATATGTAAAGTGTTGATTAATTTTTACAATTCAATTATAATCCGGTAGAGAGGAAAGAGAAATAGAAAGAACAGAGAAGAGAGAGAGGGATTAAGAATAGAAGAAAAACAAGAGACAATTGGGGGTATTTTAGTGTTTTATGTAATTTTAAAGGTTAAATAGGTCATTTGACAAATTCAAAGAGCATACACGTCTTTTTGCATGGTGTTAGTGTAAGAACCGTGACCATTTTTTATCGATTTTCTTTTTATTTTCCTTTAAATGCATATAAATAATTTAAATGATTATATATGTGTTTCAAATGTAAAATACATATTTAGAAAACTTATTTGAGATTTGGATAAATTTTTGGAATGTTTGACAAAAGTTGACTATTTCGGGTTCAGTTGACTCGGGACACAGGCCCTGTGGACCCAAAAAATATAAAAATGTCAGAATGATGCTAAATTTGGAGAGTAACTTAAATAAAATATTTGGTGCGCTACGGAGTTGATTTCGTGTCAATTAGAGTTACAAAAATAAAAAATGGAGTTCGAAAATGTTTGATGAAAAGATAGTGGCATTTTTGTGAATAAGTTAAGGTTAAAAATCTATAAATAGCAAAGAGAACGCTCAACCCTTATTTCTCATTCTCATCGGTCGTGAGGAGCATATAGATATACATATATATCTCTACATTTTCTTCTTTCATTACCATTGATTTTGAGGGGCTTAGGTCCATAATTAGAGTTTACCGAATGAGAGAGAAACGCTCTGCACACTAAGGGCTTGAGATTGATCTGTCTGAAATCAATTTCGAAGAAAGTTAATTTTTGAGAAATTGGAAAAAATCATTTGGAAGCTCTTCCAAATTGAGGTAGGGATGCATAATCCATAGAATCCGGAGTTTTTGTGAGTATATTGGTTGTTTTGACAACCGATTGGTTATATGGGTATAATTAGATATATTTAAATTCTAAGGCATACTAGATTATGCCATTTAATGAGTTAATAATATTAATTGAGGTAATTATATGCTTATAAATGCCTTATATGATTTTGTAAGTATGTTGAATTTGAAAAGTGAAACAATTATGATTATTCACGTGTATGTGTGAATGTGACACTTATGTATTTGATAAATTGCATTAGAAACATGTTTAAGTGAAAAACATGATTTAATTGTCAATATATGAATTATATGAAATGTGAGAAATGTGTCACATGTATAATGTGATTGCATGTGGTGTTTAATTAAAAATTTTGTGCAAGCATGATCATTAAATGTTATCTTGCTTTTCAATTACATATGTATAAATTTTCATGAGTATGTGTAATTCCATATTCATTATTGGGTAAACATGTGATGAGGATGGTGAGCTCAATTGGATGGTCAAGTCCTCTTAAGAAGTGGCGAGGTAATCCGATAAAGAGAACCCTCGTGAGATAATATGGTAAAAGAACCCAATAGAGTGATTCGATAAGGGAGCTCCGGTTAGAATAAAATAGGACACTCCCTAAAACAAAGTCCTATAATCAGGTAAATCGGTCAAGGAACCTCGATTAGGTGGTATTGGATGATCCTGGGTAGCGGAGTCTAATGAATGTGTGGTGAGTACGATGGAGTTGTGCATATCATGTTGCATTGTAAATTACTTATGATATAGTTGTGCTATACAAATATTTTCTTAACATGTTTAAATACAAATGTATGTTTATGTGGTATTCACGAAATTTGCGAAATTGTGTTTTAGACATTCATTCTGAGCATGTGGTTGCTCATCCCATGAGGATTAACTATTTTCAATGAATGGAAAAGAAGTGGTGGAGTCTCCTTAACGGTAGAGTTGGTGTGGAGCGGTATCAGTTTCATTTAAAAGCTTAATTTTGCTTTATTGGAATGCATGTCCGAATTGTGGACTATATGAATGTGAAAAACATGTAAAGACCATTTATGTTTCGAGAACATGTGTTTTCTTATGTTTTACGATTATTTATTTTTAAACATGGATTTTAGCATATGTTACTCATAACTTATGATTTCATACATTGTAAACATGGTATTGAGTATGATTGTGCGAAAAATTGCAGGTGTGAGATCCCGAATATTGAAAACCTTCAATAGAACTTCGATATTACTTCGATCATGCGAGATATTTCGATTATGCGAAACCTTCATTTCAATTATGTGAAACCAACACTTCAATTGTGTGAAATGATGGTTTCGATTGTCCGAAATATTACAGGAACTGGATAACATGAAAGGACTTGGAGATGCATTACCTCATTAAGGAGTACCCATAGTAGACTTGTATTGAGTATGCATGCTTGTAAACAAGGTGGTAATGGTTTTGTAATTGCTTCTGCTGAGTTTTGAGATTTTATTATAAATTATTGATTTTTATGTCGTAATCGGTAAAGGGTGAAAATATCAATGATGTAAAGACTTCCGTTGAATGTGATGATCTCGATGAGTCGAGTATACACCGAGGGTGATGTTGGTAGTAGTTTGCCATGGTTGCTCGGGTTGTGGAGTGATGATTGGGCAGTCATGACACCTCATTACCCGGAGTTCAGGCTCAGACCGGGAGAATCCCGGCGGTCCAAATTTCAAGACTCGACAGTCAGAGTTGCCTATACACGGTTTGGGGTCTGTTTGTCTTTTTAATAGACGGTACATAAAGTTTGAGTTTATAATGGCACTTTAATCAAACTTTTTCTCCGTGTGAAATAAGTACAAACTATAGGGGGTATCAGTGATGTTTACCCTTAGATTATAAGAGGTTTATGAAGACCAGTTTTCTGACAATATTAAAGGTCTAATATAAAAAGATGTATTAACGTATTGATGTGTATTTTTCTCAATAAAATTCATTTTTCTTGTCGTGCACATAATATATATATATATATATATATATTATGAAGCTTTTTTCCAAATAAAAATTATTTAAAAATGAATATAAACAATAGAGTAGGAAGAGGGATTGATTAAACACAAATTCCTTTATTTTTCTAATATTTGAAATCATAAGAGTAATTTTGATAAGTAAATCCTTTACTTTTCACTTCCCTGCCATCCAAACTAACAAAATAAGATTTTTTCGCAACTTTTTTTGAAAAAAAATTCACGCTAACCAAATGCATATGGAGAACTAAAATTTTATTTCTTTCATTTCACTTTCACTTTTTACCATAATTCCGTCTAACCATATGGACCCTAAGGGATATTGTGAGTCGTGAGCATTTTTTTTATGATAAAAATTAATCTTTATTTAAAGAATGAACCATGTTACTTAGGCAGAATTGCTCACCACATGCATCCTATGGATGAGAATGACAATTCTGCCTAACTATGTAGTGAGACCTACCATGTGTATCGAATGGATGTAAAAGTTTAGGTCTAGCAATTCTGTCTTAGTAACATGGTCTTAAAAGTTTAGCGTGGTAGATAGAAGTTTGTTGTTTAGGAATGCTAGCAACAGTCGTAGCCTGCCACTGTACTAGCCAGTCAGAGTTCTCATTGGTTGCTTTAAGATATCATTATATGTTTTTATCAACCTTAAATATTACATAAAAAAAATGTCCTCTTTTTCCTGTAAAATTCTCCCATAAAACTAAGGAGGATGTAGTCAATTAGAATTTAAAATGATTTTGAAATACATTTTTTAAGTGATAGATTTATGTGAATTCGTGAATTTTTATAGACTTATATTACAGGCTTTCATTGATTTGTATAGACTTCTATTATAAACGTTGATGAATTTTTAGAGACTTGTATTGATTTCTTTAACATATATATTTTTTATTTGTATTCTTAATTCTATTTTTGCGTACATGTAAACCAATGGCTCAAGGGGTATATATAATGCAAAATGGATAATCCATCATTTGATATATTGTCTAAAAATTATTTTATAGTGCAAATATCCTATGAAAGAGCGGGGATAATAAAGTAACTTCCTTTATCAGATTATTTTCAATCACACGTTATGAAAAAAAAGAAAAAAAGTACAGAGTTCACTTATAAGGTCTAGGTTAGGTCATTAGATAGATGATTCAAAAACATTGAACCTAGGTTATATTAGATTATTAATTAGATTTCATGTTCAATCGATCATAGTGGCTTAAGGGATTGATTCCTAACAAAAAATATAAAGTGATTAATCCTCCCATAGTGTGAAAGATTGATCAACTTGTGTGAAAAATCGAGTTTTACAAGTGTTTATAATTTAATAGAAAGAGAAATAATGTGAGAGGATAGAAAGAGAAAAACCAAGAGAGAAAAAAGAAGTGTACCTTGAGATGAGAAATACTGTTGGTATTCTATAAAAAAAAAAAAGTCCACCAAAATCTATGGGGGAAATGTTGGATTTATTCTGGGCTTTGGTATTTATACCCTCCACCCTCAAATCCACCACTTAAATGAAATCCTTCAAATTCACTTTTTTAATATTTTGGATTGATATATTTCAGTTAAAAGACCTGAAGTAACAAAGCTTTAGGTAAAAATAGCACTGGGTGTGGTTATTGCACCTAAATGATTTTTATTTTTTTGAGATACGGAACTATATGAATAATAGAGAAACTCCATGAAAGAAACATTAATGATTCACATAAATCACTTAATGGAAAATTCCTTGAATAAATCCACCGAGTGATTAAAATGACAAATCGTATTGTTTTACGATTTCATCGACTAGTAAGGTTATCAAATTAATTGTAATTACGATTGAAACGACCCAAAATGAGATATGAGTTAATACATGCTCTAAAGTTGAAAATATCATAAAAAAAGAGGAATCCCTCAATTTCGGAATGAAAATCAGGAATTGAGTTCATTATAGAATCTATTGTATCTTTTTTAGAAGATGCCATGCCACCACTTGGACTCGAACTGAGACGCTCTAGCACTGCTTTTGTAGACTTTTTTAAAATCTTAATTGAATATATTTGTACGATCTCTTTAAAAGTCTGAATTGAATACATGCAGACTTTTAAAGTCGTTTAAAATCCTAATTGAATACACCCTCTTGATACATTCATTTTTAAAAAATTTACAATAATGTCATTGAACATTTAAGTTATAACTTTCTCTATAAAAAAATACCTTTATATTTTTCAATATTACACTATGACATTATAAATTATATCATATTCATGTATGCATATTATATTATAACAAAAGTAAAAGTTTAGTACATTAAGTTGATTAGAAACAAACTGATTTTGTTCCAAATGACACCTATCAAATATATATTAGATTACAACAAAAAAATGAAAAAAATAATATAATATAATTATTTTGGTATTACTACATCATACCAAACTTAATTGTACTACTATATCATACTATAGTTATGTATATGCTTAAGATCCGTATACAATTATTATTTTTATTTATTTTTTGTTATAATATAATATGTATACATGAGTATGGTATAATTTGTAATGGCAATTGGTGTAATATTAAAAAATATAAGAATTTTTTTTTTTTTAGAGAAAATTAGAACTTAAATGTTCAATGACATTATTGTAATTTTTTGAAAAAAAAGAATGTATTTGTTTTGTACTAGAATTTTACGGTAAAAAAAAAAAAAAGGAGGGAGAGGACACTATTTTTTAAGTTTAATATCTAAGGCTCAGTGAAACATTTAATGCTATTGCAAAATAACTAATGAGTGCGACTATTCCTAGAAGTTCAAAGCTTAGCTTCTCTTATAAGCATACCCGTACTAAACAGAGACCTAATCAGAGAACAAAGATTAAAGGAGCACTTTTAAAAGTTCACTATTAGAATAATTCTTCATTAATTTAAGCCAATAATTACTCAAGAGATATTAATCTTTATTTAAAGGAGTGTTACATACTTACATACAGGGAGATGAAGTACATCAGTTGTGAATCCAATTTTCAAGCACTCCAAACACAGCGCTAAGTAAATTGTAGATAGAAGTTCGAGGCATAGACGCATAGTTTCAGCCTTCTTAAATAAGCGCTTACCAGTAGTAAACAGACACCTAATCAGAGAACAAAGGATATAACCGTACTTTCAAAAGTTTGACTCTTCTTCAATGATTATACTACAGGAAGATCGTAGATAAAAAAAGTTCGAACTTCGGAAGTCATAGCTTCTCAAACAAGCTTTGGCTGTACTAAACAGACACCCAATCAAAGGACAAAGGGTATAACCGTACTATCAAGAGTTGGACTCTTTTTCACTGCTTAATTGCTTGTACAACCCGAACCGCCCGGCATATACTCTTCCTAAAAATATCCCAAAATTTTCTACGCACGCTTTCCCCGCCATATGCTTCTCTCACTCATCCCTTTCTCTGTCTAGGGCTTCCTCATCTGTTCAACACTCAAACCACTTTCTCTCACTAGAAACCCTAAATTCATGCTATAATAACCAAAGATTTCTGAGTTTGAAGTCCCAATGATTGTTCATACATATGTATATTCTCTACATCGTTGTATCGCCGATTGATCGATGTCGAATTCCGGCGGAGTCCCCCGAGGCATCAGCCTCTCGAACACAATCCATTCGGAGGTAGCGCCGTGCTTGCCTCTGCCGTCGCTGCCGGTGTTCTGCGGCGCGTTCGATCAGGAGCTCCGGTTGTTCGATGAGCCGAGTGGTTCGAGATCCTTGAATCGAAATGATGTTCTTAGTCAGGCTAACAAGATTACTGATCTTCTTCAAGACACTGATGTCTCTTACTTGTGAGCTTTTGCTATCAATCCTGTACTCATTTCTTGCTATTGAGCTTCAATTTTATCCAAAATGTTGTTCTTTGGAAGGAACTGAATTTATTTGGAAGTATACAAGTATTAGTCAACATCATGCTTGAATTGTCGTTTTTGCAATATTATAGTGTCTAGTACTTTGTACCGTGTCTATATATACATATTGAAATGTTAAGCTGTATTGGTTGTAGTAATTGCCTTTTAGGTGTTTCTTTTGATGAAAATTTATAGGAACAACAGAATGCATGTTTCATGAACAATTCTATACGTACTGGAAGTTTACTGGGAGTCCAGACACACGTGGCACAGCACCTGTCCGTTGTGCTGAAACACAATGTCCATTATGTCTCATGGATATAGAAAATGTCTTGTTTCCACCATCAATTTTTTACTGGTTGTTGTTTGGGAGAGACTTGCGGACTTTGAAATTGTCTCATATAATGTTGTCAATAGCTTTGAACTATACGAATGACAGTTAAACAGCTAGTCAAATCTTTCAATATAGACTAGAAGTGAGGATACTTTTCTGTCGCTTTTGAAGTTCCACTAGGCAAAGTTTTAACATTAAACAAATGTGCTTTACTGGATTTGAATTAAATGCTCTTTGTCGAAAACTCTACAAATGACCACAATAATTTATTAGGCTGAGTTTCAACAAGTGATCTGAGCAATGAGGTGCATCAAATGGTCAATCCTTTACTATGTGAAGACAAACTCGAGGGATTTTGATTCTATTCAAATATTATTCGACATGGTGAAGTTTAGTAGCTTCTCATTTAAACTTTTCCTTGAGCCATGTCACCGAAGTTTCTTTCTTTTTGGGCCTTGATTAAATTATCATTGCAATGAGGTGCATCAAATGGTCAATCCTTTACTATGTGAAGACAAACTCGAGGGATTTTGATTCTATTCAAATATTATTCGACATGGTGAAGTTTAGTAGCTTCTCATTTAAACTTTTCCTTGAGCCATGCCACCGAAGTTTCTTTCTTATTGGGCCTTGATTAAATTATCATTGCAAGACCAGTAAGTCGCGATGGGATGTGTTACTGGACAACATTTATTTAATAGGAGAACAAATTAAAAATAATCAGTTATGTGCAGAGGTGGTCTTTTTGTTAATCCATGAGATAATAAACTAGGAAAGAGAATATTGATGCCCAACACAATAACCCATGAGCTCGAAATATGGGGATTATTGATGAGTCACATGCTCAAGGGATATAGCCCCATATTGGGCAAGAAGTTCATCTCATTCTCCCAATCTATGGATCTAAGAAGGGGCTATTTATTGCGGCCGAGATATCTTAACTTTGCCTAATGAATGATTAGAAGTCCAAGAATCCATTTCTCTCGCTTGGCTCAACCCATGCTAACCAGTGAAATATGCCTCATTTTCATAGTCCCATTGAGATCACTTCTTTAAAACTTTCAAGCACTCGTTAGGTCTATCCTTTTAGTAATGTTTCTTGAATAGTCGATTCTGAATGTTATTTAACCTTTCTGCAGGACCCCTAAAGGTGCTTCTTTTTTACCTTTTTTTTTGGTTGACTAGATGGGTGTCCCTATCCTTTTTGAGACTATTCCCCTCCGGCATGTGACAAGCCCAATGCCACATGCCAATTTAAGCCTAGGCCGAGGAGAAACTCTGTGAGGCTGGCCACAAGGGAATAGAATTGAATACAGACCCCCAAAAATGTTGTCCTCTACAGGTTGCTTGAAAATCTACATACCATTAAAACTTATTTTTACCACCCCTAAAGGAGGTTACATATGAGTAAGGCCTTAGCCTTTTGGTAAATAAATGAAGCTATATCCCACTCTTTGAATCAAGGTTAGATGGCGACTTTGATGTTTGAACTCTTTCAAACCCACAAAGCAGCAAAAAGAGTTGCCCCGTGACACGATTCAAATTGCTCCACGCTGAAGATGCATGCATTTTATCACCATTTAAGGTACTCTCATCGCAATAGAAAGTGCACATTTTTAGAGGCTTTTGTCTCTGTTACTTGTACCTATCCCCCAAAGTAATTTCCGTTGTAACGCTACCTAACTGTACGTAGGAAGTCTTGCTGTAGAGATCAAGAGTGGAGCAATGCAATAAAAAAAAAGGAAACGCAATAAAAAGAAGATGGTCCATCGTTGTCTTCTTAGTATGTGCATAAAGTAACATTCGGGAAGGCATTTTTTTGTGTTTTTTTTTTCTAAGCGCGCCATATGGGGAACCTTTGCATGAGCTATTGTGCTGCTAAAGCCTTAATATTTCTGGTAGGTTTTGCTTTGCAAATCAACATAGTGTGGGAAAATTAGGTGCAGAAACTTCATTGATTATTAAGCAAAAGAAAAAATTGCAGGATTAAGTGCCATTAGGTTCTTGTGCGTATGCTTGTAAGTATATATATTTATATCAAGTCTGACTAAGAGACATAAAAGCAGGATGGTAAATACATTATTGGACAATTGCAAAAAGCAAGAAATTGAGTGCAAATGCCGTCTCCCTCCAAGACATATTCTTTCTTATTCCCTTTTCATGAATAAAGTTGTAATTGTCATTGCCATGTTTATTGAACTATAAATTATTTATAAAAACAAAAATCCGACAGAGTCATTTCAGTTTGCCATTCTAATTTATGTTCATTTGAAGCTCAATATGAAAGGGTTTGTTATCACATCAGTTTGCATTGATTTCTACCCTAATTCACACAGCGCGTGAAGTGTCTGTCCCACTTCATATAGGCTTCTTGAAAATTTTGTCCAAAAAGCAGCAATTTTTTTATAATGTTTGATGCGAGTGCTGAGATGTTGGTCTTATATGGTGTTTTCTGCAGGAGTCTTAGAGCTGAGGCAAATCCTATTCCTTATGGCTTCGTGGAGCCCATGGATCTTTATAATGAAGTCCTCAGATGCAATTCCAAAGCATTTGAGTACACTGCTCCAGGTAAACAAAGTATTTCAGCTATATATTTGCCTTTATTTATTTATTTTGTTTGAAGTAAATACAATTACCACTTTTTAATACAGTTTGGTGCTTAAGAAACCACTAGTTCTATCTTTTTTATATTTATTTATTTTTGGTATATTTTTTCGGTAAAAAATTGTTTTCTGACTTGGTACAAAGTACAAACTGTTTATTAGAATTCTGTGTCAGTTATTATTATTATTTTATAATTTTGAAATTGCAAATCTTTTTTGATAAGTAACGTTTTATAAACAAGCGCTCAAATGGGGAACACATCCCAAGAAACTACACAAGGACCTATTTATCAAAAAAAAAAAAAGAAACTGCACAAGGACCAAATAGGGTCCCTAAACTCTCAAAATATCCAAAAAAAAAAAAAATTCCACTCTCTCCCCCATAGATTAACAATTTGTCCCATGAGCCCAACAAAACAAAGAACTAAGAATAGAAAACTTGAGCACCCCAATAGGAGACTCCTTCCCATCAAAGGATCTCCTATTCCGCTCCAACCACAATCCCCACCAAACACACAAGGGCACCAACCTCAAAAAAAAAAAACCGCGGGCCTGGGATCCCACCGAACACCCTCTCCACGCCTCTAGCATGCGCCTTGTGGAACGGGGTGATTCTTATGTTTGTTAACTCAAATTTCTTTTTATAAGTAAAATTGTATTAGAGAGCGTTCAAAAGGGGAACGCAACCCGAAAAAACAACACAAGACCAAAAAGGGCCTTTAGCTACTCATGGTCTCCAAAAAATCAACTCTCTCTCCCAAGGATTTACAATTTCTCCCAAAAGCCCAACAAAAAAGAGTACTAATGATAGAGAATTTTGACTCCCCGATAGGAGATTCCTCCCCTTCAAAGGATCTCCTATTTTGCTTAGTCCACAGGCTCCACCAAACACACAATGACACCACCCTCCACACAACTCGGGATTGGGGGCCCATTGAGCACCCTTTCCAAGCCTCAATCATACCTCTCGTGGATTGAGGCTAACCCACTGGAGGCCGAACATACACAAAAACATACCCAACTATCCCGAGCTACAGGACAATGTAGAAGAAGATGATCAATTGTCTCATCTCTCTTACACATGCAACACCAATTAACCACCACTTGTCTTCTCCTCAAATTATCGAAAGTTAGTATCCTTCCTAGAACTGTTGTCCAAGTGAAAAAAGCCACCTTGAGATGTGCCTTTGTTTGCCAAATCGCCCTCCACGGGGAATACATGCCCCGGGACATCCGAGAGCCTCCTGTAGAAGAGCTCTTGGGAAGAAGGCACCCAGACCCAAGAATCAAACCTGCCACCATCCACCACCTGACGATACAATAGCTCCAGCCTCTAGGATGTCTCATAGGTTACTATGAGTTGTTTCATTGGTAATTGCCTTGGTGATTTTCGTGTTACATTCAGTAGGATGGGTGGTGTCGAGGTGACAAACTTCTTAGCAAACCTCACCTAAGTCCAACTGGGTGCCTCCACATGTCGATTGGACAATTTTTTAGACATTAGCAATATAAGTCTGTGGTGGTCATTACGGTAATGTCATGATGTAAGAAATATGTTGTCTGGTAGTCGAGTAATGTTTCACTCTCTCTCTATTGCCCTCCCTAAGTCAGGCAGAGGTGTGTCCAGACCTTTAAGGAGAGATTACGTTGCGAACCTTAGCTTAGGTTCTCAGAGGATTATGGTATGTTTGTGTAGCCTGTGGTTGGCTACAAAGATAATTTCACAACGGGTTACTTCCTTTGTCCCAAAATAACTGTCCCTTTTAGGGATTTTAACTTTTTAAAGGGAAATGCATTTAATGCATGTCTCCCACTAAAATTCCTGAACTAGCCGTCCACCTCGACTTAGCTTGAAGAAAGAGACACCACTTACTCCCGAATGATTTGTCTTTGTACAATTGCAACATCATAAGGGATGACCTCCGTCTTATGTAACTATGGTCCTTTGGGGCTGCCTCACCAATACATGAATGCTCCTTGTTGGACTGTGGTGGACATAGTTATCAAACGTGCGCGAGGCGTAGTTTCTGTGCCTAGGGTATGCCCAGGCGAGGTGCGTGCCTCAAGCAAATAGGCGCGAGGCGCAACCTGTGCATGCTAGTTTTTTTTAATTTTTTTAATCTGTTTTTCTGCAGAACCTTTTCTTCTTCTTTTTCTGTTTTTTTTTTTTAATCTTTGAAGTAATTTCATATAAGAAAATCAATGATTTTCCTCTTTTATTCTTCAATTTAATTCCTCCACAATCCACATCCTCTGTTCTGATGTGATCTAGCTTCACTGATTAATAGCTTTTTTTGGTGCTTAGTATTCTACTTTCATAATGGGGAGGTTGTGATGTAAATAGTTTTCTATATCTAGATAATTGAATTGCAAGCACATCCTCAGTTCTCACTTTTCATTCATTTTGAAATCTGTTTTTCTGTTTCATTTGTTGTTAATTGCCATGAATATGCTTTTTATTTGCTCTCAATTGTAGTTGTTCTACATTGTTTCACTCACTCACTACAAATGTTATATTTTTTTAAAAAAATTCAACTTGCGCCTCACTTCAATCAGACCCGCGCCTCAGGCTCCAGTAAGCCTTAGCGCCTTAGTGCACCTTGAGCCTTTAACAACTATGGTGGTGGAGTTTACGTGGAAGATCACCTCGGAGCTGTTATGGCGCAACACTCACTACTCTTATAACCGAATTACCATTTCTACCATGCCCAAATTAGGGATTCCAGTGTGCAACTAATTGAATAGCAGTCACTACAGTCAGACCCGCGCCTCAGGCTCCAGAAGGCCTTAGCGCCTTAGTGCACCTTGAGCCTTTAACAACTATGGTGGTGGAGCTTACGTGGAAGATCACCTCGGAGTTGTTATGGCGCAACACTCACTACTCTTATAACCGAATTGCCATTTCTACCATGCCCAAATAAGGGATCCCAGTGCGCAACTAATTGAATAGCGGTAGAGGGGTGTATCACGATTCATGACTTTTGTAAGACCACCATGTCAACATGGGTATTACCTTGGTTCAAATAAGTATAGATAGATCTCTATTTCATATTCACAAACCATGACTGGAGAAGTTAAAACTATGGCGTACTGAAATCCTAGATCCTGACTTCGACTCCTTTTTATAGATCCTGACTAGACTTAGACCTCGAGCCTAACTCTTATTGATGCCACCACTCTGAGGACTCTTGTGAATTTGGGTCCATCTTTCTCTCTACTGAGTTGGCCTAACTTATATAGCCCAGTCCACTTGAGATTTCTACGTAATTTTTTATATATTGTGTAGTAAGCAGTAACTCATCCTTCTACTCACCACAAAAACCATATTAAATGGCTGCTCCATTGTTGAGGCAAATTTCACCACTAAAGAAACAGGAGCAACAACTACTAATCAATTGACAACTATACTCACGAAGCATTACAACAGTGACGCTGCTTGTACAAGAATATTTTAATCTGGAAACAGGCCTTATCATTCATTGGAGCACCTTGTGTGGAAATTATTTCCATCTGAAGAAAGGGTTACACACATATATATACTCTTCTGAAATAAGTACAACAATATGGAGAGTATCTCTTGCAATATGGCTATAGATTCCATGACCTTTTCTTGAAATGTTATGAGAACAATGGAGCGAGTAGCTCCGCAGATATATGTGTTCAAGGCACGGTCAGGGGCTATCGAATTCACCTCATAAATTTGGTGTTTCTGGACTTCTGTTGGTTTCATCTCTGTTGCCCTCAAGCTTCTTTGGTGCCTCTATTGAGTGTCTCCCACAAGAAGAAACACAAAGTAGACAATATTTCAGTTCTCAGGTGTCAAAGGGAACCCACAAGGTCATTCGTTTAGATTCAATAATCTGTAGGCACTATTGGATTGTTAAAATCTAAAGGTAAGCTAAACTTAATTATGTGTGTGTGTGTATAATGGTATTTGTGATTGTATGTATATTTGTAAATGGATCATATTGTTATTAGATCTGAGCAATGGTAATCCTTGTTTGGTCCGTTAATTCTCTGGCCTATTAGGTTCCTGTCATCATTGGGTAATTTTACCGAACTCCTGTTACCAGACCAAGACATTTGGATTTTATTCAGATGACATGGCTAGTTTTTGTGGTCTATGCTGTTGGCTTTCATATTTTTGCAGTTCTTTTGGCATTCTAGATTTGTCAATTGCTCTCCATGTTCTTCTGCTTTTGAGTCAGCTTACAGCATGTTGCAGGTACATTTCCTAGTTGGCAAAGTTTGACTTGAGACCCACCAATTACCCTGATTTAAATGGATCCGGATTTGACTGACACGTGTTACCCTAGCCCAATCTATTTCTGTTTTTACGTAGCACTGATATACTATTTTCTTTGTTTCCAAATTCCATCCTTACATGGTGGTAGTGGTCTCTTTTTATTTTAATTTACCTTTACAATCCACATTTGCTTCTAAATAGCGGTTGGTGCAATAGGGATTCGTAATGCATGTATGAGGTTTTATGGGGTCATGATTGCTATATTTCTGTTTGATTTTTGTTTGCGAGACATGTAGTCTCTAACTACAGTAGATCCTAGTCGACTTCTGCTCTCTCTCTCTTGTTCTCCCTCTTTGAGTGATGAAATGAGTATGCTTATGAAGCATTTTGATGTTGCCATGCTTATTGTTCATTGCACTTTTCAAGTTTCTCAGGTCTTATCAAGGAGCAAATCTGTGGCAATACAGTATCTGAAAAGAAGCCTTTTGAGCACAGTATACCTTCTACAAGTCAATCGCATAGAGACCATGGAGGAACTCATAATCATCAACCTGAAAATGTTCTTGCCAACGTATCTATATTTTGTTTAAGCAGTTGATAATTGGGTTGTTTCATGTTTATTACCTAAGTTTTTATACTAAAATTGTAGGAAGCATTTACGTCTTCTAGAAAGCCTAAAGTAAAGAAGAAAGGAAATGCTGACTTTCTAACATCACCTGGTCCAGAACCCACTGAAGTTAAAGGTCAGCCAAGTTGTTTTTCTGCGTTTTTCTCATTTCTTCTTTTCTTACCCTGTCCTTTATATGTCTTATTTGAGTAATCATACTTTGATGTCTCTTTGTTTAGATGCCATTATTGGAGGCTTTTGTGAGGTGTTGGAGGATTTCTGTGGCAGAGCAGAAATTCTGAGTGATGATCGGGATGAAGCAGAGTGGCTACCGGTGTCTGGTGCTGATCTTAGAATGCTTGTGAATGAGATTATGTCTATCCGAGCAAAAAAATTCCTTCATTTGGTTCCTGTAGATATTCTTGTGAGATTGTTAAGGGTTTTAGATCATCAGATTCATCGAGCAGAAGGTTTATCGGTAAATGAATGTGAACATGTAAGTTTCCAATCTTCGTATTCTGTCATACTTTTGTAATGTATGCCATAATTCACTTAAATTTACACAGTTTGTTTTTGCATTCTTTGTGTCTCATTTTGTGTTGTAAAATTTTGGAAGAGCAGTGTTGTAGTGTTATTCTATTCTATTTGTTGGCCTAATGGAATATAGAAGTTCTGGGATTGCATTTGTAAGATGGTGAGTATATAGGATATGATCCTCAGGTTGAAGATTGTGGCATTTGTGCCTATTAATTGTTGTTTTTAGTAACGTAACATGCGTTTTAGCTAAAGGAAAAAAGCACCAATCAACCAATGGGCATTAGCTCAGATGGCATGATCTCTCCTCCCCAAAGGGGAGGTTGAGTGTTCGAGCCCTGTTATGGGCAATATTGTAGGTGCGCGTGCGTTTGCTTGAACTTTCAAAAAAAAAAAACACCAATCGTTATAAAACACAGGGGAAACATGTGGGGCTTTTGATTGGACTTCCTTGTGACTTGATTTTTCTAGAAATAGATTATAGAAACATATTCATCTATAATCAATGATAAAAATGGAACTTGTAACCCTTTCAATTCAAAATTCCATTCTAAAACTTAACTGTTACACTACAATGGCTTTGGCATGTAGAAGCATACCTTGTGCACAAGGCTCCCACATTAGGCAGGGTCTGGCATTTTAGATTGCCAAGTGCATCCTACTCCAACAGGTTGACTTCTCATCTCATGCTTGCCTTTGGTGTGGGAAGTTTTGTCCTCTTCTCATCGTGTCTGGGCGTGAACTCCTCCTAGGGAGATGCCCCAGCTAACATTGTCCACTGACAAGCCCACATGGGGAAGAGAGGCACCCGGGGGGGGGGGATTATCTTGGAATAGCCCTGCCATTTTATGCAAATTCACGGGGTGGATGTTGTCTGCCTACTAACTGAAGCAAACTTCCTTCTGATGTTGGATTGATTATGTGGAGGAAATCAATCTCAGCACCATATTAAGTAGAATTGTAATAATACTATCAGGTACAGTATAAAGTTTTTCTTCTGTTTCTTTCTTTTTGTGTGCGTGCGTGTGTGTTCTTTCTTTCATTTAGGGGAGGGAAGAAGGTTGTAGTTGGTTTTCAATTTTATGGTTGTTATGTAGGTTATTAATATTGTTATTTTATATTCCAGTCAGATACTGATGTAGTGTCATCAGTTTGTGGTGCTCTGGAGTCCATTCACGCAGCTTTAGCAGTAATGGCGCATAATGACATGCCAAAGCAGCTTTATAATGAAGAGGTACATCCCTTGACCCAGTTTATTGGTTTGACTTACCAGGATTTTATATGCTATCTTCTGCTGATGTGCACTCCTCTTGATCCTTAAATTTTGTGTACGTCCGATGTCCGTGCACACTATGATTTGTAAGATTATTAAGCCTTTTTCAGTGATTATAGTTTATCAATATCAGATCATTGAAAGAATTTTGGAGTTCTCTAGACGTCAAATCATGGACATTATGTCAGCTTGCGACCCAGTATATCGTGCTTTGCACAAACCAAGTGAAAATGGGTTTGTTGAAGGTAGGCTATCCGACTCTTGTTCTTGAAAGGCAAAGGCTACATTGAATTTGTTGCTTTGGTCAATGATCTCATTATCTGCCTTTATATATTTTTTCACACATTAATTATCAGGTGAAGAAGATGACGAAGCTGATGCAGATTTTGGTTCCGCAAGCAAGAAAAGACGTACTTATAGGAGTGGAAAAGTGAAAAAATCAGCAGTAAACAAGTGTGATTATTAATATGACATTTTTTTCCCCTTGAACTGCATGACAAATTTTTGGCATTCAAAGTGAGGTTTCTTCGTTGTCTCCTTGTTTGGTCTTGTTAGGATTTCTGCTGCTGTGAATATTATACTTCAGAAACTGTGCACTATTCTTGGTTTTCTCAAGGAAGTGTTGTCAATAGAGCGTCTATCAGATAGTTGCATCCTGCAATTGGTGAAGACAAGTTTCACGACATTGTTGGTGGATAATATCCAGCTTTTGCAACTAAAAGCAATCAGTTTGATTAGCGGGGTTGGTACTCTGTTTGGATTTTTGGCCTCTGATTTTAAAGAAATCTACAAGTGCTTTGGTCTCATTACTTGTAATTTTTATACTGAGGTTGCAGATTTTTTATACATACGCACAGCATCGGACTTATGTGATGGATGAAGCTCTTCAGCTGCTTTTGAAGTTACCATTCTCCAAACGAATACCAAGAACGTATCATCTACCTGATGAAGAACAGAGCCAGATTCAGATGTTCACTGCTTTGCTGATTCAGTTGGTTCACTGCAGTGCAAACCTTCCTGAGGCTCTAAGGAAAGCACCAAACAGTAATCCTATTTTAGAAGTCCCAGTTGATGCTAATTACCCTAGCAAATGCCACGAGGCTCTCACAGAGGCATGCTGCCTTTTCTGGAGTCGAGTTCTTCAGCGGTTTACGAGTACAAAGACACAGGACGTTTCTGAGTTGAAGGCGATGGTAGAGAATCTTGTTACAGATTTGCTGACGACATTGAATTTACCTGAATATCCAGCTGCTGCTCCCATTCTGGAGGTATGTACAATCTACATTTTTTCTGAATGCATTACATTGTTTTAGTGTTAAAAGGCATTCAATTGCAGGTGCTTTGCGTCTTACTACTCCAGAATGCTGGGTTGAAATCTAAAGATATTTCTGCACGATCAATGGCCATTGACCTTCTTGGTACAATTGCTGCGAGGTTGAAACATGATGCTGTGCTTTGCAGGAAGGAAAAGTTTTGGATAGTGCAGGATTTGATTAGTGGAGACAATGTTGATCATAGTTACCCGAAAGATGCATGTTCTGTATGTTTAGATGGAAAGATTGATAAATCATTGCTTGTATGTCAAGATTGTCAGAGATTATTTCATGCAGAATGCATGGGAGTCAGAGAACATGAAGTTCGTACTCGTGGCTGGTACTGTCAGTTTTGCCTGTGCAGGAAGCAACTTCTTGTTTTACAATCATACTGCAAATCGCAGTGCAAGGATGATGGGAAAAATAATCATAGTGTGTCAGAAAAACCTTCTGAAACTACTGATCTAATCACAAATATGGAGATTGTTCAACAGATGCTATTGAATTACCTCCAAGAGGCTGGGCCTGATGATGTGCATATATTTACTCGCTGGTCTGTAACACAATGTAGCTTTTTTACTTCAGATTTTCGTTTTGGATTGACAATATTATTAATATATTTTTGTGCAGGTTTTATCTTTGTTTGTGGTACAAAGATGATCCACATTCTCAACAAAACTTCTACTACTACCTTGCTAGAGTGAAATCAAAGGCAATTCTGCGTGACTCTGGGGTTGTTTCTTCTTTATTGTCAAGGAATTCAGTCAAAAAGATAACTTTAGCATTGGGTCAAAACAACTCTTTCTCCAGAGGATTTGATAAGATTCTTCATATGCTTCTGGTTAGTTATATACAGCTTGATCCTGCATTATTAGTTAAGAAAATTATTATTTTTATGGTGCAATTATTTTCAGGCAAGTTTAAGGGAGAACTCTCCTGTAATCCGTGCCAAAGCATTAAGAGCGGTAAGTGGAGAAGACCTTATTTGAATTCTAAAACCATTCGTTTGAGGAAGAATACTTCTTCTGCTGAAGACACTGACCCTCTTTCCTCACTTGTTATTTATAACGAGAGCAGGTTAGTATTATTGTAGAAGCTGATCCGGAGGTTTTGTGTGATAAATTTGTCCAAACGGCTGTCGAAGGAAGGTTCTGTGATTCCGCAATATCTGTCCGAGAAGCAGCACTAGAGCTTGTTGGTCGGCATATTGCCTCTCATCCTGACGTTGGTTTGAAGGTATAGCAAATTAACCTTGCCCATCTTCTTATTTGCTAAGAATATGCTATATTTGTTTTATCTACTCTAATTTCATTACCTTTGGGACTTCTTGTAGTACTTTGAGAAGGTTGCCGAGAGAATAAAGGATACTGGAGTAAGTGTTCGAAAACGGGCAATTAAAATCATAAGAGATATGTGCACTTCAAATACTAACTTCTCAGAATTTACAAGTGCTTGCATTGAGATCATTTCTCGTGTTAGCGATGAAGAATCAAGTATTCAGGTAATTCTAAAGTGATGAAACAAATTTAAGATCTGGGCTATTCTCTCTAAAAGTTGCCTGCATGTTTGTTTATTAGACATTGAAATGGTTAGGCATAATTTGTTGTAGTGCTTAATAAAGTATTATTGAGCAGATAAAATTTTCTATTCATCTCTGTTTCCCGTTGCATACACGGTTGATCAATAGTATTAAATATATTTATATGTATATATATAGATATTATATCAGAAGTGGAGGTACAGTGAATGATTCAAAATGAATACAAACTTGAGGCACAATTTTTTTTTTTTTGAAGGGTGACTTGAGGCATAAATTGCAACATCATTAGGAAACAGTTTATTTGCAATTTGTAGCTAGCACTGCTGTATGCTTTTGTTTATGTGGAGCCAAGTCCCAGATGTATTTTTTTCTACTGGCTTACAGGATCTTGTCTGCAAGACATTTTATGAGTTCTGGTTCGAGGACCCTGGTGGTTCGCAGACTCATCTTTTTGGAGATGGGAGTTCTGTTCCATTGGAAGTGTCAAAGAAGACTGAGCAGATTGTTGAGATGTTGAGGAGGATGCCAAATCATCAACTTCTTGTGACTGTGATTAAGCGCAACTTAGCCCTTGATTTTTTTTCGCAATCAGTTAAAGCTGTTGGTATTAACCCTGTTTCACTCGCATCAGTACGCAAGCGCTGTGAGTTAATGTGCAAGTGCTTGTTGGAAAGAATATTGCAGGTATTCTTGTCGTTTATAGATGCGCTGAGTATTCTGATGCTCTGTTTTCTTGTGTCTGGTTATTATAAACTTAAATTTTGTTCAGGTGGTGGAAATGAATAGCGAGGAAGTGGAGGGGCGCACACTTCCTTATGTGTTGCTCTTGCATGCCTTTTGTATTGTGGATCCCACACTTTGTGCGCCAGCTTCTGATCCTTCCCAGTTTGTGGTCACTCTACAGCCATATCTAAAGAGTCAGGTTATCCACAGAACTTCCATTTAATTTTTTAATTGCAATTTTGTCCCGTGCTTGTTTTTCATCTTGAAAAGTGTAGGCTTTATAAATATTTTATGAACCGAATTGAATCATTTGTGTTTTTCATGAATTTATAAATTCATGCACACATATATGCATTACAATTATATTAACTTATTTGAGAACTTAACTCAATGAGGCCTGACCTCAAGAAGTTGGTTTTGGGTGAACTTATTTCTATATATATATATTTTATTTAATTATTTTGGCCATTAGCTCAATCACAAAGGTTTTATTCTTGCTATCTACTTTCCACAAATTTCTCCTTTCTCCAGACTTTGGGTATGACTGGATAAAAGAATTGATACTAAACAGGAATAGGTGGAGTAGGGCTTCTTTGCAGAGGCTTGGTTTTTCTTTGTTTTGTTGGGATGGTTTTTGTTTCCTCTACTATGACAGTAAAGGATTCTTCATCTTCGGTATTTAAGTTTTTCTCTTCTTCTTTTCTTCTTCTTCTTTTTTTTTTTGCTGTGCTGCTGGTGCACTTGTCTTATGTTAAACGTCCAAACTTTCCAATTTGGAGTCGTAATCCTAGTATATCTACGAGATATATAGCAGTGAACTTTTAGAAGTGTTTGAAGTTTTCTTTGGATTGTTGTATGTAAGCCCAGCCCTAGGTGTGTTTGTCTAAGAATTCTTTTTCTACTCCTCTTGTTAGCCTTTGCTCCTTCAAACATTCAACTCCAACACCTAAACATAAAATTAGCCGAAGTTGCTGTTCAAGGACACTTTACTCCGAAGCAGCTATTAAATTTTGCCTTTAATTGCCTTATTGTAACCCCACAGCCATGCAAATCCTATGATTTCATCTCTTTTCCATGTTCCATTCTTCAGCCACAAATAAACTAACTACAACTGGCCAAAACCCATTTTGGTTGTGTCTTTATATATTTTGGTGTCAGAGCTTGTGGGTGAGTGTTTATTTGCATTTAGCCTACATTAACTTGGTTCAGTGACTACACACCTGTACCTTCAGTGATGAGAATGCTTTAAATTTTATTAGTACAGGTATAGTTACCATTTCATCTTATTGATTCACATGTATACATATATTATGCATGTGTTTATTACATGCTTGTATGTGTTGTTTGAGCGGAAAGTTTATAATGTTATTTTTTCTCCGTTTGTTCTGTGTGTTATTGTTAGTCTTTGATTTCATGTATCTGTATCTCATTTCTGATCCCCAAACTTTTTTCTTGGAGGCTCTGTGGATAACATTACCTTAAGTATTTGTTCTGATAACATTGACTTAGTTTTTCTTGTGTTCAGGCTGACAATCGAGTAGTCGCACAGCTACTGGAGAGTATAATCTTTGTAATTAATTCTGTTCTGCCCTTGCTTCGAAAGCTTCCTCAAAGTTTTGTTGAAGAACTTGAACAGGACCTGAAGCAAATGATCGTTCGTCATTCTTTCTTGACAGTTGTCCATGCCTGCATCAAGTAATTTACTCTCATGTTATTTCAACTGTACTTGTTGGTGCCATTGTTTTTAATTCATTAAAGTATTTATTATATACTTTTAGGACTAGTACTCAGGTGAAGTTATATACGAGTTTCTGTGGGTAAAATTATGAAGCATAGTTTATTTTCAATTTGTTTTTTAAAAAACTTTATGTTTATTTATGAATTATAAGACATTGATAATTTCATCTTTCCATTACTGTTGTGCACTTCTGTTCTTTATGTTCATTTTGTCAATGGGACTCCTTATCTTTTATTTCATTTGAGTCTTGATATTCGTGTGGCATACTGGTGTCTGCCAGTACAATGACTTTGTTTCTTCTATGATATAAGTAATATTTTTTTGATAGGATATTTGTTCAAATGATATGAAAAATTATAATAATTTATGACAATAACTTTGTTTCACACACACATATTTGCATTTCCATGCGTGTGAGAATGTGCGGTAGGCATTGACTTGGATTACAAACTTTGATTGTTTCACTGATTTTCTGACATATGAAATTTGCACGTAAGTATTGATGCTTTACCTATATAACACATTTTATATACTTTGGGGGTCGAGAGAGGATGATGCACATTTATAGACATTATGGAATTTCACATTTAGGCATATGCATTAGACTTTCATGGGAGCTAGTAATAAAAAATAAATAAATTGAAAGGTACGTGATAGTTATCCTCTGATTTTCTTATTATAGAAAATTTGAAATTATAATAAATTATTAAATATAAGTACAATATGTGAGAAATTCTATCTTTACTTTTCTTTCTCATTGTGTCCCTCTCTACTTACAAACTGGATTAATTCATTGGCAGCTATACTCCAAAGTTTTCCTCTTCATCTTTAAAAAGAAAGAAAAAATCTATAGTTTACCTCCTTGATCCTTGTGATCCAGCATTGGCATTTCACACATGCAAAGTTTAAATACACCAGCACCCTTCCTTGCGTTCCACAATCCACTTCACTTAAATTTTCCCAAACGGCTTCAGTTGTTTGGTGATAATGCCAACTGGTCTTGTGTAATCAATTCTATCTATAATGGTAGTGGTGGTGTTGAGACAACTTTATATTTTTCTAGTTAGACGGTTAAACCATTCTCACCAGAAATTTTTTTTCCATTGTATTTCTGCTGTCATACTTTACAGAACTTACTCAAACTTAACAGACCCAGATTTTGGACCATCTCGAAGTGCTGATTGTAGCACATCTTGAAAGTGTTATGGACCTGAAGCTGAGGCTCTGATAAAAAGTTGTCAAGGTCTACTGATCTAGACCTAGAGGGAGGATGAATGGGTCTTGTGGAACAAGTTATCAGTTCTAACCAATTCTTAAAACTGAATTAACAGAAAATTAAACTAGCCTAAAGTAAAAATCATGTAATCCACAGAAGTAATGCAGTAAAGCAATAAACAGTGAACACCAGACTTTTATGTGAAAAATCTTGGGAAAAATCACGGGACCTAGTACAGGCAAACCAAATCCACTATCGGTCAGTGACCCTTGAACCCCTAGTTTCCTTTAGACACAAATGACGCCAAGCTTTTCCTAGAAAGTCTCCACGCTGTCCACCCGCTCGTCTACAACATTTGCTCCTCGTGAATCTGCATCTCTAGTGATTTGGTCTCAGCCACTAGTCGTCTGGTTGTCACTCTGGTTGTGGATTGAATTGATGTGTTGAATAATCTTTGAAAGTACACAACAACAGTATCAGCACAATATGAATACACCACCAGAGCTAATGCATATGATGAATGTGAAAAAAGATACACACACAAAAACCTCACTATGATTCTCTCTCGGGAATATGTAATAGATGTATATGAGAGTTATATCAATTGTATCTCTCATGTGTTTAGGTCTGCCCAAGAGAGAATAGGTTTTTGGTAGAGTTTGAAACCAAATAGGAAATCGCTGTTTCGAACAACTAATCGAATTGAATGTCAATTGATCGATGTTATTCCAGGATTCTTCAATTGATCCCTCGATCAATCAAACCCTTTTGCAGATTTATACTTGCAAACAAAAATATAAAAAGGCAGTTTTCAAATTTTAATCCCTGCATTCTTAAAACACATTTGGGAATCAAAATAAGTTATAAACTTGGAAATCGAGAAACCCTAGATATGCAATGGATGAGCGCTAATGATGAAGATTACCAAATTGCCCTTTGTTGCAGCATATATTCCGTCTTCAACTTGGAAGTAACTAACACTTGACTATTGGTAACTTCTAAACTAAGCTAGAAATTAAGCAAAAGTACAGTCTCAATATTTTGATCTATGAAACTTGCAAACATCAGTCCTATTGATCTAACACTTCTCTGCGTGTGTTTCAACAAAAAATCATTAGTACACTTGCAGATGAAAATTCAATTGGCTAATTTTGGCTGCTTGGGTTTATTTTTTCATAAATGGACTTCCCCTGGGTGTTTTTGTTGGAAAAGAAACTACAATCGTATTCTAGAACTGCAACCTGTGGCACCATAAGATTCCTTCAAAGATCCCTTCCTTGAATCGTTGCAAAAATGACCTTTGCATGGTGGATAATGCTTTTGCAAATGGAGATGCAGGTTACGCACAAGTTTTTCATTAATTTATTTGGCAGCCATTAGTGGCTTATTGCATGATGTAACAATCTTTTAACCTTTCTTCTTCTTCTTCTTCTCTTGTTAGGGGTGGGATTTTTGATGGTTTTCTCCAAAGGTTATTTCCATATCATTTCTGATCACATTGTTCATGAATAAAACTATTGATAAAAAGATATATATATATATATATATATATATTGTCTAGATGTTTTTGAGGTATGGGCTTTCTAAGAACAGAGTGGAATATTTTTCTTTTTCTTCCTTTTGATTTTATATAATTTACAAGAAGTTAATGGTGTTAACCCATGTGTGGCTGATATATAATAGATTTTAAATTCTTAATGCAGTGGGCCAGGGACAATGTAGTCATGAATCAATGTTTTGGTTAAGTTTTTCATATAATTGCAAATTAGTAGTGTGAGGCATGCAATATAGATTGTAGCGCAACCCATTTATTATTTACTCAGTGCAATATTTTGTTCTTCCTTTTGTTTTGCTATCCTTCCTTTTGTTTTTTTAATGCCTAAATTGTGCTTGCTTAGCGGCGCTTATTTATCAAGGTTTCATACCTGACATTATAGGTCATCTTTATGTGGTGGCAAATAACTGTAGGTCTGACCAAAGGGCCTCTAGCCTAACGGTATGATCTCTCCTCCCCAAAAGGGCAGGTTGAAAGTTTGAGTCCCACTAGGGACATGTTGTGGATAATGGGGGTGTGTGGTTGCTTTAACTTCCAAAAAATAAAAATAAAAATAACAGTTGGTCTGACCCTAGATATAGTTGAATGGTGAGAAGGATTTATGTAGTTGACTTTTCTCTTGGCTGAGTCAAGTCTCTTAATTTATGCATATGTTTTGTTATTCCATCCAATTTGAGAGGTTATATTATGTATTATTTAAATAATATTGAAGGCTGATTATATTCTCAATGCAGGTGCCTTTGCTCTTTGAGTAAAGTAGCGGGAAAAGGTTCAACTATAGTTGAGTATCTTATTCAGGTGTTTTTTAAACGTTTGGATGCCCTAGGGTTTGATAACAAACAGGTGGGTGCTTACTTAATGGAATGTTTTGTTTTGTAATAAGTAGCTGCTTTATTTGTCACTATGGATTTGATAGCATATCCAGTGATTTCCAAGTATATATTGGATCAATTTGAGATATATATATATATATATATATATTTTTTTTTTGGTTTCTCAAAGCTTCTTTTTGTTTATATATTGTAACTCATGTTGTAATTTCTTTAGTTTTGATTTGTAAACTTCACCTACAACTTTGGATGTTTGGAAGTAGTTCTGTATGATGTATTTCTCAGTAGTAAGGTGCATGAAATATGTGCACTATCCATGAGATAAAAGGCAAATGTCTTTATCGATATGAAGACAATGGCACGTTAAAATTTCATGATTTAAGATCACAACGATTTAGTCATAGTGTCCTTTGAATGGATATTTTACTAGTGTTGCTATTTTTGCTTATCTATTTCTTTGGGCACCTAGTTGGTTATTATGTGCAGTCTGTCAGGGATCTTACATGGACTGGTTCAATGGAAGTCTAGGTTGATTCATCAAAAAGGGTGACTGTGTGGCAGTTAAGGTCATGAGTGAGTTTTCAAGTTCTGATCCTTGCCAAAGGGTTAACCTTGGTCTAGAGACCGAGTGTTGTCTCTCAAGGTTCTTTAGGGTTTCAAATATGCTAAGTTGTTGGTCAATTCTTAGGGATCAACTCCTCTAACTGTGGGGTAGTGGTCTATATAGTTCATGATAACATGGCGGTGCTCATGCAATCACGGTATCCTCACATAGTCAAGATGCTTGTCTACCACGGTTTGATGGGATGCCTTTGTGTGTGTTAAGGCTGTTTGATTTGACGTAGGGGGCCAGGGGCGGCATTTCGACTGTAGAGGCAACTAATGCTGCACTAGAGTGACTTCAAGGTTCCAAGCTTTCCTCATAAGCTTCGCCGTGGTCCAACAAGATGCCTCCATGATAAAAGGCATATGTCATCAGGATCAGAAAATTCTGTACCGGACCACCTCTACTTATATAGCTACCATCAACATAACCACCCAATCATGGATGCATATGTCATCAGGATCAGAAAATTTCTATCATTCAAATTGATGTGTTCAGACTTCGAGAAGATCACCACAACAAACCCTGAACTTAAATCCACTAGGTTAAATCCCTTCTAGGATTCCAGAGAATTGTGATATATCTTGTACGTCAAGGTGCCCTATTTCAATAACTGCACTGAGGGCTGTAAAATGTCAGTATTCAAAAATAGCCATTCATATAATTGTGCACATAGTTGTGGAAGAGAACCAAGACCTATTATTTACATACTGCACAAGGTGGTGCATCAAAATAGCTTTGGTCTTCAAGTTCGAATTATCTTTGAAGAAGAGGCCCTAATGATGAGGCTTATCACAGGGAAGAGGTCCTCTTGCTGAAATGTTTATTTGAGTAGATGTGCTTGCCACCTATATGTCGACAGTGAATCTTATACAAGGAGGAGAGTTCCATATAATTATATGTATGTGCATGTAGTTAGGGCTTTGCCCCTTCAGGGAACATAAATGCCTGTGGAGAAGGTGGTGAGATGTGTCTACAGCCAGGCTCACATAAAGTAGGTAAAAACATTAGGATCTGTTGAGAGTGGGGAAATGTATGTGCGATTGAGTCTTGTTGAAGGCCATAGGCCTACCATAGGTACCCATTCCTTGGGTGGATGGACCATGTGTCTAGATTCTAGAGATAAGTTTTCAATCGTAATCCTCACGAGGAGACTTTAGATGCTGCCATTTGGACTCTTTACCTTAAGGGATACTAGATAAGCTGTTGAAAAAATATATTAATCTTGTTGAAGAGGATTGTTGAAACGGGTTGGGCGCATGCCAATGACCCAAAAGCTTAAGCTATTGGGTAGTGCTGCCTACCCACCCATATATACCCATTCTCTTTCCCATCTGGATCCGAGGTCTTGTCCCTTTAACATTACTGAATTCGCAACGCCCTCATTGCGGTTGGGCCACCCTACCTACCCGGCTAAGACCCGTACTCCACCTGGGTGGGTGCTTGGCATGACAACGGATCAAGGACTCGGTCTGGCTTTGATACCAACTGTAACTGGTTGGCCACTTGCCAATGACCCAAAAGTTTAAGTTATTGGATAGTGCTGCGTACCCACCCATATATGCCCATTCTCTTTCCTATCTGGATCTGATGTGGGACAAGACCCCTCTAACAATAGTCCATAAGCCTGCTAATATCAAGATATACTTATTGGATATAAGTTTGTTTAGAGGTTGGTAAATTCTTTTCCTCCTTGGGGCAAAATCTTGGTTCTGCCACTTGATGACCTTGTAAGCAGCACTTATACTTCCACAAAGGAGTTGTATATGTTTCAAATAATCATAGTTCTTAGAGGCTTTCAAATGTGTTACTTCCTAAAAATATTTTTATAATTTGGGAAAAATTAAGAATTAGAAGTTCGAATACTTGTATGATGCTTCTTTGGTACCCATGAATGTGTCCAACTAGCCATGCCATGACTCTCCTCAACATTGTGATGCTGCAATTTTAGTTAGAGACTTGGTCTAATACTGAGTTGGTACATATTAAGGGTTCAAATATTTAAACCTTTTTCTTGAAGATGTGAGATTAATGAGGGTAAATCATGCTTAGCTTGGTCCTGATCATAACCTCTAATATTTTTACATGATCTTTTTTTATGTTGCAAGTTTGAAACTTAATATTTTTCACAAATTGATGATTTTTTTTTTCTTAGAATAGCATCACCGTATCTTCTATCCATTAGAATGCTTAATATAACACCTTACATGCGGTTGGTGTTTGTTGCTGTATTGCTGGTGCAAGGTTGCTCGGCAGTTAGCATGTTATGTTGCAAAATCTAGAAGATAAGATAACTACTCCCTCCATCCCATATTATTTTATCAATCTTTCCATTTTGGGTGTCTCATAATACATGGCCATTTTGAGGGGTAAAACTATGCAAGTGTTGCAAATTTCCTAGATTACTCTTTTCTAATTTAATTTGAGTGCATTACCTAGTAATCATTTTGGAAATTTCTACTTTTTTTTCTTGACTCACTGTCTGAATGGTCTACAAAAATTGGAAGTTTTAAAATGGGCAAATAATATGGCACGGCTGGAATAAGAGCTGGGAGGTGAGAACAATTTATGGCCAGCATATCTTTGGCTAGACATATTATCATGAATTGAGAAATTCAGCTTGCTCCATTTAGGCTTGATTTCGAACCAACCGTGTAAAATTTGTTGCTCACTTTTCCTTTCATGTCCAAAGGCTGCCCAACCTATTATTTTACTCTGAGGTGGTGTGGTAATTGGAATGGGAATGGGAACTGTGGGACACAAATTCTAAATTCTATTGTGTTATTATTTGGGTTATGGTAATAAAGATTATACAGTGGGAACCATGAAGAGGTATTTTAATTGTGATGGTGGTATTCTTTAATTAGTGGATGTATAATGAAAGTTGTTATTATAATAATGCCTGAAGTTTAAGTTGTCTTCCTTCCTTTTTGTTTGGTTGAGTGGAAGGGATAGTAGAAAGGATAGATGGTGACACCTTTCTTTGTTTGGTTAGAAGGAAATGAATGAAGGATTTTATAATTTGACCAAAATTAGTTATAAGGGGCAATAATGTCACTTTGCGTTATACATAATAGTTATCCTTTTGGGATGAAATTTTATGAGTCAGGAGGGATGGCTCATCCATACATCCTTCCCTCTCCTCCAACTAAACAATCTAAAATTGTTCTGTCCATACATCCTTACTTCTTTCCCTCATCCTTCCCTCCTACCATACGGAGCACAAGGGAAGAAATAAGATTTTTTCCCCATGTTCTGGAGACTACTCCAGATTAAATCTTTGTTGACTTAGTTTTTCACCTTACCTTTCCTTCCTTTTTTCACCATGATTATTTCCAAAAGTTTTTGCATTGAGAAGATAAAGTTTGATGAAATTTTTATTATTCTGTAAATTTCAGCAAGTTGGGCGGTCTCTCTTCTGTCTTGGATTGCTGATTCGCTATGGTGACTCTTTGCCAAGTACATCCTTGTCCAGCAACAAAAACATAGATGTTGTCAGGAGCCTCAACATGTTTAAAAAATATCTCCGTGCAGAGGATTTTGTTATAAAGGTCAGATCATTGCAGGTAAGCCCATTCGTCTCTTCTTAGTCAAAGCCTGATTTAGTCTAATTGTAGATTGTACTCATGTAGTTTCATAATTTTTGCAGGCACTAGGTTATGTCTTAATTGCTAGGCCTGAATATATGTTGGAAAAGGATGTTGGGAAAATTTTAGAGGCAACATTATCTTCTGGTACTGATGCTCGTTTTAAGGTAATAACTTTCCAGCCCATTTCATGCATTTATTTGTTGTGCATATACTGAATAAATCTATTTGCCAGCTGCAAGCACTACAAAACGTGTATGAATATCTTCTTGATGCGGAAAGTCAAATGGAAATAGACAAAGCCAGTGATAATGTAGTTAATTACTCCGTAGATGGTGGCCACAGTGTGCCTGTTGCTGCGGGTGCAGGTGATACTAACATCTGTGGGGGAATAGTTCAATTGTATTGGGATAGCATCTTGGGGAGATGTGTGGATGTGAATGAACAAGTTCGCCAATCTGCTCTCAAGGTGAGAATTTGTTCTTTCTGTTGGTTGTTAGTACGAGTGAGCTGCTCTACCAACCAGGCCAATCTGACAAAACAGATACAAAATACGATTTATTTCTAAACCTGAATAGTATGTCACCCATATTCTACTTTGTACTTTATTTGCCATCGGGTTGCTTTATAAACCAGGACTTCAACAGTCTGAAAGCTGGATCTGTCTCTGACCACCACATATCATGGATTGCAGAGTTTCTTATGTTTTGAATTTCTGGATTTTGTCGTTATTACTATTAAATCTTTTATTCCTTGCTATTTTCAAAATGCAGATTGTGGAAATTGTGCTACGCCAAGGTTTAGTCCATCCTATTACTTGTGTTCCATACCTTATAGCTCTTGAAACAGATCCGCAAGAGGCAAATTCGAAGCTGGCACATCATTTGCTGATGAATATGAATGAAAAGTATTCCCCCTTTGTGCTTTAAAAATTTTAGTACCCTGTTAATCTACTTAAGCTAACCAGTGAGAATCTTCGCAGGTATCCTGCATTTTTTGAAAGCCGTTTGGGCGATGGTCTGCAGATGTCATTTATCTTCATACAATCCACGAGTGGAAGTTATCCTGAAATTTCAAACCCAAAGGTCCGACCAAAGGTGCCTAGTAGTATGAAGGGGAAATCAGATGATGTTTCTTTCTCTTATGCGAGACTTGGGGTTTCTCGAATCTACAAGCTTATCCGTGGGAATCGTGTTGCAAGGAACAAATTCATGTCCTCAGTAGTGCGGAAATTTGATACTCCAAGCTGCAATGATTCAGTAATTCCTTTTCTGATGTGAGTTCTGACACTAAACCTTGAGTTTTTTGTTGGCGATAGTCCAGTATATTGACTTTAAAGCTGCTTCTTATGCCAGGTATTGCACTGAAATCCTTGCTTTGCTCCCTTTCACATTGCCTGATGAGCCTCTTTATTTGATCTATGCTATAAATCGAGTTATACAAGTTAGAGCTGGGACGCTCGAAGCAAGTATAAAAGCCTTTTTGCACTTGTCACAAGGAGAGGGCCAGAAGATACCCCATGTGAATGGGATGATTCAGCTCAAGCCATCTGTGCAACCTTTTTCCAATCATACTGTATCAATAAATGTAAATGGGACAGTTAAAGAAGAGTCATCTGATCAGCCTGTTTATAATCATACTGGAATTGTAGATTTGAATTTGCAGTCTATGACCTTAGACAGCTCTTGTGGCATTTCTGGAGATAATCTGCAGAAAATCCAGGTAGTATCAAGAAATCAGCATAGATGCAATATTATGTGAAGTTAGAATTTCTCTCTGTTATTGTCTCCATATTATGGTTTAATTCTGCCAAGACATGAATCATATTTCTGGCATTCTTGTGGATTCCTCTTCCTTTAGGGTTGAGTTTCACTACTTCATAAATGTTTGTTGTTATAGCCTGATAATTTTAGAATAATAAATTTTCTCAATATCTTTTATTTTTTGTCTTTTTCCCTGTTAAGTTGCATAGGTTCTTGAACTTGATTATTTTCACTTGCTTGCGACTTTTTGGCGGCTCTGATAAATTAGATTCTGATATATTGGAAATGTGTGGGTCTTATACAGTCTGACTGTCTTGCGGCTATTGCATTGCAATTACTTATGAAGCTAAAGAGGCACCTCAAAATTGTATATAGTCTAAATGATGCTCGATGTCAGGTGATGCATAGTTGAAGTGGTGTCTGTTGATGTTTTTTGTATCATAGTAGCACCTTTGTTCCTAATTTTATGTAATGTTTGATTTCTTTGGCCAGGCATTTTCTCCAAATGAACCTCCCAAACCAGGGGATGTACTCACAAAGCAGAATATGCCCTTCAACGTCAGTGAAACAAACATCAATCTGCCTACTACTTGTCAAGAAGTGTCGCAAAGATATCAGGTAATCTCTCTCTCTCTCTCTCTACCTGAATATATTTTGGAGTTCCAACCATGATTTGAAGTTTGGACTTTTAGATTCTTGCTTCCTACCTAACCTCAACGGTTTGTTGGTTAGACCCATGTTTAAACGACAATTACAAATAAGGA
Organism: Cornus controversa; assembly: GCA_026545225.1. Lineage (NCBI taxonomy): Eukaryota > Viridiplantae > Streptophyta > Magnoliopsida > Cornales > Cornaceae > Cornus > Cornus controversa. The sequence goes on from CM048845.1 coordinate 123,754,747, forward strand.
GTGGTAGCCCATTAGTGAGAAAATAAGAGATAGTAGACTTAGATGGTAGATGTGCTGGTAAGAAGGAGTAGATTAGTTTCCATATAAGGTAAGATACAGAGGACAACCAAAATTATCGTGGGATGAAGTTATTAGAAATGAATTTAAAAATTTGAATATTAAGGGTGAGATGGCTTGTAATATAAAAGATTGGAAAAAGAGACATGGCCCAACCTATTCATATAAGATCAAGGGAAGAATGATGATGATGATGAATTACAAACTTCCTGATTCATCATGTGTAGTATATTTGTTGCTAGCTCGGATGACAGTCTTCCGTGGAGCTTCTTCATTGTTTTTGCAATTTTATTGACATATTTTGAAGTTTATTCCTTGGCATTTCAGAGACTTTTGTTTTCAACCATTAGGTGAAAAGCCACACTCAATGGTAATCTGGTCATCGTAATGAACAAAACTGATGTACTTTACTTCTTATATCATCTTATTATTAAAGTTTTATTTTTTTGGGACTAGGTTGGTTGTTGATTGTCCTAGTACTTCTTTTTTGGTCACTGGCTTGTTTGGGTTTCACAAATCACAACCTTTGTGTGAGCATTCTTTGTAGGAGCTGTTTTTGCTACACCATCATGCTTACGGGTTGCTTTATTGCTCAGGAATTCAAGAGTGCCTTGAAGGAGGACACTATCGATTATTCAACTTACACAGCAAACATTAAGAGGAAGCGTCCTGCTCCCAGAAGAGGCGTAAAGTCTGGCCGTACAGCAGGAAGATACGAGGAAGATGAAGGTGATGATGATGATGATGATTGGACAAGTGGGAATAGGAGGCTAAATAACAGTGGCAGGAAAGGCACTAGCAGTAGAGGTAGGCAGCGATAGTTGTAAATACTTTACATGTAAAGCTAACATGTACATTATGTAGGAGGGAAAGGAGTGAAAAAAGTAAAGGATAGATGGGTAGAATGAGAAAGGGAGGTAATATGGAAACAGAAGAATGAAAGTAAAGAGATGCCATATTAGAGAAGGGGCTCTGGTGGAAGAGCACTAGTTGGAAATGTTTCCATCATGTAATTTTTTAGTCTTTAATAGTAATTGTGCACCCATTTTTTCTCTACGGAATCCACCATGCAAATTGCACTTTTGCGAAGTTTTGTTAGCCTGTCTCAAAGCTCTTTCTATGGACTAGTGGGTGGAACATTTGCACAAAGTAGAAGTCAGTGTAATGTTGTACTTTTGATGGCATGAGATTGTTCAGAAATCATTTCATTGTTTTCAGACAGTTAAAAAGTTTATCTTGGCAAACTGTTCGAGAGGCCCATATACTCCTCGAAGAAACAATGCTGTTGGTCTTTAGCCATCGAAGTAAATTGTTGTCTCGTAAGAAATTGATTACATTTAGCTTTTGAGTAGAGTGATAATCGTGGCAATTAAACAGGATCATTACATTTCTTTGTTGCAATATGTTTGCCTGCCCCGAGAGTAGCCATTTGTTTTCATGTTTTGAAGCTATTATGTTTATCAGTTTACAGGTGTACAACATTATGGGCTTATATATTAACCCCATTCAAATCCGAAAAGACAGAAGTAGTCTTTGTGCATTTTGTGTTTGAGTACTTGAAAAAAAGGAATTGCTTACCTTCTTATTTTACTATTTTGCATTCAGGTGTTGATCTCTTCATTACGGGATATGGTTTCATGCAGTTAAAAGCTAAAACGCTTGAGATCCTTGAAGTTCTGTTTTTGTTGCCATGTATCTGAATTAGGTGGTCATTCACAGGCTGGAGAAATTGTTTCGAGCAATGTTTTTTTTTTCTTCTTTTTTCTCTCTTTTTAAATAATTACACTTAACTTTTATGGTTAGGTCCCTCAATCATGATCCATATAAGTAAACTCACCTTGAAAAACTATAGCAGTGCGAGTCTAATATATTATGCACATAGCAATTTTGATCAGCATTTTAAACGAATATAAATACTTCATTCAAAATTGTACTGCCGTGGTATGAAGAAACATTACAATGGCCTTTCATTAATTGGTAGCTTTGGACCAACGGGTGACCATCTGCTCACATAGCACATATGCACCAAACACACCACCAGTATAATGCATGCCAACCAATAATACAACCAAAAAATTTCAGCCGAGGAATATCAATGCCATAAACAAACATTTTAAAGGAGAATTGTAGCTCAAAGTATCCACTTTGAATCTATGACTTGAAGAAATACATTTGTCTCTACCAAAACACTGAATGCAGCATAATTATTATTGAGGGATTGAGAAATGTTACAGGTACAAAATCTGGGAATAGAATATAAATAGAAAGCAACCCTGGTCGTGTAAAAGACAACAAAATGCTTTCTGTGACGGTTGAGAATGTAAGAAGGTGAAAGAAATAACAAAGGAAAGTGAGAAACCTAGTAACGGAGCCAATAAGTCCTGCGCCTGAACCAATTGTAGTCAGGTAAACCCCGAATGGGCCCTACGGCAGAAATAGCAACATCCTGCAAAACACAAAAATAAATCAAAGCACATATTAGATCAAATCTCAAATTGAAGTGAACTTGTAGAAACTTTCATTATATCATACTCTTTTTAGCATGGTGGCATGTAAGCTAACAATCAGTGTCACAATATATTGTAGTCCTTACCTTGTCAAATATGAAACGGTTTGCAGCACGTTTGATGGTGCTAGCATCTACAGCATCAATCCTAGCAAACAATTCTGCGAATGGAATTCTTCGGCCATATGTAAGTAGCTGGAAGCGCAAACAGACCAAGCCAAAGAAGAATTTGCACAACAAAGGAAAATGTTAGTAACGGAAGCTTTCGCATCTCATATCATGAATATAATTATTTTTGATCAGCCAAAACCAACACTTCAGAAATGAACTAAAATATTTTTTATACTCTATTTGTTATTTTTTCCAAATCCCAAGCAAAAAAATAAAAAACCCCACAGTATTGGACCTTGTCTCAATAGGCGCACACCAAGAAGTACTGGACCCCTGACACACTGCAATTGAAAATTATGCTGCGTTGGTTTTGCAGATAAGAGGATGGTATAATGCATGCATACCAAGTGTTATCCGCCTAGGATCAGCCAATACCAACACTTCAGAAATGAACTAAAATATTTTTTATAATCTATTTGTTATTTTTTTCCAAATCCCAAGCAAAAAAAAAAAAAAAAAAACCCCACAGAATTGGACCTTGTCTCAATAGACGCACACCAAGAAGTACTGGACCCTGACACACTTCAATTGAAAATTATGCTGCGTTGGTTTTGCAGATAAGCGGATGGTATAATGCATGCATACCAAGTGTTATCCGCCTAGGATTAGGATTACCTATGGGGACCCAATAGAATCAATTGAAATGGATTATTCACCCAACGTGACAGAACAAAATGATCCCACCAGAGGGTGATATTATGAATCCAGGGGACAAAGCTTATTTATCAAACGGAAAATGAGGACTGGAGAAGAGGAAAATCAGAATTAAGCCCCTCGTAACAAGGGATTTCTTGATATGGAGCCATGAAACAAGGATATTGTAGGAGAAATAGCAAGTTCCCTTTTCATGAAATAGGAAACCCAAATGCTAGATTGGTTCAACATCCACCAGTGCAGTCTTCATCCAAACAACGAAATGAGATTATCTTTCCCAGCTTACACATCCCTCCAAAAACCAGTGTGGTCTTCATCCAAACAACAAAATGAGATCATCTTTCCCAGCTTACACATCCCTCCAAAAAATTACACATTCTTGTTTAATTGATCCAATTTGACCAAATCATATCTTACAGCCAAAGGTGGTTTTGGTGGATTTTCTAAAACCACACGACTAACAAATCATTAGTCAGAAGTTTCTCTCAAAAAGTCAGTGTGAACTTAGTCTCTTGTCAGCTGTGTCCGAAAAGAAAAGGGAAAAGAACACTCGTATCTCATCATTTGAATCCTATCTCAAAATATTTGGCTGCTGAGAAAAGAAGCTAATTTTGATGGCATTTGTTTCTGGTGCTTAAATCTGTTTTGTCGTTTTAGGTGGGGTTAGTAAGGGTGTTGTTATAGTATTGTAAGAGGTTAAGACCCCTTCTAGCTATCAATTTCAATTTCATCTTGCGGGAGCCAAAGACCTCCTTCCTTTCCAAATAACAGGCTTTGGCGAGTTCACTTTCCATCCCTTACACATAGGGCTTGCGGAAAGGGTAATTGAAGAAGGCGAGACGGGAGAAAGAAGTCCCGCTTTGCTTTAAAGGAAGAAGGAAGGGAAAAGAGAAAGGGAAGGGGGGGCTTGGGTGGGGGAGGAAGAGAGAGGGAGAGACCTATCTTTAGTGGTTCGTAGGTGCCTTATTTGATCTAGTAAGGGGAGCTAGAGCTAGAGGGAGAGAACTATCTCTAGTGGTTCGTAGGTGCCTTATTTGATCTAGTAAGGGGAGCTAAAGCTAGAGCAGCATTCCCAAACACTACCCTCAATTGCAGCCACCAATCCATACAAGACAGTCAACCTACCAGCAGCAAAGGCTGTAAATACATGTTGGGTTCCCTGTCTTTTACAATGCTATTGAGCTTTTTTTGATGTGGAACGTTATAACACAGTAAATATGTAGATGAATCACTGTACTTTGCCCTATTTGTAATTTAGTTCATATAGGTTATGGAATGCTCATTTCCTTGAGAGTTTAGTGAATTTTAATTTCGTCAACGAGATAGTTCTTGGTTGCTCACGTGTTTCCACTGTACTTTGCCCTATTTATATTTAGTTCATATAGGTTATGGAATGCTCATTTCCTTGAGAGTTTAGTGAATTTTAATTTCGTCAACGAGATAGTTCTTGGTTGCCCACGTGTTTTTGCAGCTCGGGTTTCATATTTGGCATCCTCCACCAAGAAAGGGGATGTGAAACAAGCAAGAGGGCGCCCAGTTCATATCCTACCATTGTTCTCAGTAAATGCTGTTCAAGTTGGAAAGAAATTGTACCTGGCGCCCAATATCTTCAGCAACAGGACTGGTTCCATCTATGTGAAGCAGCAGAGAAGATTTCAACTGTAATGGAACAAATTAACACGTGGATAAAGTTAAGCACTAGAAAGATGAATAAAAGCAGGCTTAGATTAAAATGAATTTCACTTAAACCAACCTAATATACCATATAATGAGAATCACTAGATTATCAAACCAGACACTGTAGAGGGTATTACAAGTGTGATAATGTTGACTTTGTTAATCAAGTGATTCCTTGTTGACTATATATTTTAGGAGCCATAAATAATAACTTAACAAAAAATAAAATAAAATAGTTTAGCCATATCGAGATACTGCCACACTGGTTCTTCTTCCCAACCTAGAGATACTAGTTGTTCTTCCTGACTTGGCAGCTGGGACGGGGCTAGGCACTATAATCATAAATGGGGATGGGATGCCAAAATAAATCCATTATGAGGTAGGGACGGGTATGGGTCAATATTACATTTTAACGGGATGGGGTAGAGTGTATGAGAACCCGCCCCGCTATCATCCCTAACAATATACTTGCCCAAATTTGATAAACTAAAAAATCTCTAGTTTACATGATGTCAATAACTAACCTTACATTAAACTGTTGGGATAGTACATAAATACATAAATAATTCATTACTAATTGATGCAACTAGACATTCTTGAGTTAGGCTCCGCTTGGTTAGATGGAAATAGCAAGAGAAGAAAGGAAATGGAAATTTTCTGAACACTTTAGTAGTTTGGTTAGCAAGAAAAGGAAAATTTTGAAAGAATATTACTTTCCACAACCACCTAATTTTCGCATAAAATTTTCGTACAATAAACACAACTTTTTTTTGATTTCTTGAGAAACTTTTATGAACTTGCAATAATGTCCTTTCTTTTATGGTAAGTTTCATGCTATTCAAACCATAAACTGGTAATTTTCTACTTATAAAAAAAAATGGTAATTTTCCATAATTTTCTTGAAAATTTTTCATGCTAATCAAATACACGATGAAAATTTTATTTTTCTTTCATTCACTTTTACTTTCACTTTCCACTATGAATTTCCATCTAACCTAACGAAGCCTTAGGCATTACAGGGTCTAAAAAAAGTAGCACCTACTAATCCCTCTGAATACCTAAAATCATCCGCCCATTACGGGTATCGGTAAGCCCAGGGTAGAAGCTTAAAACTTCCAAGAGTCGAAAACGAGACTTTTGGGATATTCCCAGATGCTCATTTTACCTTAAATAACTACCATGCTACCACAACAATCTTCGTCAAGACAGAATTTGTGGCCTATACAAAGTTGGCAAGGTGGTTCAATTCCAACTAATGACAGGAAAAAGTTATTATCTTTCTTAATGAATTAGATGGTTGAGCACTTGAGCTAGACTTTATCTGTTCTTTTCTTCTTTTCCTAATTGAAGGGGTTGTCCAGCCACAACAAAGTCCCGAGGAAAGAGAAATTGAGCCAAACCTAACCTTTGATACTTCATAAAGTGACCCTCTGAGGCTCGAACTCACCCTAGTGGCACCATTTCTCAAGCATTTTTATTTTTCTATTTAAAAACCATTATATACATATCATATCTACCAACCATTTATATATTAACATTAGTAATGAGCATTACTTGTTGCAATGTTAAAAAGACGGCCCACCAAGTACGAGAGTTCGAGTTAAGGGTAGCCACTTAGTATGAACGACACAAAAAGTTAGGTCTGTACCCAATTTACCCCTCCCAAATTATTGTATTGTTGGCACCTTCTGTTGATGGGTTTAACACTTAGTAAACACATTTTCATATTACCAATAATAACAAACTGCATAAGAAATAAACTAGCAGTAACTTACTAATTCATGGCATAAAAATTCATGTTTTAAGTTTTCCATCTAATTACAAAATCTGGTTCTGCTCCAAAGTACTTTCTTGTAGTCAAGAGTCCATATAAACTACAAAACAATCATTTTTCAACACAGAAACTATCCTGATATTCAGAGGTGGGAATCTTTTATCCAGGAAAAAGGGCATAATTTAGTTCCCATAATCTTCAGAAATGCAAAGCTATCAGCATAAGCATTGCCTCTATAACAAAGTTAGCAACATACTATCTTCCTTTCCTATTTTTAAAATATAAAGACAAATCAATTTCTTAACGGTTGACTAACTGTAAATGAACATTTTGTTTAACCAAAATCAACAAAATTTATAATTACAAGTTCTGACCTAACATATAACAATAACAATTAACCAAATGAGCAGTCCAATAAGCATTACAACTGGATAACAAGTGGAAGGATCAGATATTAATGGTTGCATTAAATTGTATTTTAAAAGAAAAAAAAACTTAAATATAAAAACCATGTAATACTGACACCCTTTCCATGACAAGAATAGCCAACTTCTTATCATATAGGTAGCTACTATCAAGGTATGGTAGGCGATAGCTACCTGATTACAAGCACGCGTAACATCAGCTTCTGAAACACGATAACATAATTTGCTTGTCTCGTGCATAATGGCCCAGGCTAAATCATCTAAGCAATCCGGCTGAAAGGGAAATGTAACAATGTAGACTGAATAACTAGAATTATCATGGCATAAGTCACAGAATCAACAGAAAAGTTAAAAATGACTTGTAACTAGAATTCCTACAGAAATAAAATACTTGAAAACATATAATGATATGGAATTTAACTCTCTAAATCTTAATACATATTCATACAAAACAAGGTAACATTACTTTCCAACATATTCATAAAAAACAAAGTAACATTACTTTCCAATAACTCTCTCTCCCCACCCCCTGTTTCTAGGAAGCTTGTCTACGCCCTAATTATACTCAAGGAAGAATCCATAATCCCTCATAGTTATTTTACTTCTATCACTCCCACCAATCTAAAGAAGTTTTCCCTTCCATGCAAATTCACCCATTGTTTTCCTCACTTTTGACAGCCACTTTGTTCAAATAATGTCAAATGTTAAATCTGTACTGAACCACTCTTTCCAACACTTTAAATTAAGAGGGAGAGACGTTGGATAATGACCTCTTTACTATGGATTTCAATGTCACTAATTGTTAACTCTGTTTCACTTACTAGTACACTAGAAAGGTGAATAGGAAAGAAATAAAACCGAAAAGGAAAGGGCATATGAAAACTGAACAATTCAAGAAGAGATCTGCAAATATTAGAATTGTAATAAAACAAAAATCTGATGCAGTCATGGAGAATGGGTCTTAAGTAGATTAGAAGCTGCTCTACCATGATATAGTTTGAAGATTTGAGAAAATCCATGAAAAAAACATAGATGATAGAACTGGGGAGTGACCTCACCTTAGCAATAGCATAAACACCAAATAGACCAGTGTCTTTGTAGTTAGTATTGAAAGCCATCATGCTTTCAGCTATTTCATTAATGCCAACCCTCTGTGCAAGCTCAGAACTGCAGATTGTACAAAATAGTCAATGCATGTGGCCACAAGATGAGAATATCACGGGCCATTCAATGTAAGCTAATCATAAATAATTTGACAAAGACTCACCCCATGTGCTTTCCACCACCTGCATTCTTATTCCAAGAGCCCAACATAGTCTGCATGACCATCAAAGCGATGGAATCTGGATCCGTCCAAGATGCTCCGCTGAAAGCAACCGCAAATTGTGCCAGAGGCATATCATCATCAATTATCCTAACCTGATTTCAACACCCAACAGATATCAATACAAAAATTTGTCAGAATGCACTGCCAAGGAAAGAAGCCATTAGGTACACGTATGATGTACACCCACCTCAGAACCGGTAAATATAGCTGGCTCTTTAGCAACTAACTGAGAAGCTGTGGTTGGATCAGTTGATAATTTTGTGAACAGTTTCTTTACTTGCTCAACAACATCCTCATGCTTAACAGCTCCAGAAGCAGCAATTACCTATGGGCGAAATAGAATAACAGTTGAAAATTTCCAAAAGTGAGACTCAAACAATAAGTAACGAACAGTTAACAACAGACTAGTGGGAAGCCAACATGTCAACCAACCAGACTCCACAGCAAATGAAGAACAGATAAAAGCCCGTTAGTTCACATATACCATTCTTGGAGCACTGTAGTGCTTTGAGATGTATTCTTGAAGATGATTTTTGGTGATTGTCTTTATATTCTGAGCAGGTCCAAGAATGGTTCTACCCAGTGGAGTGAATTGGAATGCAGTTGCATGCAAATGGTCAAAAATAACTTCCTCAGTTTGCCCTTCCACCTACAATAAAGAATATACAAAGACACAATAAGCAATATAGCAATTACATAAGAAATAAAAGTTTACTTTGCGTAAACAAATAAAATGCAGTACTGATATAGACAATTACACCACTAGAAATTACTCAATTGCTTGTCATACCATCTGTTAGTTAAATGATTTGTTACACTTTAGTATCCCTGGTACACCAATGCAAACAGAATTCAATAAAGCACAAGGAGGCCCGTAACAGTAAGGCATTAAGTTTAGTTGTTGCTGCACCTAAAGGATAAATTAATAGAACCCATCATATTCTCCCTTTTAAGATATAAAATTTTTTGATCATCGAACAACTCTTTGGTCTTCCATAATCTACACAAATATAATCTATAGGGGCCAAGGGGGAAGTCCAAAAGTTTTTACTCATCTTTCTGAAAGTTACCCATAGGATAAACTGCCTGCTATTGATAATGAAGCATCAGTTGTCATTGCATCAAACAACTCTCAGTTACCAGACTTAGAGGAATCAATCTATGATCTAACATTCTATTTTATCAAAAAGACAAATTCAAACATTACCTCCTCCATTTCCCTCAAGATCACATCACGCTCTCTCGTAATCCGATTCTCGTCGAACTTGGAATTCTGTAGTATATCAGCCAATATATCCAACGCCCTGGGCACATCCTTGTCCATAACCTTGGCGTAATACGTTGTCTGCTCTCTGGACGTGTACGCATTGAGATGTCCACCCATATTCTCAATCTCCTCTTCCAATTCCCTCGCGGTCCTCTTCTCGGTGCCCTTGAATATCATGTGTTCCAGGAAATGCGCGGTGCCGTTGGTGTCGTCCGACTCGAATCGACTGCCGGCGTCGATCCAGACGCCGACGGTGGCGGACTTGGCGGCGAGGTTGGACTCGGTGGCGACGCGGAGGCCGGAGGGGAGGGTAGTGATGCGTGTAAGTGGGGAGGTGAGAATTGGGGTGTGGTCGGTTAGGGTTGGGTGGGGAGAGTTGTATTTGAGGAATCTTGGGTCGGAGTTTTCAAGTTGCTTTAGTTTATGTTTGACAGACTCGGCGATTCGGTCGTAGATCATGGCATCTGGAGGCGGAGGAGATGGTTGTGGTGCGGTGGTGGCGACCGCCGGAGCGGTGGATAAGGACCGAACGGCTTGGATAAGGGTAGAAGAGGGTTTACGGGACCTGCGAGCTAGGGTTAGGAGGTGTCGGATCGCCATGACTCTTCCTTCTAGGGTCTGCACAGAGACAGAGACAGAGACAGAGCTAATGGAAGTGAGGTCTTCGTTCTGTCATCTGTGTAATGTATTGCAAAGGAAGGGATGAACAATTGGAAGACGACGTCGTACCAGGTTTATATCTTACAATGTCACGTCGTCTTACCAGTTACCAGGGTTCTATATTCTTCAAATAGTACGATGTCGTATCTATTACAGAAGAATAAGATGTGATACTCCTCCTCCATTTGCAAGACGACGTCGTATCTATTACCAGACTTTCTTTGCGATGTTTTTGTATTTCGTAGTAACATAATACCAGTAGAATGATTTATATAATTCATTCGCTACTGTATAGGATTCCTGTGCTTAATGTACGACTTCTCACTTTTAAAATATGAAAAAAGATAAATTTTTGATTTATTTTTGTTACCCACTTATGTAACTATAATTAAGTTTAATGAGATTATCACATGTAGATAGATACACGTCTATGTATATATATCAAATATTGGGTTTGAAATAGTGTTGGATTTGATCCAATGTCAGATCCGATCCAAAGTTTATTTCAACCGATTTGAAGTTTAACTGAATAAATTTAAAAAAAAAAAAAAAAAGGTTGAATATGAGTTTTTCTTAAAAGGCTTGTCAGGGGTCCGAGATCAAATACGAATATAAGTCTAAAATTTATGGAAGTTAATCTCCGATTCCAGCCAAATCAAATACTCAATTTTGTCTCATAGAATTCTCAAACTAAAAAAGAAAAAAAGAAAAAGAAAAAAAGTAATACCTTGGGGTATGCCTTTGCCGATATATCAATGTATGTATGACATGAGATTGAACATAAATAATTCAAACGTTTTTCCGGGCAACAAGAGATAATAAAATAAGAACAATGTTTGTCTCAGGCTATATAAGAAGGAGTTTCTTATTTATGAGAGATGGACCAATACAATAATGACACCCTTGTAAAATTCAAAAAAAATTAAAGATGGATCAAATGAATAATTTTTTTCAAATTATCCAAATGTTACATATACAGAGTTTGATATATTACTCCTAACCAACCTCTTTTACAAAGATAATGATTCAAATTTTTCGTTTTCGCTAAATTCATTAGTTGCTGGAAAACGTAGACACTGTCGAACTAAATTTCCTGCACCACTGAGACCATCCGTCTCTAAAACATGATTTTTTTCATCTTCAGTCATCTCTGACCCTCAACATCTTGTATTGTTATAGAAAATTTTAAGTTTTGGTTACAAATGTTGTTGTAAACAAAAAAGAGCAGAGTTCAGACCAATTTCAAAAGGAATTGCAGGCAACATGATAAGAAAGTTTGCTCCTTCAAATTGACATCACTGTTTCTTCTTCTTGCGTGGTTATTGCTTCCTCTTTATGTGAGCCATAATCTTTTGTTTATTTTTATCTTATGTACACAGAGTCTGCAAGGGAAGAAGAGGTTGAAGGTAATATAATATGGATGATTTGCAAAGTGATGACGAGGACGATGATGGTGGTGCGTCTGACAAGGAAATGGGAGACAATGCTGTTTATTTTGACTAGCCCTTAAAATCTCCCCTGTTTGAGCCTCTTTAATTTTTTTAGAGGGAAGAATCTGTGCACAGAAAGAGGAATCAATAAACACACAGGAAGAGGAAGCAATGATGTCAATTTCCGGGAGCAAACTTTCTTATCATGTTTCTTGCAATTCCTTTCGAAATTGGTCTAACCCCACTATTTTTCGTTTACGACAATATCTGTAACCAAAGGTTAAAAATTTGTGTAACAACACAAGATATTGAGTTAAGATGAAAAAATAATTTTTTAGAGACTGATGGTCTCAGCCGTGCTAGAGATTTGATTCGACGGTTTTTGTGCTTTTCAACAACTAATGAATTCAGCAGAGACGAAAAATGAAAAATTGGTTGGGAGTAATATACCTAGCTCTGTATATTCAACCTTTGAATATTTTAAAAAAATTTATCCGTTTCACTTATCTTAAATTTTACAGAAGTGTAACATGTAAGTAGGAGGATCCTACTTACATGCGACGAGGCAAGCATTGTCAAAATTACTTGTGACGTATACATCAATTTAATTTTCACAATATACAACTTTGAGGACACTTGTTTCACTTGTCTTTAACATGGCAACCACCATTTCAAACAACACAACACACACACACTCTCTCACTCTCTCTCTCTCTCTCCACATTGTTTTTGGTAGTGAGTCATTCTCTTTCTGCCCCCTCTCTGTCTTCTGCGTATAAGTTCAACGGTTGGTTGCCGTTGCAGGTTATGATATGATAATAACTAATAAGGGTTTGAGGTCCCATTCAAATCTCTTTATATATCCTCAGTTTCGCTTCGGAAACCCAAAGGTACTATTTTTATGTATATAAAATATTTTCTTTTTCACTCCTCGTATTTTGTTTTATGTCATATATATATATATATATATCACCTCTAAAGAATTGAAGACAAGGAGTAGTTTTTACATGAACTACACTTGCAAGCTTCTCTCTCCGTACTTTTTCATTCATCTTGCTTTCATAGTATGATACTTTATTCTCTGGAATATACTATTTGTACCTATAATTTAGCTGTTGTTTATTTTGGTTGATTCATCCACGTCTTGGCCAGGGGTGTGAAATCTCTCACATCAGGTTGGTGAGTTAATTCTTGTACTCTATATAACTATTGATATGAATTGGTTTTGAATTTCCTAAGCTTTATGTTATATTTATATATATATATATATATTGCATAATTTTGTCTATGCATCACCAGTCTATTGGCCTGAGTGGTGTTTCCTCTCCTTCCTACAGGGAAGGTGAAGCTTCAAGCCCTAGGGGCATTTGTGCGCGCGTTATCTTATATATAACCCCAAAAAATAATTGTCTGAGTGTTTTTACATGTATATATAATTCATTACCTAGTATATTAGGTTTTACCACTGTACAAATTACCAAAGAATGGTTCTATATATAATGTATATATGTGTTGGTATCGGCCATTCAGGGTCTACCACGTATGTCCACGTGGTTAGGCCCACTTTGACTTTTTCACCATTTTGAGCTTTCCTAGCAGTTCCATGTGACAATGAGCCTACTTTGACTTTCCCCGCAAATAGATCAGAGGATTCCAATTGAGCTCCTTCTCGAGTAGGGGATTCTAATCGAGCTCCTCTGAGGAGAAAGAGTCTCCATTGAGCCCTTCCTCGGATAGAGAATTTTAATCGAGCTCCTCTAGTGAGAGAAGTTTTCCGCCGAGCTCTCTTTCCCTCATTTTGTAGGGCACCCTTAGGGGTGTGATCGCCTTTTTTTGGCGAGTCCTTTTCTACTGATGAAACTTTACGGAAGTCCTCTCTACGGATCAACCTCCATTTTGTAAGGAAATACTCTTCTCTACAGATAAAACCTTGCGAGGAGTTTCTCTCTATGGATAAACATCAAACAAGCCTTTTTTTTCCTTTTATTTGGATAAGTCTTGGATGGTGATAAGTTCCTTTCTACGGATAAACATCATGAAAAATCCTCTCTACGGATCAATTTTTCCAAAGCGAGGAGGTACTCATCTCTACGGATAAAATCTCGCGGAGATCCTCTCAACCTCTATTTTACGAGGAGTTCCTTTCTACGGATAAATCTCCATTTTTACGAGGAGTTCCTCTCTACGGATAAACCTCATGGAACTCCGCGCTCCTATGGGAGGTATGAGCTCAGACCACTGCCTTATGGGAACCAAGGGCTCGGGTTCGGTGGCTAGAGTCTAAGGTACTCTAAATCCATGACGGACCTCATTTTTAGTTAGGATGAGGTCATTACGTCTTTGATTGGCCTGTCACAGAGGGAAGAAGAGAACCAGGTGAGGTGAGTGAGTTCCCTTTCTGACAAGTACAATCTCAGCCCTTGCTTAGTAGATATTTACCACTGTAAAACCTCGACCATTGGTGAGAAAAGACATTTTTGTCTATAAATAACGAGAGAAAAGTAGAGAACAGGGACTGGGACAAGAAAAACACGACAGAAAGAACCTTTTTCTCAAACAATCTCATATACACCCTAGATCTCCTCTTTTTCCTACATTATTCCTCCCCTCTTCTTAGAATCCGCATAGAACAGTGAACCCCTCTATAATAGCTTGGACTCCCACCAGGACTCATTTTCTGGCGACGATCATCGTGAAAAGTTTAACTTTAGTTTAATAGAACCTATTACAAACAATATGTTTTATAACTAAGAAGCACGAACACGGACACGGGTACGACACGACACAGACACGACGACACGACAAATTTAAAAAAACAGGACACAACACGGCGGGGATACAGCTATAAAATAATATATTAATATATATTCAACAAGTTAACCAATATCCACAATACCATAAATCTAACAATAAAAAAATAATAAATCACACAAATACTTCAATTTATTATCAAGCAATTAATGTATTTTCAAAAAGGATGTTCATTATATTCAAACCCACTACTAGAATATTGCATATTACTCATTTTTCTAATAACAAACAAATAAATTTAAATACAAAATATCAAATAAACCAACATGACTTTATGTTAAATAAAGTTCTATTGGATTTTTTATTTTTTTGTTTCTAAATTTATTATTTAGGAATTTTATCTTACTATTTTTTATTTTTAAAATTTTTTATTTTAGAAAATACTATATTTATATAGAAAAAATGATATATATGCCATTATAGTTATTTCAAAGGGTCAAGATGCCAACTTTTAGAAGATGAGGGGCTGAAATGCTCAAAAAAATAGTTCAAATGAGTTTTTTTGTAACTTTGGAAAAGTTCAGGAGTTTTTTTGCACTTTTAAAAATTATAAAATGTACCCCGCCGTGTCCCTTACGTGTCCTTGCCGTGTCTCCCGCGTGTCCTTGCCGTGTCCTAAAAAAAAAAATTCCAGGACACTTTTAAGGAGTGTCCGACACGTGTCCGAGTGTCCGTGCTTTCTAAATTATAAATTTTTGTTAGGTGACCTTGTCCAGTATGCTTTACTGTTGATATTTCATTATATATATATAATTATATATTAGTTCAATTTTCCAAAAAATAATTGTTCATTCGGATGATTGCACACAAATTATTTCTTGATAAACCAGCACAAGAAGAGCTGAGAGATATTTTCACCTAGTATTGCATGATGAAGATCATAGACTTCGTCTCTAGCTAGCTCCTACGGAAATACAAGAAGAGATAGAAAAAGGGCTATCTTTTCCAACAAAGCGATAAAATAAAATGGATGAATATATGGCATTCAGAATGGCATCTATCACCACAAGAAGCATCAGTATGAGCCAGTCATGCATGCATGTGCGTCCTAATTGCCACTGTAACTCATTCGTTTGCATTCATTATAACTTCAGTAAAATTACCTTTCTTTCATATATTCAATTTTATTTGTATTCCTACTTATCTTGATATATTCCTTTTAACTCTAAACTAATTCAACATTTTCAGGGATAGATAACTAGAAATACCAGAAGATATATTTTGTACAAAAGCAAATGAATAAGCTTAAAGAGAGTGACCAAGCTAGTATACAGCTTCATGAGTTCCTTACACATCAATCCTTTTTCCCTATATCTATCTATATATATATACTAGGCGTATTGCCCGTGCCTACGGCACTATAAAAAAAAAAAATTTATTGAACTGAAATAAAAACTGATTTTATATAATCAACGTGTCAATAAACAAATATTTACAAAACACTATTTGCATTAGCTACTGTTTACAAAAAATACAATGACCACGCTTCTCCTTCTCTACTTCTTCCAAGATGAAGCATAAATTTTCTTCACTACCGAGAAGAATATTTTTGCGTCAATATGAATGTACTTCGCCTTCAAAAAAGGACTATATACAACAATCTACAAAATAATAACACAAAATGAATTGTTATATTATTATGTAAAAAATAATAATTTAGAGTAACAAAAAATTGAATTACCTCATTACATCCCCAATTGCGCAGTGAAGATGAATTGATATATCGGATTTTTCTTGCAGCAGCATCCCAGTCCTACAAAGTTATATTGGATAACACACTTTGATTAGAACACTATAATAAAACTTCTGGGTACACAATATTTGTTGTAGAATGTAGACCGTCGTCTGGAAGAAGGATACTTATACGCTCAGAACTGGTGCATCTAGACAGTGCAACATATAACTGCCCGTGACTAAATACTGGTGTGCGCAAATCAACCCCAACAAATTGAACAGACTGTCCTTGAGACTTATTAATGGTCATTGCATAGGCCAGTCGAACAGGAAATTGACGTCTTGTCATTTTAATGGGCATTTCTGAAGAGGATGGAGTCAAGGATATTCTTGGAATAAAGACAAAATTACCACATTTATCTCCCGTCAGAATCTGTGCTTCAATTACACGATGTGCACACTTGACAACCATCAGTCGTGTGCCATTGCATAGGCCATCCTTGGGCGCAATGTTCCTCAACAACATAATCGGACATCTTACTTTCAAATTCAGCTCAAAGGGTGGTAACCCTGAAGGATCTAATGAGTTTAAAAATTCATTAGGATATCGATTAGTAATGGTTCGATCTACTAACTCATCTTCCAATATTTTGTCAGCTGCAAAATAAGTAACCGTCTCCCTAGGAAATATATTTAATGCAACACTATTGATAGTACTAATATCATCATTTCGGGTAGAAAGAATTGTACGCTCATTTAAAAAATTTGGTGAAACTGTATTCGCAACACTTAACCCTGGATACACTGCACATAGTAACTCATCTAAATTCCTGCACTTTCGTATTGTATGCGGAAGTTCTATATTTTCTTGTGAGTTTGATCCAATCTAAAAAAAAAAAAAAATTGTTAAGGTGGGATGTCAAAAAATAACACGCTACTAAAATTATTACAATTTGTATGTTTTCAGAAATATTACCTCCGTCAAGAAATTTGAAAAGTCCGCATTTGCAGTGTCTGTGCTATTCAGGCGCATGTTCAAATTCAAAATTAGAACGTGTACCTGATTCCAGAGTCTGGAGCGTCTCAAAGTTGCGCCCACAATTTCTTCACGGCTGCCCTTTTGTATAACTGGTAAGATCTGTCTGAAATCTCCGCCAAGAACAACAGTAATACCCCCAAATGGCTTCTCATTATCGCAAATATCTTGAAGAGTGCGATCAACAGCTTCCACACAATACCTGTGTTGCATAGGGACTTCATCCCAAATTATTAGTTTCGCTTCCTTAAACAACTCTGCATGCAACGATTGTTTTGTAAACCCACAAATTGAATTTTCCAACACATTTAGTGGAATGCAGAACGTAGAATGTGCAGTACGACCCCCTACCAATAACAGAGAAGCAATACCAGATGAAGCAACAGTGATAACAATGAGTCCAAGGCTGCGACATTTTGTTGCAATTGTATTATACAAAAATGTCTTTCCTGTTCCAGCACCACCACTTAAGAAAAATGTTGTCCCTTCATTTTTGAGAACTGAAGAAATAATTGCACTATAAGCAGCACGTTGTCCATCATTAAGGCGGTCAACATTAAATTGAACATCTGATTGTTGTGCCTCGACTTGAAGTTGATGATGTTCCCAGATAAATCTGTTTCCAACTATCGTACTCCAATTGCCAGTCGGCAGTGGCATTGGTGGGAAGTCAGTTAAACTCTTACCAGATTCCTTTAGTAGCTGATTCAGAAGATATAAACCATAATCCGTGATTTGAGACTCAATTGGATTGGGAATCGCAAAGTCTTTAGAAATTATGCGAGCAAGATCATCACACATATGCATTGAAAATTTATTCCATAACACATGCGGTTGTAGTGGGGAGCAGTGTATCAAAATAACACAGAACAAACTTCTCAACTGACGTCCATTTTTTATGGTTGCTGCTTCATCAAGGCATTGCACCCATTCTTCATCGTCTTCCAGAAGTCCCCTTTCAACACATGCATATTTGAATGTTTCGTGCAATATATTGTTGACGGTCTTTAAACATTCAAAGGATCGCGGTCCTTTAACAACAGTAAGTAGCAAACGCAAGTAAAATCTCTCACCTTCATTGGGGTTAGCAAAGTACATTCTACCAATTGCAAATCCCCTCTGTCTTTTTGTCCACTTCTTTTCTTGAATGTGCCATACATAATGCTGGGAAAATTCTTGATAAGTAAATGCGCGGGCATCTGCATTGGCAGCACAGCACGCAAAAAAACCAGTAAGAGTTGACACTTCAGCCTTAGCCCGTTCCATGATCTTATGCATTGAATCAGCTTCATTGTAAACAACTTGATGTTTGCCAGGTAAATGAAGTTGTAATCTCACAACATTTGGAAGTTCCTCGTGCATCGGATTGCCAAATATTCGCCAAGCAGCTTCTGTCGGCCCGATGTACCTTGCATCAAGGTATTGCTGAATCTCATCTACGCCGCCTAAAATCATTGTCGTGCGATCATGACCCTTGTAAATATACTTGTGAATATATTTTACATATCTCAATCCTGCACAAACTTCCACATTGATATGACAGTTGAACATTCTGGACAAATACGGATGATATGGCACAACATCTCTATTATCAACATCATGTCCCCTCACAGAATAAACGCGACCATCATTGCGTCGTCGATATAGCGGGTAACCATCTTGGTCCATACTTGTTTCTTCTGAAAACTGTTTAGGGTACCTCTTAGTGCATTTTCCATTTTCCATACACGATGCGTGTGGATTTCGAGTACCACACGGTCCATGAACCATACAACTCTTGATAGTTTCAAAAAGTGTGGGATCTTCATTTGGATATGGAAATTCAGATGACACAATTTTATCCACCTGAGCACATGTTCGAATTTTGCTTCGACCTTCAAGGAATATAAGTAAATGCATGTGCGGCAACCCCCGTTTTTGAAATTCAATTGTGAAGACATGACCAACTTTTTTGCCAAACACTTTCTTATTATCTAACTCCATCATTAGAGCGTGTCGCTTCAATTCAAAAACACGGGCAACTAAATCAGGACGATCAGTGGCCTGTTGATGTGGTAATAAAGCTGAAGTAATTTCATGCCAGTTAGGATTTGCAGTCATTGTAAGGAAGATATCTGGATGTTGATTGTATCGAGTAATTGCCATTGAATCTTGAAAGATCTCAAACATATGTCTTGGACTACCCCTGAATGAAGAAGGCAACACTATTCGTTGCCCAACTTGATGTGGTTCAAATCCATCTACAGAAATATCTGTCAGACCCTGGTAAAGTTCCCGACGGAGTTTAGGCTGATTTAACTTATAGTATGTCAGTCGATTTTGCTCAGTAGCGGCCCAAGCATCTACAATGAACTCCTGAAATAATTTTCCGCCTCTTAAAATGGTTGAGTACTCAGAAGAACGTTCAAACAAATGATAAGCATAGAACTGTAACTGGGTAAGTCTATTAGTTGTATATCTCCCATCTAGGATGTTCCACTGTTTTAACTCAGGTTCCCATCCAAGCTCACCGTAAGGAAACAACAAAACATAATGCAAAGGCAAATAAGCAGGGTGACATTCACTAATTCGCATCAATTCATTATTTCCTCTCAAGCGCACAACAATATCTCTCATTCCACTGACTTGAGTTCCATCTCTTGGTAATATAACTGCAACTTCATTTGCTGTCGGCAGATTATACCTTCGTCGATCTGCTGCTGAAGATGGAGAGTAATGAAGATAGGCCGGTATATTTTGGTCTGCTGAATTCAATTGCTCTAGTATTGCAAATGCTTGACGGAATTTTTTTGAAAATGCGTTATACTGCAACAAATTTTTTTGAATATCTTCGAGAACATCCCTCCTCAGATGCGAATTTTTACGACTACGAATGTCTAAAGCCGCTTCAGGGTCATAAATGTACAACTGAGCATAACTTGCTTCCTGTCCTGATTGGGGTAAAAGCGTCCCTGTACGATGTCGCAGTTCTCCATGAATGGTAAATGATGTTGGACCCCTGCCACTAAGAACTCTGTCATCCATCTGAACACCCAGACTTGTAAATGCATTAGCTGCATTATATTCCCGAGTATAACGACGAAACGATTTTGATTTGTCATCATCACCGTTGTATAATAATGCAAGTTCTGGAGGGGGTGTAAGCAGAGCCGGTAATTGAATCTTTCCTTATAGACAACATGTTCCAAAAAGAGGATGCCCGCAAGATGAGTTTTTTAATTTTTCATCCATCCAGTGTAAGGCTTTACAATAAGGACATGCTACATTCATGTTAGCCAAAGAATGCCGACGAATATTATGTTTAGACCGAACATTGACCGTTGCATTGGCACATGTGTTTTCTAATTCATCACTCAGATGATCATTTTGAATGATATTTGATCCATTTAATTCCTGATCTAAGAACATACGCCGAGACCGACGCCGACGCCGAGGCAAACCAGGAAAAAATCTTGATTGTACCAGAGGGCGTTCATTTCTCTCTCTCTCTCTTCGTAAACGTTGGGCAATTGCAGCTTTTGATGGAAGAGCATGTTCACAAATTTGCTGATTTAGATTAGTAGTAAGAAACACTTGACTAAGATTTCTAGGAGAAAGATCAAAAGACACTTCTAATTGAGGTGATGCTTGCATATTAGATGTCACATTTGCCACTGTTATCGGAGTTCTTTGTAGAGGAATAATAGAATGCAACTGATGAGGTGTTGATATGGTAGTTCCAAAAGATGGCACCACAGAATGTGCAAACGCAGTTTTTGAGACATTCGGAATAGGTTCCTATAAGATGTCAATTAACTGTTAAAATAATTGTAAACGTTGGTTTTAGCATTCTATACTAAATATTTTTAAAAAGTGACAATATGATAATTACATAAACTGAATATAACATAAACAAAAGGTCCCTAAATGATGGTAATCGTTAAAAATGCATAAAATAAAATAATATTTACACGTGTATAGTAAACAAAACAAAATTAATGATAAAAAACACACCCCCACTTTTTCCTTTCCCTTGCGCGAAGTGCAAGCCTCTGAATCTTTCCTGGCCACCTAAAAATTATTAAAAAATTGAGTATGGAAAAAAAAAGTTAATTAAAATTATAAAAAATAAAGAAATGTAATGAGTTGACTCACCTTCGCAGCTCTAATAATATTGAGCTCACGTTCATCATGGATAACAATAGAATAATTTCTTTTTTTCAAGAAATTAACCTACATATTAAATTCAATAAATTCTTAAAAATAAGATAAAATATAGATGTTAAAAAATAAATAAATAAATAAAATTCTTACTGTGCACTCGACATCATGATTCACCTGATATAGAAATAATTTAAAAATCAGACATAGAAAATGATAAGTCTAAAAGGAATCTATAAAATTTTATAAAGAAACTAACTTACATTGCCAAATATGGTGAAATTATCCACTGGTGTACCACTAATAAATGGAGAGGAAAAAGAATGTCCAATGAATAAGGTTAGTTTAATAAATAGAGAAATAAACTAAATTTTGACATTGTTACTATTCAATTAAATAAAAAGATACATGAAAGTTAATTAAAGTTATAAGTTCAGATTATAAGTATAGATAAATCCATTAAATAAAAATAAAAAGAGACAAAGAAAGCAAATTAAAGCTAAAATCACCATTCGTGACCAAAGGAAAAAAATAGATGATTAATTAAAATCTATTGGTCAAAAATAGACATAAATAGATGATTAATTAAAATCTATTCGTAAAAAATAGACATTTGCATGATTTTATATTTTTCACATAACATTGAGCCCAATCCCACTGTTCTTGGTTACCCAATATGGTATTTACGCAACTGATTAGACTCTGACCCAGTTATGGGACCATGCTCCCGTCTCCATACTGAACCTAACACTTTCATCATTATTATTTTTTCTTTTCTTTTTCTATCTTTATTTTATTATTTTCTCACAAATTTATTATAATATGTATGGATCCTATTCAATCAAGTGAGTGTTAATCTTTTTATTTGTACTAAAAATAATTTTATGAGTAGTGAAATAAAAAAACTTAACACTTCTACCGGTGAAATTGTTCAGTTTTTCAATCTCATTAAATCTGATGATAGTATTCAAATAGGGGACACTTTGAAGCTGCATTTAAATTGAATCTATTGCAATAAATTTAAGAATTTAATGGCCTAGATGACCAAATTGGAACACTTTTTCATGTTGGACAAATTTTATATGAGATTGAGAATTACCCAATTCAATGTCCTATGCAGAGGATCTTTAAATGCAACTTTGAATTGCTGAAAATCTAACACCCTCAATTTATTTTTTACTCAAAAGATTCCAAAAACCCATTGAATAGAGACATGAGAAATTAAAGGTAGAAGGGAAGTAGGACTTGTGATGATGAAAGAAAAGAAAAAAAAGGATATATATCTACAATCACAACATTATCCTCAAATTGCCAACAACATTTTTAATTCGACTACAGTCACAACATTATCCTCAAATTACTGCCACGGTTTCTCATAGCCACGGTGCTGACTTGATGTGGTGTGTGCCGGAAGGAGGGAGCTCGGGTGCGACAGAGAGAGAGAGAAAAAAAAAAGAGTGAGATGCGTGACACAGAGCAAAAGAAGGGGAGAGAGTGAGAGAGAAGAAATACAGAGTTGCAGTTATACATATTTTTTTTCCCTCCCTTTTCTCACTCGTGCTTGCCAGCCCACACTATCCCACATTTTTTCCCTCTCTTTTTTTTTACTTTTGCTTGACAGCTAACAATATGTAACCAGAACCAACAAACCAGATTACAACCAACTAACCAGATAAAATATACTCAACCAACTAATCTGTGAGAGTAACCGGATATAATATATATATAAATACTAAATAAAATAAAATAATAAATAAAATAAATAATATACACACAACCAGCAAATTGAGACTCACCTTTACAACAGCGCCGGCAGTCTAACGGCCGTGACAGCGCCGTCCAGCGGACGCGACAGCGCCGCCGTCGTCGTCGTCCCAGCTGCCCACCCCACGGATCTCTCGCCGTCATCGTGGATCGCCGTCGTTGCGCCGTCCAACAGCCGTGACAGCGACGATCGCCATCCAACAGCCGTGACAGCGACGACCAGCAGCCCGTCGTCGTCGCTCCGCCGTCGTTGCGCTGTCCAGCGGCCGTCACAACGACGACCAGCAGCCCACCCCTCCAGCGGCGTCGCTCCAGTTTCGTTTCAGTTTGATAGAGATAGAGAGAGATGAGAGATTGCTGAGAGATAGAGATGAGATAGAGAGAGAGAAAAGAATAAAAAAATATATGGAGAGAGAGAGAGAAAAGACCATTCAAATATATCAAAACCATTCAAATGGGCTAGGACTGACGGCTGACTGTAGCTATTCTGCCAAACTAACATCACATGTTATATAGATGCACATGGGCTTGGAGTCTTTTACAGAGATAGATATATAGAGATAGAGAGAGAGAAAAGAATAAAGGGTTGGTTTAATCTGAGCCGTTGATAGGGATATTAATGGGTTGATTTTACACCGTAGATAGTGATATATATTTTGCACCCTTGGATGAATTTTTCAAGCATTTGTGACCCTTAGATGATAAAATTATTTTGGGGGGAAATTCAAACTCAATGCTAAAATGTTATATAGATATATATATACCCTTTAGCTGAGTTTATTGGGCAATTCAGCTTTACCAAATGCAAGCAACTTTCAAACCATAAGGTAACCTTTTTTTCTCTCGCAACTGCATCAATGCTTAGTAAACAAAAAACTTCAAAGACCATCAAGGTGGTGGCCTAGTGGTACTTTCACTTTACCTTTCAAAGTGAAGATGGAGAGTCCAAGTCCTCTTAGAGGCAAAGTGAGTGTGTGAGCAAGTTTAAAATAATAATAATCATAATAATAATAATAAATAAACTTAAAGTAAATTCAACGATTGAACAAACCCAATTCATATGTTAGGATAAGTAAACCTAACAAAAGAAAACTTAAATAAATTAAACAAGAAATTTGATATATATCATACCAAGAACTGAAAGCCTGAAACACCAAATACTTGATCAAAGCAGTTTCTTAAATTCAACAAAAATTAGTTTGACATGAATAAAGGAGACATGTACTTAGTTAGATCCATCACACTCCGCCCCAACATGAACATTCCTACGGACAAAAGACCCATCATATAGAACATATAGAATATTGTGAGGTACTAATTAGAGACAAATTTACTTATTTCTAAATCCTAGTAATGAATGGACATATAGAGCATCAAACTCTGTAAAACAAGGAAGGAAAATAAATGCAAGGGATCGAAAAGCATAAAGGAATAGCTAGATCATCTTTATTTTTTTATTTTTTATTTTTTACAATTAACACACATTCAACCCTTCATTTTAAAAGGCAGAGCGGGTTACAATTTTTGATCATTTTTTAAAAGCAAGATAAGAAAAGAAGAAAGAGAGGGAAGTGCAATAGAATGATTTTATTTATCACTCTCAAAACTAATAATTTGCTTTATATAAAGGAAATTTTGTAATTCTTTTAATCCATCACGTGAAACTCTTCCAATCAGACTCCCTTTGAATTTGTGGTTATAGCATAAACCCTGGGACAACCACTCAAAAGTGAAAGCTAAGGTAGTAAGCATGAGGTCTTGCAATCCAATCAACACTCACGGATATATATATATATATATATATATATATATATATCAGGTGGTAAAAAAATAGACGCTTTAAGGGTCCACTATTTTCTAACCACTCTTAAATGAACCTGTGTAAACTTGTGTGACATTTAAAAGTCACACCATGCCACCACGTGATGCTGCCATTCAAAGAAAACAATGTCCAGGTGGGAGCACTCTCTTTTAAACAACACTCTCTTTTCTTCTTAACTTATTGATTAATAAGTGCAAAGTTAGTATCATTTATATTTCAAAACATTTTCATTTCTGTGCATCAAACACACTCATTGAAACAAATCTAACTTGGAGTTCTCAAATCAAACACAGCCAAATACAAAATTCAGAACAAATAATGCATTAAAATGAAAGCAAATACATCCCAATCTCATCAAACATTTCCACGTATAAGTTATAGTAATATTGTTGAAATAATAAACAAAATGTTAGATGATTTTCAAATTATAACATTCTTTACAAGAGGCTTTTGCAACCACATGTGGATAATAACTATCGTAATCTAGACTGTAGCTTGGAGTTGTGTTGTCGTCGGGCAATAAATATCTACAACAAAAATCAACCAAAAATCATGCAAGATTTACATACATTTTAGAAATTATCAAAATAAATGAAAAATTACTAATTTCTTACCCATTTGTAAGCATTGGACAGTTTCTTTTATTGTGTGACTCGCCAACCAAACCACACCCATTACACCGTCTAGCTTTGGAATTTTTGGCACTTCCTAATGCTTTCTCTTGCCCTCCCTTAAGCCTTTTGCCACACCCCTTTCACAAACTTCGTTCGGTTCATTGTAATAATTGCAACTCACATTACTCGAACCAACTACACTTCGAATTTGACTTCTATCTACCGCATCAACTAAACTTGTACTACAACCAAACATTTGATTGGGTTTATAAACCTTAGTTACTTCTCCACTAGTAAGGATTGTAACGACCTTATCAACCACATCCAAAGTTAGTTGAATTAATTCACTCCTCTTACGACTTTTAAGAGTGGTCTTAGTTAGTTGAATTAATTCACTCCTCTTACGACTTTAAGAGTGGTCCCAAACAATATGACTTTTATGGCTTAAAAAATAACGGACCGTTAAAACGTCCATTTTTTTGAACTGCATGAGAGCCTTCCTTTGTGTGTGTGTGTATATATATATATATATTTGTAATTTAGAGTTTACTCCTTTAATTAACCTAACAAGTGGTTGATTTTGAGCTCATCAAGGTGATTTTTTAAAATTTCAAAGGATTAAACCATAATTTTCTAAAAAAATTAATTTAAGAGTAATTTCTAAAAACCTCATATCTTTGCATGGTATGCTATTTGTGGTCGTTTGTAACGGGTTCTTGTCCCACGTCGAAGATGAATGAGATGAGCATTATAAGGGGCAGGCATTCATGATCACTTAATATTTAAAATTTTTGAATCGGATGGCAAGTGTGGAGTCTCTTACACCATTACACAACGAAGAGATAAAATCATCTTTGTAAACTTTTAATAAGATCATATTTGTCCGAGAAACAAAAGGAGGAGACAATTTCAAGCTTTCACCCAAGGGTGCAACTTGGACGGACCAACTCGAATCCAACCTGATTTTTTATGGAACTGGATAACCATTTTTACAATTAGGGTTGAGTCTCGGTTGAAAAATCTCAACCCGTACTAAGTGATGGTTAGACTTAAATTGAAATGCTAGTAATCCAAGTCCAACCCGAATTTGGATCTTAATTTTATTTTTTATATATATTTTTATTTTTAATATATTATATATACTATTATAATTATAATCACCTTATTTTATTTTAATTTCTTTTGTTTAAATCTTAATTTGTTAGGGTATGTGTTAACATTTGGAGAATTATTTCTTAAGAATTTGTTACAATTTTTTAAATTTTTTTATGAAATCTAATATAAAACTAATTCAAGATTACTTTAAATTTCAATTTGTGAAATGATCAAACAACTTGAATTAATTCAAAATATTAGTTAAAGTGCAAACTAGTTTAAAAATTCTTAGAGTAAGTTGTTAGCTGGGTTCTAAGGACTTAAAATTGAAAGTTGGATTAAGATTGAGTTGGAGTTTACCGTTAAGGTTAAGTAGCACCTCCAACCTAGGGATGGCAGCGATGCGGATTTTGCTTTTTTTATAATCAAAACTGTTTAACTTTTTCTGTCCCGTCCTCGTCCCGCAACCGTGTATAAACAGAGGAGAACGGGACGGAACAGGTTTTGACTTCTTCATTTCTAACATGCCCAAATCGTACGAATTAGAGCCCAACTTTCAGCCAACTAGCCAAAAGAGAAGGCCATTTTCGTCAACTCATCTAAACCCTAAACACCCTACATTCCAGTACTCTCATCGCCCCTCGAACTCAATTCCTTCTCTCCTCTTCTCAACTAAATTTTGCAGAAAGAAAAAATGAAGTACAACCCAAGAGTATCGAGCTCGCGTCGTAAGTGCCGGAAGGCGCATTTCAGCGCACCCTCTAGCGTGCGCCGGGTGCTGATGAGCGCACCCCTCTCCGGCGACCTCCGGAACAAATACAACGTCCGGTCAGTCCCCGTCCGCAAGGACGACGAGGTCCAGGTTGTCCGTGGGACATACAAGGGCCGCGAGGGCAAGGTGGTCCAGGTCTACCGCCGCAAGTGGGTCATCCACATCGAGCGGATCACCCGAGAGAAAGTCAACGGGTCGACGGTCAACGTCGGCATCAACCCCTCCAAGGTCGTCATCACCAAGCTCAAGCTCGACAAGGACCGGAAGTCCCTTCTCGATCGCAAGGCCAAGGGTCGCGCCGCCGATAAATCCAAAGGGAAGTTCACAGTCGATGATGTCGCCGCCGGCGCACCTTCTCCGCGAGAGGTCGATTAGATATTATCATTTCCCTTCCCTAACCCGTGTTTCTATATTAGGTTTGAATATGTTTTTATTTTATTTTATTTTAAATAAAGTGTATAACTCTTTTATTCAAGTGTTTGCTTAGTTTTATTGGCTTATTGCACGCAAGTGGTCAATTTAGGGAGACGATAATTTCGAGTTATTAGTTAATGTAATGGTCTTTATTGGGTTCACTTCACTTTTATGGTGCTTCTGTTTATTGGGTTTGTGATAACTGTTGTTTGTTGTGTGTTTCTTATAATTTGGTTTATTTAGCCGATTAGTGGATGCTGCAACAATTTTGTTTCTGTTCTGAGGGATTTTTATGGAATATATAGGTTTGAGGGATATGAAAACATGAACTAATTTCTGATTAATTGTTCATTTACTGTTTTTTTGGGAATGAGTCCTCTTATTACTTGTAGGATGTTTTTTTCATTGATGCATTTCAAGAATTCAGTGTGCTGTGTTTGGAGCAAGTATTTTTCTGTGTTGCTGAACTAATTTCCAACTTCCATTTTATGAGTATGCAGCAATTTGGTTTTGTGCAAAAATTGATTGGCATGATGAAGCAATCAATTGGGTTTTGTTCCTATCATTCGATGTCTTGCAGATATATTTACTTTTAGATAAGGTTGCAACTCTAGCTTGGCCTAGATAAAATTAATTGTGAGCTTTAGATTGATTGCATTGCATCATCTCATTTCTGATGATATAGTATTAGTTTGAGGCTATGAGCTGCTCAATTGGTTTCCTTGAGATGGGTTATTTAGATTTTTAAGCTTGACTGACAGTCGGGGTAGGGGTGCACATTGTTCGGATTCCATCGACTTTTGTGAAAATGACTTGAAAATGAAAATTCAAGTCATTCGAGCTAGTTTATTTAATTGAAATACTGGATTGAGGCTGTTAGGGTTTTCGATTTGGATAAGGTCAAGAGAGTTGAATGTGATACAATATCTGAATAACAAGAAAAATTGAACCAAATTGAAACATCCAACATTCTTGTTGACAACGATGAAAATGTCAACTAGAAATACAATCAAATTATATCAGGTATGGATGAAGAAGATGACCATCCATATGAACCATTCTCCTGTCAAAGAGTTTCTCTTCAGTATTGTGAGAGAGAGAGAGAGAGAGAGAGAGAGGATGAAGACTCTTTTATGATGGGAAGGTGGTGAATGGTTGCTGGAGAAATGGTGAGTGGGGATGAGAGACGGAGATCATGAGAGGCTTTAGGTTTAGGGTTAATGAGTTATGAATGCTATGGCCCTGTTTGGATTGGCTTTTGAAAAACAGTTTTTTAAGTTTAAAAGTCGTTTTAGAGAGTGTTTGGATTGGTAAGGCTGAAGAGTTTCGGAGTTCAAAAAGAGCGTTCAAAGGAAGCTGGTGGTACCATTAACATGACATTTTTGAAGTCGTTAATTCCATCTTGTGTTGTGCTTCACTAACTATTACTTGCAGTGAAAATTTTCAACATCCGACGTGGAAGTAATTAACAAATTTTTTCTAGATGATTTGTTTGTATAACTTTTTTCATTTTTTATTTTTTTATTGTGGAATTACAAAATTATCAATGGTAGGCAAATAATTGACATTGTGTCTGTGTTTAAGATGCTCAGATATCTGTACGTTCAAATTGTGATGGACTTATTATAGAGTTGTATTTTGGGTGGTATCAGTCTCTTCTTTTACTGGCAGGTCCAAAACCTGTTTTGACTGTCAATTTACTGAACATACATATCTGCCAGACCGTGTATTGTTGGTTGGTTGCCATACTGGTGATTGAATTAGGTTTAATGCTGTGATAGTTCCCGTTTTGACTCGTTTAAATTAGCTTCTACAAACAAGTCGTTTGCTTGAGCGTTGAGACCAATTCATTAGTGAACAGGGTCTATACCAAATTTATAAGTTGCTTTTAGAAACAAGAAAAGCGCTTCCAAATGGCAATGGGGATTGTGAAAAAAGTGCTTCCTCTACTTGGCTTTAGCTAACTAGACCAGTAGTAATATAATCCACTAAAAAAAAAGATGCATTCTTATTTATGTGTGTCAGTATTTAATTTGTTGAAGTTAGTTTGAGAAGAAAATTCAATAATCCAAAGAAAATCAGTTTCTCTTGTTTCCATTGGAAGATGAGAAAATTTTAAAACATTAAAGAGAATGAGATGGTAACTTCTAATTTATGTCATTTTCATTGTTTTTCCCTTAGTTATGCAAACAGGCCTTTTAGTTGACAAATAAGTTAGACAAAGAGGTTGCACAGAGAAAAATAATCTAGGAGAAAGTTTGAAACTTTGGATAGAAAAACTCAATCATAAAAATTAACCTATTATCAATTTTCTATTGTTAAACTCATTGCATGAATTGCAATGCCAAAATTGATTCAAATTGTATAAAAAAGAAAAAGAAAAAAGGACATGTGATCAAGAGTGTATAATCTTAACATCCGATTATGAATAAAATCACTCAATAAGGTGAACCTCAAGTGTTTGAAACAACAGTAAACAGAGAATGAGAAAGAAAACGAAAAAGAGCAAAAATCATATCTGAAATACCCGCTTATTGGAATCCGAATTCGGCTTGGACAGATAAGAATCAAAGGTATCTGAACTGAAACCTAATCCGAGCCCCTGCCCATACCCAAACCCGACCCCAACACCACAACCCATCCCAATCCCAAAAACCATCTTGAGATGGTTCCATGGCCACCCACCATAGCCAACTCCTCCAACTAACCCGAAGCCTACTCCGACTCCACATCCAATTCCGGCACCGCCTCCGGGACCCACCACCGTTTCCTCTATCTTCCGGCCACTGTTTTGGAGGAATCGGGTAATGGAGAACCCCTTTTCTTTGTGCTTTCTCTTGTTTCTCTTCATTCCCGTCCAAAAGGAATTGGTGTCCTCCTTCTGAATTCCATTTATGTAACTGGTTTTGGGCTTCATGAGTGATGAATCTGCTGGAATATTTTGAAAAGAGAAGGGTACAGTGAATTTCAACTCAGATGGTTAGGTGGTGGTAGCCTTATCAAATATTTTGTGGACCAGTGGATACATGTTTCTTTCTTATCCTGTCAAGTTGCTTGTTTTCTTCTGCAGAATGATTTGGATACAACAGTTACATTATTATATCTCATATCTGGTCTCACCTACTTTATGATTTTACACAAAAGTAGTATATGGTAAAGAAGCAATGCCAAGTAGTTGAGGGTTAATTTATCTTTTTGACACTTTTTACTGTTGTTTAATACACAGACATCAAATTACTTATCTACAGTAAAGCTTTAATTTAATGCAATTAAAATATTATGGCTGTGCAATAAAACTTTTACATTTTGGAGTTAAAGTGTTGTATTTTTATAAATTAAAATTGATCAATCTAAAAATGCAAAGTGGTTCATCATATTTAAATATGAATGATTATAACAAGTGAATAAAAGAATCTACACTACTTAAATGTGAAGTAGACCTCATATATCACATGTAATTGGACTACTTATACACATGCCAACATGTACCAATTTTGTGAAACTCTGAATCATTGATAATAACCGGTGCCTAATATTAGTTCATTTAACAATGGTGCATCAGAAGTAGGGGTGTATCAAAATCTGTCCAAACCGGACCGAATAGTTCGATCCTTTTTTTTATGGTCCGGTTCAATCAAGGTTGAATTAATAGTTTGGTTCCGACTTCATGTACATGAGGATCACACCGAACAAAACTGAATCGTTTATATATATTTATATATAAAATACATTATATAATTTATAATATTATAAATTAACATAAATACGTAAGTTGTAAGTGTAGCCAATATAGTAATATACTAATAGTCTAGTCTTACACTCTTATATTGTACTATATATGTGTGTGTGTATATATATATAATATAATATAATATTATATAATTTATAATATAATATATTAGAGGTGAATTGTGGAATCGAACCGAACCAAACCGGTTGTTCATGATTCTGTTTTATTCGGTTTCATTGGTTATAACAGTTCGATTCCGGATTGTACGGTTTGGTTCCAAAAAATACCAAAACCAGACCGAATCGAACCATGTGCACCCTTAGTCAAAACTTTCGATCTATGAGCATGATTGTATTAGTTTTGAAATGTTTCAAATTATATGCAATAAAACTTTCACCCAATGTAATAAAATTTATACATTTATGCAATAATAATTTAACATACTACAGTTAAAGTCTTACATATGTTCTGTAAAAATGAAAATTTCTAATAAAATAATTTGAGACATGCTCACTTGTATTCTCACTGTAATGTGTACCATTTGGTGACCACTTATTTGCTTGTTTTGTCAACCATATAATATAATAAAATATATACAAATTTATGAATAGAGACTACACATTAAAAAACATGTCCACTGCACATTATTTGAAAGGGTTTGCACACTTACATGCCAACATGAGTAGCCAAATGCACCGGCGCACTTTTACTTTCAACATAACATGTGCATTGCACATTAACATTTAATATTCAATGAAAAACCCTTACAAAAAATGATGCACTGCTTAATATTTTGTACTGTAAAATTATAACATGACGTAGTTGAAGTCCACTATGTTGTGCAGTAAAAGTTTTGGTAAAATGATATGTGAAGGGCATTTGTGTAATTTCCTAAAAAGCTCTTAAGGGCAATTTGGATCCAAATAATATAAATTATCGTATTTGTAATTACTTTAAAAAAAGTTATTTTTTTTAGGGAAAACTATACTTAAATAAAGTTAGGAAGCCTAAATTACTAAGTGGTCTATTTTAAAAGTTTATTTTTCACTTTGGTTGAATTAAACAAAATAATTACATATGCATTGAAAATTATTATTCAGGTACAAAATACCCTTAAATCTCTTATTCCAAAATATCAAATTATCATTCTTAAATCAAATGATTCATTCACTCAAGAAACTAAGAAATATCTGGAATATCGTTTAATTTCTGAAAAATTGTAGGAATATAAAAGTAATTCAGTAAAAGTGAATAAACTCATAAAGTAAAACAAAATATACATTATACAAGCACTTGTGAGTATACTATTATGTCGTAAAGTAGTCTAATTAGATAGCTTGATATGGCCCTGAATGGTAGCCAATTTTTTTCCCTTTTAGATTAATACAAGTGGATACACTTGTGGTATCACAACACATCAACTATATCTGGATAGGAATAAAGTAGATTTTCCAGATGTGCTTGGGTAACTTTTCGGTCTGATTTGTCTAAAAAAATATGAGCATCATGAAGAGATATTACATCAAGACATGAGGTACACATATAAGGAAAATTCAAATTTCACAAGTAAACTCCTATAAATTTCAAGTATGCCTTCAAATGTAAACAAAATTTGAGTTTTATCAGCAAATTAATGATTTATGAGTCATTCTACATAGAATGTGTCTATTCACTAAATCAAATTAAGAACATATTTAAACAAGAAAATATAAATTAGATAGTTGATAATGACAACTTAAAAAATTGACTAGTGAAACCGTTCATCACATTTAAAAAACTTCAAAATTAAGAACTATTGACACATGAATTTGTCATGCAATTCAAAAACTAGTTCATTAATTTTTTATTTTTTATATTTTTTTAAAGTAAAAAAAACAGTTTACTAAACAAAAAAAGAGACCATATTTTTGTGATGAGAGATGATCAACGACCAATAATTTATTTAGGTAGTGGTGCTTTGCAATAAATTTGATTTTCTTTTAGTGAGACGGAAAGACAATGATCTGTTAAATTTTATTTAGTAACGCACAACGCTCATTCGGTCGCACAGGAATCAAACACAATTTAGTGTGAGTTGGAATAAAAGATTAAAGGGCATTTTGGACTTGAATAGTAATTTTTAATGCATATGTGATTATTTTGTTTAATTCAACCAAAGTGAAAAATAAACTTTAAAACCGACCACTTTGTAATTTAGGTCTCATAACTTTATTTAAGTGTAGTTTTCTCATTTTTTTTAACTATATTGTAATTAGAACACTAAAAATGTTCATAATTAAATTTACCTTTTATATTTCTATATTATATTTCACATGCACATACTCCCATTTATCAAATCGGTGCTACCCATTGGGCTCCATTGCTACTAATATTATGTTGGTTTGTTGACTGACCATGTTATAATTAAGGGTAAATATCATCTACATTTCCTGAGGTTTGTCATTATAATACTTACCTCCCCTCTATGTTTCATAATTCCACCTATCTCCCCTGTCAGTGATGGCCGTTTAAATAACTAACTGTAGTGTGTGATTTTACCGTCATGCTCATGCATTATATATTACAAGTTATGAACCTGATCAGAAATGACTAAATTGCCCTTTATAGTTTCTTTTAATACATATCCACTACCTCTGTCCCAAGAACTGAAATGGATTTTTCTCTCATATCACTGCCACCGTCCCAAGAGCACCACCATTAAAGCTCTATGGTCACCATAGCCATGTCGAAACCACCATGTTCTAAACTATAATCACCATCACCGGTTATTTTCTCCGGCAAGTCAACCGCTGTCGTTGATGAGCCCCATTGAAGACCATGAGTGCACTTCACTGGCCAAAGCATTTTCCAAGTTCCACCGGCCACCCTTGGGTCTCCTCCATCTTCATCCTCCACCGAGGCCATCACTGGAATGAAGACCCACTGCTAAAGCAAACCCATTTCCACCGGCTCACAATATCTTCTATGGTGGTGTCAGCATGAAACTCTTCTTCTGTGGTGGAGGTCCAGTAAGTTCATAGTGAGAAGGTGGCGTTTGGAGCTCTGACCGTGGTGGAAACAAAGACTTGGCTCTTTGCATGGAAGATGGTTTTCATGGTG
The DNA here is from genome assembly GCA_026545225.1 of Cornus controversa. NCBI lineage: Eukaryota > Viridiplantae > Streptophyta > Magnoliopsida > Cornales > Cornaceae > Cornus > Cornus controversa. Next base: position 123,789,666 of record CM048845.1, read on the forward strand.
GTTCACGGTGGAGAGATGTTGGAGATGGAGATGAGGTGCTCGGGCAGTGGTGGTGTTTCGGTATGGATAAAAGAACATCAAAACTTTTAATACCTAGTACATATAGATTAGAAATATTCCCGATACAAATTTTAGGTGTAAAAAAAATTATTTTTGTTGATTTATTAGATTTTATTTTGGGTTATAAATTTTAGAAATCGAATTGTCAAAAGTTCCACCCCACTTGACCTTTTCTGTGTGAAAGAGATTTGTGACATTTGGTGATGTGTTAGAAACACTCCTTTGCACATTATTTTGGTTTCCATGAAGCATATCTGAGTTTGAAGGACAAATCTACTTTCTCTTTGTAATTGCAGCTACAAAAACCTTTTAAAAGGAAGGGAAAAAAAGAAGTAAGGAAAAAAGAGGAACTGAAATGAGATAATAATGCTGTTTTCTTATATCCAAAAAAAGAAGGAAGAAAAAAAGGAAAGTTTAGAGGAGTTGACTCTCATAGTGATGTAATTTGGACAAATTTCACTGTTTGATGAAATAAAGTAATATCTAAGCATTAAATAAAAGTATGAATGATCAGAGACCATTGTAATCTTCCTATATAAAGAAGAGCTTATATTAATAATATCCCAGTCATTGATTTTTATTCACCAAAACGTTGCGGAATTATTTACTGATTAGCTAAATGATAAAGTCCAAAACGAAAGAAAACTGAAAAAAACATTTTTTAATTGTCCTAAAATAAACAAACTACCACTGAAGCTCTATGGTCACCATGAAACCATGGCCATGTCGAAACCACCATGTTCTGCAGTAGAATCACCATCACCGCCCATCTTATCTGGCAAGTCAACCGTTGTTGTCGACGAGCCCCATTGAAGACCATGAATGCACTTCACTGTCCAAAGCATCTTCCAAGTTCCACCGGCCACCCTTGGGAGGAGGGAGAAAGAATCGGGAGATAGGAGAGAGAAGGAGAAAAGAGAGAGAGAGAGAAGGGGAGAGAATGGAGGAAGAAGAGAGGAGAGGAGAGGAGAGAGACGGAGAAATCATTAAAAGGGAAGAGAGAGAAAGGAAAAGAAATAAAAAAAGGAGAATATTTAATTAATAAGTCAATAGTATATAAGTAATATTTACTTTGTCAATAAGATTAAAATAGTCATTTCATTAGTTAGAGGGGGACAAAATAGACATTTTATCCGTTTACTGGGGTTGATATCAAAAATTTCTCTTTGTCTGAGTCAGTTATCGTAACAGGAGGGGAGAATGCGTAACACGGATTAAAACCTCAGTAAATTATGAAACGTAAATGAGAGATATGTGTTATTTTACAAACCTCAATGAATATAAATATATTTACCCTATAATTAATACAGATTCTTCAGTCAGATGTCTTGGGCTTATCTAGGGATGACAATTTGCCCCGCCCCGCCTCGCCTCGTTTAAAACTCGTTTAAGAAAATGGGGTGGGGATGGGGTTAGGGAAAATAACTCACGTTTAAACGGGGCGGGGACGGGGTAAGACCCTACCTCGACAGGTACCCGCCCCGTTTAAGTATACATATATTTATAATCATATATATAATATATAAAGAAAATATTAATAATATATAAAAGAAATATTAATATTATATATATCATACAACTATACAAGTTTATTATATCAGTAATGGATGATTCAATATTAGCTATTGTGTTGCATGTACCTAAATGTGTGTTTTTAGTATATATGTATCAAAATATCAGATTTATTATTATAAAAATTTTTGCATTAAAAAAAAAGAAAAAGTATAAATGGGGCGGGGCGGGGCGGGAAAAGTTAAACAGTTGTGGGGACAGAAAAGTCAAAATCCGCCCCACCCGCCCCGTTTATACACGATTGTAGGGCGGAAAAAGTTAAACAGTTGCAGAAATGGAGAAGTCAAAACTCACCCCGCCCCGTTGCCATCCTTAGGCTTATCTAGAATTGAAATGGGCTGCAATTTTGAATTTCTCTGTAGCATAAGTTTGGCTTTTACTTTAATAAAAAAGAATATATTGGCAACAATCTTGCATGAGATATGGAAAGGGCTAACCCTAAAAAAGAATTTACAAATTTGAGTGGAAGTTTGACATTAATTCTCTGTTCTATAAGTACCACATTGACCACTCTAATAAAGATTTCATCATGTGCTGAAAAGGTATAAATTTGAATTGTATAAAAAAAAAAAGAAGAAAAATGGAAGTTTTCATCAATGACATATGTAGAGTTCTCAGCTATGAAGCACGGACACGCATACGGGATACGGATACGACACGATACGGATAAGGCGATACGGCAAATCTCAGAAAAATAAGATACAGGTACTGCGGGATACGACAAATATATATATATATATATATATATACAAAAAAATTAATAGAACACAAATAAAGTTTTAAGTTTTAACTTAAGAGATCTTTTTTTTCAACATTAAAGATCTTTTGATTTATTACAAATTAAGCCCCACATTTTAACTAAACTTTTTAAATTTTAATATTACAATATGGCTACCATCTTTATAAAAAAAAAAAAAAAAAATTCAAACGTATCCGAGAAGTATCCACCACGTATCCTGCCGTATCCTTGCCATATCCTGTCGTATCCGAAAATAAAAAAATTATTTTAAGAAGAACGGATACTTCTCCGGAGTATTTGATACGTGTCCGACCGTATTTTGACCGTATCTGTATTAGATATATATTCGATACGACCACGACGCCTCCGAAAAAGTATTCAGTGTTTCATAAGTGCTCAGCAACGCCTGCATCAATCCAAAGGAAAAGTCTTGAGAAAACATACCATCAATACAATTGAAATGATGTAAAACATTTATGCATGATGACATATATACCAGTGGTACTGTAATAATATCCAAGAAAATTCGAATCGGCCAGCCTACAAAAGACTTTGAACTTTGAAGTCTTCTCTCTCTCTCTCTCTCTCTCTATATATATAGATAAATATATATGTATATACATATACATATATACAGCCATCCAGGTGGTGCCCAGCTTCTGGATGAACTCTCTTACTTTTAGTTTTATCTGTTAAGAAATTTCTTTCCTCCTCCATTTGAAGTCCAATGAACCGCGCGTGGGCACGACGTTTCTCCTTAAAAGCTTTATTTTGACATTTTTTCTTGACTTAATTGTTTCGTACCAAGTCAATACATCTTACAGGTGTTTGCATTTAAGTTGATCTTCTTCGTCACGTGAATTTTGGTTGGTGAGGGAGGCGATATCAATGTACTTCATTAGTAAGAGAATCAAATATAAAGATATTTGATTTTGACATTTAAAAAAAGGAAAAAAAAGTGCTTCTATTAAAAGGTGAGTGTGAATATGAAACACATGAAAAGAAAGAGAGATAGAGCTATATATGTACGTACGATGATGGTGGAGGTGAAATGGATTGATCGAATGGTTGTGATGAGTGAGGCGGTTGATTTTGTGGTGATAGTGAAAGAGAAAATCAAGCTTGAAAGTGAAATAACATTAAACTTTTAATTTGTAAAAATATTAGATGAGTGTAAATATGAAACACATGAAAAGAAAGAGAGATGGAGTTATATATGTACGTACGATGACGGTGGAGGTGAAATGGATTGATCGGATAGTTGTGATGAGTGAGGCGGTTGATTTTGTGGTGACGGTGAAAGAGAAAATCTAGGTTGAAAGTGAAATAACATTAAACTTTTAATTTGTAAAAACATTAGATGAGTGTGAATATGAAACGCATGAAAAGGAAGAGAGATGGAGCTATATATGTACGTACGATGAGGGTGGAGGTGAAATGGATTGTTCGGATGGTTGTGATGAGTGAGGGGGTTGATCTTGTGGTAATGGTGAAAGAGAAAATCAAGTGAAATAACATTAAACTTTTAATTTGTAAAAACATTGGGTAGTTGGCTGTTGCAACTGTACTACGATTGAAATCAACTTGCTGGGTGGTGGTTGGCTGTTATAGTTGTACAAAAATTGATTAATCAATATATCATATACTATGTACGGAGTATATATTTTTCTGCTTTCTACTTTTTCTATAATACAAGTTTCTAATACTATATTACAAAAAAATAAAAAATAAAAAAATAAAAAACACTGGAATAGTCACACCGTCTTTATTGACCTGTCCCCCCTCTTCAGCTGCGACCTACTTTTGTTCCAAAAGTTAATATACAATCTTGGTCTATAATTATGATCACATACTCATAACCCCCATTTACATTGCTGGCTCTTGCATACACTACAGATATATATATATTCACTTCTGCCTCGGCCATCAGCCATTAACAACTCTCTCTCTAGATCTCTCTCACTGTATATATATATATATATATATAGAAGAAAGAAATGGAAATGGTACTTTCTAATCCATTTAAAGGAAGCATGAAGAGGTACTGGAGGAGAAGGAGGTACCGGCGACTTGACGGTGCAAACAGAAAGAATGGGAAGATTGTTAGGTTGGGAGGAGCGCCTCGGAGGTCTTGGAAGATCAAAGTGATCCCAAAGTTGCGCATGATGAGGATAGGCATAGCCTCTGCCTCACCTATGAAGCTTTGGAGCAAGTTTAAGAACGCTTATATTAACATGATGCTTAATCTGGCCGGAAACGTCGGGGCACTGAATGACGGAAATGTTTTCCGGGGAAAAAGGATTCCGACGGCTCGCCAAGTTCCTAATCTTTATTCCAATGATGAATTTGAGAACCGGCTGGTTTTTGAGATTTATAAGGCCTTGGTGGCTTCTAGGGAATTGACTGCAGCTACATAGAGCGGTCACTTTAATAATTCTTAATTTCCTCTCCATATAATATATATATGCTCTTTTCTATGTTTGCAAGACATCTTCTTTAAGTTTTTTTTTTTAATATCCATCCTCTGTACCATTAGTTACATATATAAATATATCTTCGATAGAGATGCATTTTTACCGTATATCAACCTCAATTTTTTTTTTTCCAACATAAAACTAGATTAAGGAGAAGAACAAGAGGAATATTCCTCATTAAATACATACACCAATTATGAAGAATAAACTTGCCATTGCAAGTCACCTACCTTTTGATCTAACTTAAGACCTAAATTCTGTTTGAGGCAGAGCATGATATCATGATTACAAGCCACAAAGGATTAGAAGACTTGAGGTTAGTCACTGATTGACATTCACATTCGGTGTCTACATTTGAATAGCCCCAAGTAAATAAAAGCTTTAAACCATCCTCTGCCACTTCAGCACACAATTCATATCCTGATAGAATACAATAGTCACCTTCACAGCTTCGTGGTGCTGATTTCGAAGAGCCAAACTCCTACCGCAAAAAACCAAAGATCTTATGGAAGGCTGTATTAAGTTTAAATCTTCCGATAGCAGGTTTCATCCAGGATCTTGGGCGCGGGCAATCATTACGAATATTAGGAGTAGTGGGAGCATTTCCTAACAAAGATGCATAAAACTTGTGGAAAGCGAAAACATCTAATTATTCCTTGATGAATTTTGGGACCGATTCACATTTATTGAAAACAAAATTATTCCTCCCTTTCCAAATTTGCCAACAAATAAAGGATGCCAAACTCAGAAGTTGATAAAATTCATATGAATCGTTCCAAAAAAATTGCATTTCACACCATTTGAAAAACATGATCGACTTGAATCGGCAAAATGAAGACGAGACGGATTTAACGAAACAGGAAGAAGTTCATGACAGCATTGCCATAGGAAAAGCTAAATTTTACTTAAACTAGGTAACCTTCAAATTTGTTTCCAAATTACTTCTTGGCATGGCTGATTGCTAGAACTTACTTGACAAAAGTTAGCAAGAGTTTGAGTGTTCGTTCCTTCTTTACAAATTTGCAACACCACCCTATAAGCTGATTTGACGGAGAAGCGGCCATCATTAGTGTGCCTCCAAAGTTTGCAATCTTCTCCTCCAAATTGAAACAGAGGGATTTGAAAAATTAATTTACAGTCTCGTGTGTTGAACATTCCTCTCCCCAACTCATTTTTCCACTTGTGAGTATCTCGATCAATTAGATCCGCCACCCAATTACAGCCTGACACTGGTTCACCGTTGTTACCTTTTGATTAAGAGGATCTGGAAGCCAGTTATATGTCCAAATACTAACCTTCTGCCCATTTGAAACTTTCCAACCCATCCCTTTTGCAATCATTGGTTTAACAGCACATATATTTTTTCACACCCAGGAGGCTCGCTGTCCACATTATGAATATATGAAATTAGAGTCAACAAAATATTTTGCCTTAAAAAATTTAAATAAAAGAGAGTTATCTTCATTTGCCAATCTCCAAGCCCACTTTGAGAGCAAAGCCAAATTAACTGCTCCGATATTTCTAAAGCTCAAACCCCCAAATTTCGTTGGCTCGCACATTCTATGCCATCTTATCCAGTTGATTTTAGTCGATTTCTCTTTTCCGCTCCACATAAAGTTAGCAAACATCCCAGATAGTCAGAGGAATTTTAAAACACTGGAGGGAATAGACTAGTAAAAAAGATAAGACAGTGCGAATCAAAATCTCTCGTCCGGCCTTGGACATTAGTTCCTCTTTCAAAGATCTAGTTTTGGCTGCAACTCTCTCCTTTAAAAACTCAAAAGATTCCACCTTAGACCTTGACATAGCAGCTGGTAATCTGAGGTAAACATTCTTCCATCCTTCCAAAATAATTCCCAAAGCTCTTCTACTTTGAAGCTGAAAAGAATCACTAGTATTTGGGTTGAAAAAAGGGCAAGATTTATCATAATTCACTAATTGGCTAGTTAGACTTTCGTATCTCTTTTAGGTCTTCAGCTTCTTCTAAAGTTGCTTTGCTAAAAAAGAGGGCATTGTCAGCAAAAATGAGGTGAGAAATAGGGAAAAAGAATATGCTAATTTTGATCCCTTTAATCACTTTTTTCTTTTGTGCTTTCTTTAACATTAATGTAAGGCCCTCTATGCAAAAAAGAAAGGGATAAGGAGAAAGGGGTCCCCTTGTCTCAAACCTCTTAAAGGAAGGGAAAAACTTACAGCCTCTCCATTAATAAGAACTGAATATGATATAGTGCGAATACATTCCATCATGATTCTCACCCATTAGACATCAAACCCCATTCGAAACATCATTTCCTCAAGAAAAAACCATTCCACCCTATCATAGGCTTTGACCATATCAAGCTTAAGGGCAAAAAAACTAGTTTTAGTATCTGATTGAGATCGAAGGTAATGGATAACCTCATGAGCTATCATGATATTATAGTGAATCAACGAGAAGGAACAAAAGCAGTTTGGTTTTCTGAGATCAAAGAGTTAAGTAGAGGTTTCAACTTGTTTGCAAGAGTTTTGGAAAAAAAATTATATATTACATTGCACAAAGAGATAGGCCCGAATTGGGTCATTTTGGTGGGGTGAAGAGTTTTAGGAATCAAAGCAATATGAGTTTGGTTTAAGCTTCTAAGAAGGAAATCAGAGTTCAAAAAAGAGTTAAAACCCAGAAGTAAATCACTTTTAACTAACTCCTAATTGATTTGATAGAATAAAGGAGTAAGGCCATCTGACCCATGTGCTTTAAATGGTCCCATAGACTAGAGAGCACTCTTAAGTTTCTCATCTATTGCTTCTTTAAGAAGATCTTGATTCATTTCATTAGAAACATTTTTATTCACTAATTCCTATGAAATATAATTAACTCAATCAAAAAAGGAAGTGAACAAACCTGTAAAGTAAGATTCAGCTATATGATGAACCTCAATTTTTGAATCACACCACTGCCCATAATCATCTTCTAGCCCTGATATGTCGTTATTCCTCTTTCTAATAGAGGCCTTTCGATGAAATTTTTTTGTATTCTTATCTCCTGCTTCAGCTAATCCACCTGAGACTTTTGTTTCCAGTACAATTCCTCTTCTTTCCGGGCTTGACCCAACTAGGATTCCAAAGAAAAAAATTGGGTTTTGTTAAGAACTCCGCTTGACTTCATTGCTACAATCTGATTCTGCAAATTTGAAATTTTCTTACTTGAATTATGTTTTCTTGAAGAATACCAGTGCTTAAGCCTTTTTTTTGCAATGTTTGAATTTTCCTGAAGGACATACTGAGCTGAACCAATAAAGCACGAAGTCCATGCTTGGTTAATCTGCATTACACAGTTCCTCTCCTTTGCCCATCTAGCATCAAAATGGAAGCGTTGACTAAATTTTCCCATACCTTAATTCAGATTTAAACACAAAGCAGTATGATCAGATCCTGTAACTGAAATATGATAAAGAGTTGAATGTGGAAAAACTTTTGCCCATTCCATGGAACACAACGCTCTGTCAAGTCTAGCCATGATTGTATCCCCTTTTTCTCTTCCATTCCACCATGTGAAGGGAAACCTTTAAAAGCAATATCAACAAGTCGACATCCCTTGATAAACTGCTTAAAGCTTTGAATAAGCCAACCTTGCTTTTCATTACCTCATCTTTTTTTTCCTTAACATGAAGAAGAGAATTGAAATCACCCATAAGGAGCCATTTTGAACCTAATTGACCCTATAGAGCCGACAAAAATTCCCACTATTTTTGTTTTTTCTTTTCGTCACAGGCAGCACAAACCCCTGTAAAGAACCATTTCCCAAAGTGTTCACCATTAGACAATTCACAAGTGATCTGAAAATTGTTGCAATTCACTAATCTAACACCAAAATCAATTTGAAATTTATTGTTTCTATCTCTATTTCTCTGCTTGGAAGTACATAGTAGGCAATGTCTATTGTTGAAGGGATGTTTGATCATTATGTAATATGTATGTTGTAGTGAATGACTAGCGATGTCAAACATGTTTAGGTATATAGTGTTGGAAATTATGCTTTGTTCAAACAAAATTTGAGTGGGTCCAATTGAGATTTTGGAGTGGATCCGGATTGAAATGTGTTATTCTCTGCTAGTAGATGAGAGCGTTATATTCATTTGTTCAAATCCGTTTACAAATGAATGAAAAATTTGTCCTTAAGTGAGGTAGTTGAACATAGCAAACTAGTAGTGAAAATGGGTTTGTTCCCATTTGAAACTCTAAAAGTATATGTTCTAGGACTGGAAGGTATTGAACAGATCTAACTTGAAAAATATAGGTAGAAATTTGAGCTAGTTATAAGATGTGAGAGAGAGAGCAAAAGTGATTAGGAACAAGAGGGGTTTAGAATGATCCAAGTGTCACCAGACCATGTGGTATTTATAGACCTCAAGTGGAGGCCATTGACAGCTGTCATCCTACGTGGCAAAATGCCATATATGTCTCTTCCTTCACTACCCATGGTTGCAACCATGAGCCTAAGTCCTTGTGTTCCCTGCATGCTAATCAGATCTGTGAGGAACGCTATGACAGTGCCCGTGTAGGGTCATCTCAGCATAACTTTCTGGATTATGCCCATAGCTTAACAAACATTCTTCTCAATTCTGCATTCCACATTCAACCCATCTTCTCGTTTGGAATTATGACACCATATGCTTCATTATGATACCATTATAGCCCAGAGCATATCACAATGTGCTTCTGTGCCTAAAATGATTTGTGGGGCTTTATCAGCTCATACAAACTCCAACTCCTCAATATTATAAGTAACATCGCGAAAAATTTACTTTCTATATTGAAAAGAAGAGCCAGTGATCTTCCACCTAATCCTTGCTACAAGGATTATCAATCGGGATTGCAAGCTCAAAGCCAGACAATAGCTCATTCGTTAATGATTCCATGTAGTCCTGGGCATACCATAGTACTAGCTTAGAAGCGTTCACCCAGACACACCTGCCGAAGGAGTGTGCCAAGGAAATATCCATAAACTACTAACCATAACAAACCTGCAAGAGGCGATAGTCCCCA